>CM032634.1:22370110-22485821 GCA_019097785.1 Fraxinus excelsior
TTTATGTTTTAGGTTCACATCGACTAAAACAACAAAAGTGGAGATAATCGATACAAAATAGGAGATGAGGACTAAAATGCAAAGAATCAAAAGTTAGATCGGTCCGAGAAACGAAAGCCGAGAGTGCATGAGGTCAAGTGAACATGAAGAGAAGAACAAGGAACGAACAAAATCGGCCAAGATGGAAGCTTTGGAAAGAGAGAAAATTGGCCCATATTCAGCCTAGGGTGCGCGCTCTCGCCTGCAGGCGAGGCACGCACCTCCATGCGAACCAGCCTCAACTGAGGCTGGCCTAAAGCCTAAGGCACTCGCCTTAGTTCCTACTAGCGCGCGCCTTAAGGTAACCTGAAGAAAAATCTTGTTTCGGTAAATTTTTTAGGGTTAGTATAAAAGGTAGTTTTCGTGATTTTGAGAAGGGGTGCCGGATTATGAGAGAAAGAGAGAGGAACAATACATTGAGAAGGGGGAATTCATCATTCATGGATCCAATTCCGAAGGCGTGAAGAGTCAAATTCCAAATTCTCTTCAATTTTACATGATTCGGGTAATGACTTCCTTTTACTTTCTTTGTAATTTTCGTATTAATATGCTAGGATAAATTTATCTATATTAGATGAATGACGAAACTATTTGATTTCTAATATTTAATTCAAGACTTGTAATTTTTAGTTTAATTCTTGTGTTGTGATTTTATATATATGTCTTTTCATATTGTTTTAATATTTGTGCACCATTAGGGCAATAAGTTATTTATTCGTAGTGTTGGAAAACTCACGATAGGTAGAACATTGTATGTGGAACACATGAAAAATAAATATTAGGAATAATATTTGTGAAGTGTGCGATCTTGTGTGATAATTCTATATTTTAATGCATATTCATCATATGAATGCGGACTAGGAATATGATCGTGTCGTGATCAACATAGATTTATTATGTCTTGGAAAAGAACAATAAATATAAGTGGAATTATCGATCATCACTAGTGCAAGGATTGAATTACTCATCACAAGTTGAGAATTGAATTCTAGAGTCAATAGTGGAATCGGAAATCCAATACATTCATCAGCACTTGACTTAAAAACCGCCATTTTATTGTTTTCGTAGTTTTAGAACATAGTTAAATAAAAAAATCACAATATCTTATTTTTGTTGCGAATTTGGATATATCGGTTACACTAGAATTAAGCCTTATTCCCCGTGGAACGATAACTCACTCATCACAATTATTACGTGTACAATGAAACCGTACACTTGCGGGATTATTTTGTAACAAGTTTTTGGCACCGTTTCTAGGGAATAATGGTGTTAATTTTAATTATTGATATTCTAGATTCGTCTTAATTTTTATTTTTGTTGTTGAAGGCTGGTATTACATTGCTTTATTTTCTTTTATCTTGACTATTTTCAGGTAAACTTGGTTTATGCAAGCTCCTGACAAGGTCGTTCTAGCTCCAATAGATCACGAAATTGAAAGGGCATTCAGAAATCGCAGAAGAGGTCAATGTCAAGCAAGGAGAATGACCGATAATCAGAATCAACAACAGAATCAGGCTAATGTTCCAGTTGACAATCAACTACCGTAACCAAATCAATAGAGAGCCATCTAGAATTAAGCTCCCATTTTAGTTGGAGACTATGTCAATCCAATTCATGTTCCAGTGCAATCTGCTGTAGTTTATCCTCCATTCGGACAACCTAATTTTCACCTTAGACCGGATGTTATAAATTTGTTTCAAAATCATC
Organism: Fraxinus excelsior; assembly: GCA_019097785.1. Taxonomy (NCBI): domain Eukaryota; kingdom Viridiplantae; phylum Streptophyta; class Magnoliopsida; order Lamiales; family Oleaceae; genus Fraxinus; species Fraxinus excelsior. The sequence goes on from CM032634.1 coordinate 22,371,857, forward strand.
AAGACATCAGGTTTTTCGAGAAATTCACAAAGAATCCTCACGAACACATTTCAGTATTTCTCATGTTGTGGAAGTAATCAGTCACAAAGGGATATTGGCAGATGCATTCTGAATGAGACTATTCCCTCATACCTTAAAGTATGCTGCAAAGGAATGGTTCCTCTGTTTACCTCCAGTGAGTATACAATCATGAAATGATATGGTTCAAAAGTTCACCATGAAATTCTTCCCATCCTCTCGAGTTCACCAAATCAGGAATGAAATCCACACCTTCAAGCAAAAGGACTTTGAGAGCTATTTTGAAGCATGGGAGAGGCTCAAGAACCTATTTAGAAAATGCCCTAGCTTGGACATTCCAAAGCAGGCGAAACAATATCTCTTCTATAACGGACTACAATAGGAGTTCAGGAATATGATTGATGCTTCAGCAGGGGGATCAGTGATGAAACTTGACGTAGATGATGCATATGAACTATATGAGAAGATAGTTGAGAATCAATCGATGTGGCCAACTGATAGGAAAGCTCCGAGGAAAACAGTAAGGGTACACAACGTGGACGTAATGACAGCATTGGCAGCACAGATGGAAGTACTTACACTGAAAATGGACAATCTATCTCAATCAGTCAACATGGTACACCAATAACCGCCTGTATGTGAAGGTTATGGAGCATACCACACAATTGCACGCTGCCCATTGGTGTCTACACAAGCTTCATAGCCCGAAGAAATTAGCTACGCACCGAACTTCCCAAGGCATCAAATCAATCCGTACTCCAACACTTACAATCCAGGATGGAGAAATCATCCTAATTTCTCATGGTCAAACAACCAAGGACAAGGATGAAACAACCTAAATAGGCCACCAGTGTTCCAATAAGAGAGATAAATATGCATACTCGATAACTTAATTCAAGTATGAATATAGCACAATATAAATGACAATGTAAAGTAAAGTGCAATAATGTAAAAATAACAAACCAATTTAATTGGATTTGATACACAGTGTGTTCTTCGTCCCTGTTACCAAGCTCTCCGTCACGATGCACTAAAACAGTAACTTACAATAAGAAGTACCAATCCTTAAGTGACTTACAACAAGGAGCACATACCCTTAAATGATTTACAACAAGCAGCACTTATCCTTAAGTGACTTAGAACATAGAGCATTTATCTTTAGGTGACTTACAATAAGGAGCATCTATCCTTACAATCAAGTTTTCAAAAGGTTCTCGAAACCAGCAAAGTGTAAGTGATAATTTTACAATTGAAGAAACTCTCTTAATCAATTATATAATCAAGTTAAGTATTGGAGAAACACTTCAATAGATAGCAAATAATAAAGCTCAAGTGTTTGTGTTGTAAACTTTGATGAATAATGAAATAGTTTGTATCTTTGTATCAAATTTTTCAACATATGATCTTTCTTAACAAATAATACAAGTTAAGTATGAAAAGAGATTTACACTTTAATATAAATGTTGGCAAATAAAACTTATATCAAGAATGAAGAATATATGAGATTGAGAAAGTTTGTTTGCAAAAAGAAATCTTGATAAGATATATGAAAATTAGTTTGGTCAATCAATAAATTCTTTGTAATAAATGAAATAGAATTTAAAATAAAGTAATATCAATGATTTTCAATAAATATACTATCTTAATTGCTCTTATAAAATATTATGACTGAATGCAAAGAAGATGGATATTTATAGAGCAAAAGAGGAGGCTGCATGAACTTTTGGTTGAGCACTTTAAGGTTATAATCAACCATTGGTCAACAATTCTCCCTTTTTTATTATGACAAACAAGATGATTTGCAATGTAAGATTTGAACAATTAATATCATATTGATAAAGGAATATACATCATAAATTCATCATGTAATTCATATTCCCCCATTCTTTTACAAATCAACAATTAGACATTTAAAACATATTATATTTTCAAATCAAAGCATGCTTTCATCTCACTCTATTTTCCCATTTTGACATAAACAAAAAGGGATATCATTTAAGATCAAAACTGTAAATCAATCATGAAAGAATAATATATTCCCCCTCAATTAAGCACAAGATGGAAAAAAAATAATCACCACTTGATAGTAAAATATTATCAAAGTATGAGTGATGCAAATTGCAAAAGTAAAATCATTTGAATAGAATTTATATTTCCCATTTTCAACATTCCCCCTAATCCTATCATAAATCAAGCTATATATATCTTGCTCTTTATCATGCATAATTATCTATTCATCTTCCCCATTTTGACATAAGCAAAAAGGTAGCATGTAAGATCAAGACACAATTTTAACATTTACGATAGCATATAGGAGAGGAATAATATTGTATATAAGATCAAAGCTTTTAAATCAATCATAGAAAATAGTAATATATTCCCTTTTTCAATAGGAACCGATTTTGTGTCTATTTTATATTCCATATAAAGATAGTATAATATTTAGAGACATGCATTTTCACAATTCATTGAAATAAATCACATTACAAGTCATCACAATTCATGGAAATAATAGAAGTCATAATTCAAGTTATAATGCATAGATTAGAAGTTATATTTCATAGCAATTAAATCACATATAAAATATAATATCGAGTTTACTTGCAATTTAAAGAAGAGAGTTAATCATACATCGATATTTTTATTATGCATATAGAAGTACCTTGATTATTCTTGTCCATTTGATTGATGAGCTCATTGGAGTGTTCGTTTGTGTTTACCTCATCTTCAATGGTCATAAAGCATATGTTGGCGATTTTTTCTTGACTTTCATCTTCATCATCATAGTTTTCATCTCATGTCGCTTGAAGAGCTTTCTTTTTTATGAATCTATTGTTCATTTCTCCATTTTCTTCTTTCTTTTGGAATTGATATTTTTGGCAAAAACCTTTCCACTTCTTGAGAAGAAGAACTAGATCATCAAGTTCTTCATCATTTATATTCTCACTTGAAGTGCCTTCATCGACTATGGATTTAAAAGAAACTTGGTGTCTTTCCTCTTTTTTGCTTTTCAACGTTTTCTCTTTTGTCTCAGTGCGATTTAGCTCATATATCATCAATGTTCCATAAAGCTCTTTCAATGGATATGTGTTGATATATTTGGTGTTTTCTATTAACATTTTCAATGGACTCTACTCTTCCGAGAACGACCAAATCATTTTACTTACAAGCTCACCATTAGTAAATTCATGATCCAAGCCTTTGAGGCTATTAGTAATATTGGTGAGGCGAGTAATCATGTCAACAATAGGTTCATTCTCTTTCATGAAGAAATTTTCAAAATCTTTAACTAAGTGATTTATCTTAGTTTCTTTTACTTTACTAGTTCCAACATGAGTAATTTCTAAAGTATGTCAAATATCATAAGCCGAATCACATGTACTAATACAATTAAATTTATTTCTACCCAATGCACAATAAAGTATATTCTTGGCTCTAGCACTTAAAGATAATTTTCTTTTATCCTCTTTGTTATATTTCTCTCTAGGTTTAGAAATTATTTGGTCCGATTCTTCATCAACTTTAATAATCTTAGTAAGCTTATGAGGACCAAATTCAATAACTTCCCAAATATTATAATCTATGGATTGAATAAATATCATCATCCTAGTTTTCCAATAATTATAATTAGTATCATCAAATAAAGGAGAACGATTTGTAGAACACCCCTCAAGAATTTGAAAAAAATGGTTAGCAATTACTTAAGATTGTGAAATCTTTAGAATTGAGCATATTGCTCTGATACCAATTGTTAGCCCAAGAATAACTAACCAAGAGGATGGTGAATTTGTGTTTGAAACTTATTCGACAATTAGTCTCAAAACTATTCAATACACAAGAAACAAATTCAAAGTGCAATAAGTGAGATAAATATGCAAACTCGATAACTTAATTCAAGTATAAATATAACACAATATAAATGGCAATGCAAAAGAAAGTGTAATAATGTAAAGATAAACCAATTTAATGGGGTTTGATACACAATGTGTTCGACGTCCCCGTTACCAAGCTCTCCGTCACGAGCAAGGCCAATGCACTATAATGGTAAGTTACAACAAGGAGGATCAATCCCCAAGTGACATACAACAAGGAGCAGCCACCCTTAAGTGACTTACAACAATGAGCACTTACCCTTTAGGTGACTTACAACAAGGAGCACATATACTTACAATCGAGTTTTCACAAGACTCTTGAAACCGTCAAAGGGTAAGTGATAATTTTACAATTGAAGAAATTTTCTTAACCAATGATATAATCAAGTTAACTATTAGAGAGTTAGGTAAACACTTTAATAGATAGCAAATAATAAAACTCAAGTGTTTGTGTTGTAAACTTTGATGAATAATGAATAATGAAATAGTTTGTATCTTTGTATCAAAGTTTTCAACCTATGATCTCTCTTAACAAATGATACAAGTTAAGTATGAAGATAGATTTACACTTCAATATAAGTGTTGGCAAATAAAACTTCTATCAAGAATGAAGAATATATGAGATTGAGAAAGTTTCTTTGCAAAAAGAATTCTTGATGAGATAGATGAAAATTAATTTGATCAATCAAGAAATTCTTTGTAATAAATGAAATAGAATCTAAAATCAAGTAAGCTCAATGATTTTCAATAAATATACTCTCTTAATTGCTCTTATAAAATCTTAGGATTGAATGCAAAGAAGATGAATATTTATAGAGCAAAAGAGGAGACTGCAGGAACTTTCGGTCGACCGAAGTGTGAATATAGCCATTGTAAAATCAAACCGTTGGAGTTTCGGCTGACACTTCGATCGAGCGATCGGTCGATCGACTGAAATGACTAGATTTTGGAGTTAGTTTACTATATAAAAATGTTCATTTTTCAAAATCATCTTCATTTCTAAAACGTTTTTATGCAAGTGATGAATTATGAAATATAGTTTGAGCTTTATGCACTTGCTAAGAACCGATGAGTTAATACATTTACATTTAAGTTATGATAAACAACTTCTAAACTTTAATTTTTAAAGTTCGTGTTCTTGTTCTTTTTGAGTTGTATCTTGATTTGTGTCTTTTGTGAATCTTTAAGTTCCAATTCGATTGTCGCATGCAAATCGCTTTCGTCTCAAATGATTTGACTTGAATGTTTAACTTTCACTTTGTTCTTCATTTCGAGTCCGATTTATAATCTTGATAGGTTTGAAAGCTTAATCACTCCAATTCAAAAGTTAGTAAATAAAATAACTTATTTGTTATAATCAAAACATTAATGTTATAATCAACCATAGGTCAACATCATATCTTTCACCAAATGAAGCAATCGTTTCCCTAATTCCGCAACCATGTTAAACTCAATCACTAGTACATATTTATACACACTACAAGAAATTTCACTTGCAAGGATTAAAACTTTTTATCTTAAAAAATTCCTCAACAACACTAGTATACTTTTTCATCCTCAAAAGTGAAATATCTATCTGTCTGTCTATACCTTCAACAAATGAACAAAAGGCACAATTACCCAAGAAAAAAAAAAAAAGAAGGAAAATGGGCCTCCCAACAAAATGCCAAATTACAAAAAAAAAAAAAAAACAAAGGAAGAAAACGAACTAGCAACCTGGCGAAGCAAAACCCAAGCCTCTCCCACACCATTGTCAATCTCTATCTTCCCTTATGATTTGGCACTGTTCCGGTGGAGCCTAGCACGCGCGGCCGCGCGGTCTCACCGGGTTCTGGGTCCACCGCTGGTTGCATTACACGAGCATGTTTCTTTTTTGAAACTCTATAAATTTGAAAAGGAAAGCAACTTCTAAAAATCGCAAATTAACAAAAAGAATTAAGTTACTTAAATGTAACTTTTAAACCTTCCCAAACATGCTCGAAATCTTTTATTCATGGTCCTATATTTAGCCTTCGTTTAATTCAGCTACAAATCTAGATTAAAATTTATGTCAAAATCAATTATTGTTAACCATATATTTTATGGACGCACGATTTTTTAACTAAACGTTCCATCAATTTTTATCAAAATCTATGAGAATTTTGATTTTTATCTTAACCAAACAAGGACTTAGTCTTTTCTTTTTTTTTTTTTAATAAAATTAATAGTTGTCACACTAATGAGGGTGGGAAAATTATCTTGGATTTGTTCAAACAATGTCTTATCTTATTTTCGTTGAATAACTTCTTAATGCACTCCGAGTTTGAATTATCTTTAAAAAACATGAATTCATCCATGTGATAGGGGTGAAAAACAATGGTACACTTGTCTCTAGAAAATCCGATTTCATGTGGATCAACCCTTCTCTACCAGTCAATGTTTCAGTTTTATTGAAAATAGCCACCACTGAAATAATTTGTTGACAAGAATTCATTTTTCTCTCCTAACTATTTTATTTCTAAAATTGACGAGCTTTATTATTAAACATTTAAATAATCACCTCCTTCTGTCATTGGGTTAGAATATTAGAGTAAGAAAGGTGGTGTAAAATTAAAATAATATTTAAAGATAATTTTGTTTATTTTGTCACATCAATTACTTACTTCATTAGATAATCAAAACAAAATAATGCTAACAAATCAAGCAAACGTCACGCTTCGGCCATTTTCTTTTTAATATAAATTTATTTTCTATCAAATTTCAAAGATATGCTAACAAATCAAGTAAACGTCACGTAGATACACTCATGATAATGTGTGAAATTAATGAATATTATTGCGATAGAATTTATATTGAAATTTGGAAGAGTATATCAAAATAAAGATGGATTTTTGTATTTGTTAAAATTTAGTTTTTTATAACTTTCGACATATGTAGCAACGAACAGAGCAATGGAGGTCCAAAGAAATACATCGGATATCATTAATATAGAAAATCCTTAATATGTTTAATATGAGTTTTAATTCTTTTATCGAGTCACGTATTACACGAAAATGCGTGCTTCGATTTTTCAATATTGTGAGAGATTATACAGCATGCTCGATTTTAACCACGCAAGTAGATAATAGTTAGCAAAATTTCAAAAACTAATAGTAACCCAACTACGCACTTAGAGCCAAAATGTCAAACAAATGTAACTAAATAAATTGAATTAGTTACCCCCCACCCCACCCACCCCCACCACAAATATCATCATGTTTCTTCTCTAGTATTGGCATCTATAAAGTGATTTATTCATTTTAATCCACTCAAATAATATAAATGTTTCAAGAATTACAAGATGAACGTGAAAATAGTAAACTTATATATTCATAACGAGTAACTTCGACCTATATTATAGTTTTAATAGATGGATATAAAGATAAATAGGTAAGCTACAAAATTTGTTCAATGGTTTTAATGAGGGGACATATAGAGCATCCCTATAAAAAAGGATGGTTGGGGGAGTAGCCCTATGGTCTTTAGGGAAGTTATACCTACTCTATTTCAAGAAAGTTGGTAAGAGGAGAGCTCGACGTGTGAGCATAATTTTCTTGTAAAATTATGACCACGTTTTGAAAATATTTTAAAATTTTATATAATTTTATTTATAAGTAAATAAATTTTTATATTAAGAGAAATTTAATTTATACAATGGGCCTTCAATCGTTTGCTCAAGAAGCGAATTTGTCTCAAACCTTTGAAAATGGGTGAGTTTATCAACAAAGTACGATCATTTTCATGTAACGAAAACGTATCTAAATTGTCATGATGCTTCATTAAAACTTAAATTTCAGGATTTGAACTCTCGGTTGTAAAAAAAAAAAAAATACATAAATCTAAAGATGTACATATGAGGATCATGTGACAATTTATTGAAGATTGCGACGAGTTTAGTTGTTGATGGCTAATTGTGTAATTATAATGAAATGTTGAAACTTGAAAATGGAATATTTGGTTCAACCACTGTTTGCTAGTGATTTTAATCTAAGTTATAGTCAACATTCAATTTTCACCACGTATTTTATGATATTCACAACTTTTCACACATTTCATCAATTTTTATCAAAATTTACTAAAAAAATTAATTTAATTCTCACCAAACATATGCTTAATATATAGAAACAGGGCAATGCTTGGGAAACTTTTGTATAACCCATGGAAGTGGATGAGTTTGCCCAAAATTCTCTTTAGCGCTATCATGAAGTTCTGCTACAAAATTAACATATTAGGGACCAATAGTGCAATTTCTTCTAAAATAAATAATTTTTTATTGATTAATATTTACTCAAAATAATTAAATTATTTTATGTTTAAGTAAAAAAGAAAAAGAAAAGGAATAACTAATACACTCAAGTATGTTCAACAATAAAGATCTATGTAAATGTAAGTTCAAATTACTACCTTACACAAACAAGCCACAAGTATAATAAACACCATCATGGACCCCCACGGGCATGGTGGAGTGGTAAAGTAAGATGGTTCTTTACGGAATATCGAATGTTCGAATCCTCGCGACAGTTGGAAGACAAAATTTATATTGGAATGCAACATTTAAATGTTGGAAGGAAATATCTATGTTGGAAGGTAGAAGTCTATAGGCAGGAAAATCCTCAGATGTTTGGCCCAAGTGTGTATAAGTTGTGACCGCATTCGGATTAACCCCGGGTGGCAAACCAAGAGAGAATGCCGTTACTTCTCAGGATTAGTCGGACGAATCCTGGACACCTAAGTCATAAAAAAAAAATCATCACGGTAGACTTGGAAAATTTTCAACAATAATGCTATATGTACAATCATACTTGACAATAATGGTTGATAATATTAGTGTTGTCAAAATACAAGGCCATTAAACTAAATTGGCATGATTTAATTTTCAAACATAAGAGAATAAAATAATAGGTACAGCTGGGTGAGTGCGTGTGTATTAAAATGTAAAAATACTAAAATGCCCTAGAATTACATTCATTTACCCCATCTGCAAGAAGTCAAACACCCAAATCTAGAATCTACAACCAACAGAAGCTTCCATGGCATTATGTAATTTTTTGTATTTGTTTGACTAGCAAGCCCCTATTGATCGAGTCTTCCAATGACCTTAAATAAATACTACGTACCTCTTCACTTTGTTTCTTGTTTCATCAATCCAAATTACTCCTCAAAACATCAATCAAAAGCCTTAATTTTCCAGATGTTCATTTGTGGCAGTGGAAGCTTCAATCATCAAATAGAAGATGACCCTGAAACATGGAGCCCTTGTTCTACCCCAAAGAGATCTAAGAAGGGTACAAGTTTTTTCAGAAATAAAAGCAAGAACCCTTATGCAGATCGTGGTTTGGAAAAATTTTATGCACTTTTAGCTGATCTCGAAGAGAAGAGACAGAAGATTTACACACAAAGTGGCTCAGAAGATATTTCTTTAGTTCGGTTCGTATACTCAAACTCGAACGATGTCAAACCTATTGTGGTTAAGGTGAAGGAGAGAAAGCAAGAAAAACCCAGCATTCCTGATGTCAAAATCCAACAGAATCCGTCAGAAACTCAACCAGGCAAGCCAACAGTTGAAACCTCAAAGGCTCCGAATGCTGCGAAGGCCGATGCTGATCAGGTTTCGGAACATAGGAGAAAACACAGGTGCTTGGCATGTAGAAACTTCAAGTGGCAAAAATTAAGGCAACCTTACTACTATATTCCAATGATTATCGTATTGATTCTGATTCTGCTTCTTATTTACGGACGATCTTTCGCGATATTATGCACCTCGATTGGGTGGTATTTGATACCTACAATTAAAGGAGAGAGTTCAATTTCAAGAAACCCAAAGAGGAAGAAAGAATATGTTAGAAAATTGAGCGCAAAAAAGCTTGCGACTGATGAAGGATTGTCTTCTCCACGAAGTGTCATCAATGGACCAACAGATCATAAATCTCCTAGACAACATGGGCAAAGAAGAAGCTGGTGAATCAAGACCTTTATTAAGTTCATAGTCTTCTCTTCTTTTTATTTATTTATCTTTTATTAATCAATTATATTTCTTCTTTTTGGACCAGAGAATTTGGGTCATTATGTATGAGAATATGTAAATTATTAGTCGTCGCATCTTTGAGGGATGGACTGGAAATCTACGTTTGACATGTTCTTGGATGTACATTGTATACTATTAATTATAACGTGTTTACCGTGTTGAACACGGCTGAAACTTTGCAGCTTTTAATTGTATTTTAGAGTTATTTTCTGAAACTGAGAGGCTCACCACATGGTGAAAAGTTTCGATACAACGATCTTAATACAAGCACCATCAAAATCCAAGTGAAATATCATTTTACCTAGTAAAATTCTTCAATCGAATCAAAATCTCAAATCTCGAACCACTTAAATCACAACATATCGATATCACATACTTCATTTCTTTCTCTTACCACCTCGAACGCATTCGTATCACGATTTGAGTGACCTCGTGTCATAATTTAAGTGGACGATCGTACAACATGTGCATATATGGCCCTCCCATTGAAGCTTTTCTCCCCCAAACAATAATTGTGGGATATCATGATGAATTAGAGTTTTAAACACAACATATTTAGCAAATTTTAAATTATAATTTAAGTTCAAAATATATAACTTTTATATGCACATTTTGCATAATCTAACTTACTATCCACACATCTTGTAAGATCCACATATTATAAACACATAAAAGCAATATCACACTAGCATTTAATGTCTCGAGTGTTTGTTTTTAGATAAAACGGAGTTTACTCGAACTTATCTTTTATGTTATAACTATTTAGTTGCAATAGAATTCCCATAACATTATATTCATCTACACTCTAGGTATGAGCACGTACCTCCTTATTTATGAAATGATGTTTTGTGTGGGGGCCTAGCTCTTGCACGTGCTAAGTCTTGTTGAACTCTTTGAAATTTTTAGCCTTATTTCCCGTTCTTCTTCAATTTGGGTCCCCAAACTTCTTTTGTTTATTTGTCTCTCCATTGAATTTTCTCCTCTTTTTCTCGGTTTCATCTTTCCTTCTTCTCATCTATTTTCTCAACCTCCTTGACACTGCACAATTGCATTAGTTAGGGCTAGACAAAACTCTCATATCGAACCGGACAGAACCGAACCGAATCGAACCGAGTGGTTCTTCATAAGTTAAATGTCTGAACGGGTATTTGAATCGAGAACCAATGGGTTTGAGTCGGTTCTCGATTCTAGACCCAGAACCGAAGTCTTGAATAAAAACCGAATCTAAATAAATTTTTTAATTTTTTATATTGAATTAATTGAATTATTTTAATTTTTTCTAAACAAATTAGCAAATTAATTAAACAAACTAGCCAAGTCCATGCCTAGCTAGCCAAACTCACCCCAATTTTTAAATTCAAATTTTAATTTTAATTTTTTGTTAGCTTAACATTTGAGCCTTATCCTTCCACATTTCCATTCCAATTTCGACATTTTCCAACATTTGTGTCTTATCTTTCTCCTTGGCCAATTTAGACTGCTTAAAACAAATGAATTATTAATATGGATCACCGATATTTTAAATGTTGGTATCTACTTTTTGGTATTTGTATACATTGAATTATCGTATTGGAAAACTTGTTATTTATATATTTTTCAATTGGGCTATGTTAATTTGTAAAAGTTACGAATGAACATGTCATTAGTTTTATTTATGTAGTGTTGCTGTAAATATTAAAAAAATTAATTATGGTACGGACCAAATAGAACAGAACCGAATCGAACTGAACTGAACCAAACCCGAACAATTCTATAATTATATTTGGACCCACGGTTCCATTTATTAAATACCCGAAAATTTTGGGTCGATTCGATTCTCTTCAGAACTGAACCGAACCAAACCGATCCATGTCCAGCCATAGCATTAGTGTTGAAACTTTAGAGTGATATAAGTATTAAAATGTGTAAATTGAAAAAGTCTCCAATAGGTGCGTTAATTGGGCAGACTCTTCAAATGCAAATGGTACATATCAAAGAGTTGTTTCAAATGGATGTTATATTTTGATAAAGTGCGATCTAGATCATTAATTTTGAAATTGAGTGTCTAATGGTTGAAATTAATTTGGCCATAAGATATGATCCTTTGAAAAGACACATATAAATATATAAATAAGACCCTCATAATTCTATTTTCTCTACTCCAAATCAATTCCATATAATTGATTTCTAATTCTTTTTCTCTCTAAATTATGTCAAAATAATTTTCATATTATTTTGAGTTTTGTATTTGATGCGTTGCTTTGCCCGGTAAAATTAATAGCATGTTATATTAAATTTGGAAAAGCATTATATCTTAAAAGATGAATGTCCATTTGATCCTGTTAATATCAGTGTAGGGGACGAAATCCGTCTTCAAGATTACATTTGCATACCTCACTTCATTTTATCTCTTTCGATTTTCTTATTTTCTACGTTTGAGTAAGTAGTGATTTGTTCATTATTATGCATGTACTTTGATTCGGTAAGTCAGTATAGTTATTTGTATCCACATGCACATATGATAATTGGGAATGCACGAACTTGATGAGTTTCATGATATATGTTTACGTGCTTTACATTATAGATGCATGTGATAGCAGAAATTCTTAAAGTTAAAGAGTAATGTGTTCAATGCTTCATACTCCAAAATTGTTAGAATTTTTAGGGTAATATAAGAATTAAAATGTGTGAACTGGGAAAGTCTCCAATAAGTGCCTCGATTGGGCACGATCTTTCAAATGCAAATGATTCATATTAAAGAATTGTTTTGAATGGGTATGATCTTTTGATAAGATGCGAAATAGATCATCAATTTTGAAATAATGTAATCTAATGGTTGAAATTAATTTGGCCACAATGCGTGACCCTTCAAAGAGACATATAAATCTATAAATAGAATACCATTTTCTGTACCCCAAATCAATTCCATATAATTGATTTCTAATTCTTTCTTTCCCTAAATTCTGTCAAAATAATTTCCACGTTATTTTGAATTTCATATTTGATATTTATTATTCCATATCTTCCATTCTAGAAGAATATAATTAATCATTGGTTCACCTGATAAAATTAATAGTGTGCAATATTAATTTTGGAAGAAGCATTGTATCTTGGGAGTTTGTCTATTTGATCCTGTTAGCATCAGTGTAAGGGGCGACATCTGTTTTAAAGAAATTTGCATTCGCATACTTTGCTTCATTTTAATTGCACAAATTATATTCTATTACAATTTTGAAGAATCAATTATAGTTTAAATGGTAAGTGAATCAATATGAAAGTGTAAACTTTATTAAGTGAATGCATGCAATCTCATATGTATGTGCATGAATTTCTGTGTCCTTAAAAGGGAAAATGAACGTATGTCTCATTTTCTTGAAGACACTTCTAGTATATTGGATAGAAAACAACTGGATTGCCAGATTTTTCTATCATTGAAGGAAACTACAATAAGTTATATATTATTGTACCATAAATAAGAAAATTGGACTCTAGGAATATATGATTGATATGAAAATAAAAAAATTGACTTATGAATGTATGTAAAACAATTTAAAGCATATATACTTTCATTGTGATATTTCAACAAAGCAGATTTGTGTTCAAAATTGTTAAAGAAAATAAAACTTGATTCTACTGATTTCGCTCATATTGTAAATGGATTGCAGTATATTTTCTTTCTATGTATACAGATTATAGGAATAGGTTAGGGAATAAAATAAGGCTTTCGATTTCGTTAACTCATGTATATATAGGTATCTTATTTTTCAATGAGGCCAATATACAAAAACTTCACAGATACAGAAAACTTTTATGGTATCAAAGCATTCAAAATCTGGGCACCAGAATTGTGAATAAAACTCCAGCCGACTTCCATGGCAGAAAGCACGGCCTTGACTAAAACTCCAGCCGACTTACCAATGTTTTGCTACAAGATCCCTTGCCTACTATGAACAAAGCGTATTCGTTAGTTCTCCATCATGAAAAACACTCGGTGGTGACAATAGGGAAATGCCATAATCAACCAGAAGGGGCTATTTTTGCAGTCATAAATTCCCTTCGTGAACCTGAAATTGAGGTGAAATGCTCCAAGTGTAATAGAACCAATCACACCACCAAGAATTGTTGCGTTCACCTTAAGTGTAGTTTCTGAAGTTGGAAGGGGCATACCATCGAGTATTGCCGGAAGAAAAATATAGCAGAACTTGAGTCTAACACACCAGTTTCGAAAAGGAATCAAACCACGTCTCAATTAACCAATGGGAGAGAGATGAACTTTCCCTTTTCAGAAGATGAGTGCTAGCAGATTCTCAACATGTTGAAAAATAAATCTCACTCTGCAAATCAAGTGGGTAATTGCTCCACTCATGATGAACTATCAGGTAAGGCCTATTCATTAACCTCTAATGGCACAAAAGTCACGTGGACTTTGGACTGTAGATGCACCGATCATATGGTTTGTAATCCTCACTTACTCATTCAAAACATGTTCATAACCATATTGTGGAATTACCAAATGGTTCGATGGCTCTAGTCACTCACATTGGGAAAGTCGTTTTTATCTCCTCACTTAATTATTGAAAATGTGTTATGTGTGCTATATTTTCGATTAAATTTGATTTCTATTAGCAAGTTGATTTCTCATTCACATTGTATAACCATCTTTCTAAGCGAAGTTTATTTCATTTAGGGCCTACGCTCGGGGAAGACGATTGAGACAGGAATTGAACGGGAGGGCCTCTACTATCTGAGCCGAACCAAGAAAGAATCATGACATCACATCCAGACATCTAATTCGACCCTCTGGAACTAACGTCTTGGACACCCCTAGAATAAAGTATCTTCGTTATTTTATTTTCCTAATTTTACGATTACATCTTGTGCTACCGATCCATGCTTAATTTGTCCGTTAGCAAAGCAGACAAGGCTTCCATTTTCTTCTAGTTCTATTAATTCTACAAAGTGTTTTGATTTAATTCATATTGACATTTGGGGTGGTTATAAAATTCCCTTACTTTCTGGTGCTAAGTATTTTCTCACCATCGTTGATGATCACGTTCAATGCACATGGACTTATCTCATGAAACACAAGCCAGACACCAAAAGTCTCCTAAGTAAATTCATCAACATTGTTGAAAATCAATTCAGCTCCAAAGTCAAAATTATTCGTAGTGACAATGGCGCCGAGTTCAAACTAGAAAACTTTTATGCAAATAAGGGTATAATCCACCAAACTAGTTGCATTAACACACCACAACAAAATGGCATCGTCGAGCGAAAACATAGACATTTATTAAATATGGCACGTGCTATTCTCATTCAAGCCGGCCTTCTTTATCGTTTTTTAGGGACGCTATTCTCACTTCCACATACTTAATTGACCGAACACCCACTTCACTACTTTAAGGAAAAATTCCATATGAGAAATTATTCTACAAAGGTCCAAATTACTCACACTTACGGGTATTTGGTTGCTTATGTTTATTTACACCCATGCACAGCACCCCTCAAAGTTTGATACTCGAGCATCTCGATGTGTTTTTCTTGGCTATCCTTATAGCCAAAAGGGCTATCGTGTCTTTGATCTAACTCAGAACAAGGACGTGGTCTCAAGGGATGTCACCTTCTTTGAAGCCACATTCCCTTTCTAGAATGCTCCCCAACTAGCTGCACCTTCCAGTCCTCCTTTCACCAATGAATCTACATCACCGTTAGAAATACCAACAATGTCATCTCCCGTGCCTTCCTCTCCTCTCACGAAACTGCCCCCATATCAACGTAATCCTTCATCTTCAACAAGTCCCATCTCACCCAACATTCTGCCCGCCAGCGTCAATTCTTTCTTCCCCACTTGTTCATCCCTCGGTGGAGATAATGTTACCTCCACAACATGTTCCCTCTCATTGTCTACATTGCCAAACCAAACCACCTACTTATTTACAAGACTTCCACATCGAGACGGCTCTCCCCTCCAGGACCGTCCCATCGCCATCCACGAATGTGTTCCGTTCTTCAGGTACAAATCATCATTTATCTCAATTTTTTATCTTATACACATCTTTCTACTTCTCATAAGTTTTTTACTTCAAAACTCACTTTACTTAAAGAACCTACTAGTTTTTCGAAAAGTTGTCCAATCTCCACAGTGGCGTGAAGCCATGCATCAAGAAATAGCATCATTGCAAACAAATGGTACTTGTATTTTAGTTCATTTACCCTCTCATAAGCGTCCCATCGGATGCAAATGGGTGTATAAAATCAAATTGTGGGTTGATGGGACAATCAAATGACATAAATCTCGATTGGTGGCAAAGGGCTTCAGTTAGGTTGAAGGAATTGATTATAGGGAGACCTTTGCTCTTGTGGCCAAACTAGTAACTATTAGTATTTTACTCACTATGGTCGCTTTGTATGGTTGGCACTTACATCAATTAGATGTCAACAATGCCTTCTTACACAGTGATCTTGATGAAGAGGTATACATGTCATTCCCTCCTGGTTTCGGACTAAAAGGGGAGACTCGTGTTTGCAAACTTCACAAATCATTGTATGGTTTAAAATAGCCTCTAGACAATGGTTTATCAAATTATTCACTACACTCATGTGCGCTAGCTTCCACCAATCATGGTCTGATTACTATTTATTTGTCCGATGTCGTCAAGGTAACTTCCTATCATTACTTGTATATGTTGATAATGTGATTTTGGCTGGAAACAATCTACATAATATAGAGAATACCAAGCTTTTCCTGACCAAGCAATTCAAACTCAAAGACTTGGGGCAACTGAAATGTTTCCTTGGCATAGCGCAAACATGCCTTCTCAATTCTCTGTAGAACAAAATATGTCTCTCACACAATCAGATGGAAACCTCTTGGATGAAGCTTTAGTGTACAAAAGATTGGTTGGGAGGTTAATCTACTTGACCATAACAAGGCCAGATTTGACTTATGTTGTACATATATTGAGCCAGTTAATGGACAACCCACGAGAACTACACATGGAAGTAGCTCATAAAGTACTCAGATATATCAAGTGAAACAGGACAAGGCATCCTCTTACCATCCACATGTTTGCTTCAATTACGAGCATTTTGTGATGCAGATTGGGGTCGTTGCAAGGACATAAGGAGATCAATCACAGGCTATTGTATTCTACTTGCCCAAGCACCAGTTTCTTGGAGGACCAATAAACAAACTGCAGTATCATGTTCGAGTGCCGAAGTAGAGTATCGTGATATGGCCGCCACATACTATGAGATTACATGGTTGATAAACATTTTGAAGGATTTAAGAGTAAATCACACACAACCAGTCAGCTTATTTTGCGACAATCAAGCAGCAATACACATAGCATCAAATCCCGTATTCCATTAGTGAACCAAACACATAGAGATAGACTGTCACTTGGTACGTGATAAGATTTAAGAGGGAATGGCTCGGACGGCCTACATTCGAACTACATATCAGCCAGCAGATTTATTCACCAAGCCCCTAAACTTCACACAATTCGAAAACTTACTCAGCAAGTTGGGTGTCATCAACATACACTCCAACTTGAGAGGGAGTGTTAAAGAAGATAAAGCTTGATTCTATTGATTTCACTCATATTGTAAATTGATTGCAATATATTTTCTTTCCATGTATAAGCACAGATTATAGGAATAGGTTGAGGAATGAAATAAGGCTTTTGATTTCGGTAACCTCTGTATACATAGGCATCTTACTTTTCAATGAGGTCAATATAAAAAAACTTCACAGATATAGAGAACTTTTAAAAATGGTTATCACGTTCCATTGAACAAAGGATTTGATTGGAAAGTGTTGGCACAAACATCCTTTTCATAAAGGTGTTAGGGAATTGAAAACCCAAGTTAAACGGTGCCATTGAGTAAATCTTTATTGGTAGAGAATAAGTAATTGGTATCAAAGCCGTTGTGCTCTTAGCAAGATTTCTTAGTACCATTGGCTGTCTCAAGCGGTGATGGTTGGTGGCATGCGTCTGGTAGAAACTAAAAATATTTGGTTTCAAAAGGAAAGAGTGCTGATTTAGTTCGAAAGTTTGATTTTGTGCACAAGACATACATATATACTAATGGTTGCATAGATATATGTATATGTATTTTCATCGTGGCGCTTTGGTGTGAGAAATGAAAGTGTGTATCTATTCATATTAAAACCAAATTAAACGGTGACTTATTTCAAGTATAGTATATTCATCCCTCATTCGTGGATATTTACAAAATTGGTTGATCTCAATAATTAGAACTCTTGATTATAGAGAAACAAACGCCATAGCTAGTGACTTCTTCTCTATTAAGGTGATTGTGCACACAAGGATAGGTTCCATTTGGCGAAGCCGCAGAAGATGAAAATCTATATTAGTTGGACTTGAAGAAGAGCTTCGTTTGATAGATCACGAGAGATCAACTCTTGGTTTTTACAAACTTTGGCCGAACTGATACCAACCATTAAAGAGAATTATTTCAAATATATTTTGAGAATTCTAGTCACTTGAATTAATGTAGTAATGAGTTTAGTTACATGGGATAAAAGAGATAATGTACATGGTTTATCCCACAGATAGACAATTTTTTCTTGAATCTACAGAAATGTTTAAAAACACTTTGAAAAAGAGAAAACAATGGCTAGTAATTTAGTGAATTGGTAGTCTTAGATGTGGAAGTGTATAGAGTACAAGATATTGACATTCCTAGTTACTTTATATCTAACTAGATGTAGAAAAAATTATTTATTCAGTAGATAAAAATAATGAACAATATGATCAAAATTTATATAATTAGATGAGTATCATGTGGCAAAGCTAAATCCTACCAGAATTATGGGGGTAAGATTTTTTGTATGATATTCTCAATTAAAGTTTAGATGCATTTCAGGTTTGTGGGGATGACATTGTTTTCTTCAAATTAAAATATTGAGACATTCAAAGATATTTGAAATGATAAATTAAAATGTAATAAATACATTGTTAAACTTAAAATGTGCATGATGTTGGAACCTGGATATCCAATGCAAGGATTCAAAATTTACAAGTAAATATGATTGACCTTTAATAGTGTAGTTGTTTCGTGAAAATCATCAACACAACTTGAGAATTAAAAGAAATTAGAGCTTTCAATAAAATTAAAAGGAAGCATGATGACTTCAAAGATTTTGGAAAGATTTCCTATTTGGTGAAATTACTAGCTACAAATCACATGACACAGAATGTAGTTTATCAATGGCGAGCACATGGCAAGCCACTTGGTAAACAAATATCAGCTCTCCTCGACGATCCTGAGGTACGTATTATACATTTTTTCGATTTATATTGTACGTAGGCAGTCATTAATTCGGTAAAACGTCAATATGTTAGGTTGAAGTCCTCACTGAGTTGACCCCGTCGATAGAGGAGGAAGGTCAGAGTTACATGCGTTGCTTGTCTATCCCGGTCGCATCAGATGATCATATGCCCGAGTCCATCATTGATCGGGATATGGTATGTTTATTGAATATAATATGTTGATTATCGTGTTGAATTTTTAATTAAATTAATAATTCAGATTGTTCATTGTTTCAGGAGTGCCGTCCAGTATCACCGAGGTCACCGCCGCCGCCGAGGTCCTCACCTCCACAGCCGAGGTCGCCCCCGGCACCGAGGTCGCCGCCGCCGCCGTCAGATGATCTATATGGCCGCCTTACCGAGTTTATAGCGGGTCAAATGGGCGCAATGCAACGCGAGTTGGGACGGCAGGTCGACGCTAAGTATGCCAGACTGTCGGAGGAGATGGGCGAAATGCGACGAGAGCTCAGAGGACATATCGACGATGTATATAATGATGTTGAAGCTCTACGTAGCCATGTGGTAGATCTACAGAACGAGATAGGGGACCTTCGGTCTGAGATCACGACATTACGGGGTGACGTAGAATCCTTGCGAGGGACTCACAGTCATCGGGATGGAGGGGGTGACGGTGGAGGTGGATGGACTGGGCCATGGGGGGAGACATAGACTCATTTTTTGAGGGGGTACCGGAGGAGGCGGATGGGGAGGTACCGGAGGAGGCGGATGGGAGGGTACCGACGGAGGCGGATGGGGGGTACTGGAGGAGATGACTGACAGGGTACCGACGGAGGTGGAGAGGGGGGTACCGGAGGAGGTTAAGGTGGAGAGGGGGGTACCGGATGACGTAGTTTTGGTGTCGCATGAGACTCCGGAGGTGAGGAAGGGTACGAAGCGTGCTGTTGACATGACACTGCTGGTGGTTGGTAAGAGACCGAGATTGCCGTCACAGTACATCATTTCCCCTTTCACGGCCGAGGCGAAGAGGCGGCCGTTCTTGGACAGGACATTCCCCAATCTCTTCCGCGAGGTCAACCCAGTTCGGAAGAAAGCGTTTCGTGATTGGTTCAAATCCCTTAAGCATGAGTAAGTATTTAATGATTTGCCTAAAGTACATGCGAGATCATCTATGATTTGTGTAACACTTCACTTTTTCATTTTTTAGGGACATCCATAGGGTGGGGTCGAGGACGATATCGAACGCGAAGAAGTGGTTCGATGATGTTTTGACTAGTGGTGCTTGGCTCGCCGATGATGTAAGTGCATTCTCGTTCTTATTTGTTGCATCGTTTAATTATTTATTGTTTTACTTAATTATTTGCGTTCTCATTCTTATTTGTTAGCACATCGACATGATTATGGAATTGTTGCGGGATCGAGCTCGGAGATACCCGAAATCTTTTGACATTCCTGGTCGAGTCATCCTTAGCTGCGGGTTCGCACATGCCATTGATATTAAGTACGACACACTCCTACTCAATGGAAATGGATAT
Source organism: Fraxinus excelsior (assembly GCA_019097785.1). Classification (NCBI taxonomy): domain Eukaryota; kingdom Viridiplantae; phylum Streptophyta; class Magnoliopsida; order Lamiales; family Oleaceae; genus Fraxinus; species Fraxinus excelsior. The sequence goes on from CM032634.1 coordinate 22,392,600, forward strand.
GTTGTGCCCGACTATATGATGGAGTGGGTCATTGGGCTGGAGCCGACAAATGGGAAGCCGTGGACGGATTGTACACATATGTACGTTCCAATGATCGCGAACTCACACTGTTTCGCAGCTGAGATTGTATTCGCGGATTCGACTATATATGTGTACGACTCCGACCATGGATGTTTGACCTAAGACCAACTGCAGCGTATACTAGAGCCGATGAGTGTGATTATTCCCATGATGGCTAGACAAGCGAATATTGAAATAAAGGACAGATTAGCCATTCAACGGAACACGACGATGGCGAGACAAAGAGTAACGTAAGAATTTACAAGTTTTTATTTTGAAAATTTAGTTTTTAGTTATATGTTATCGAACTAATATATTATATTTGCTTGCAGGGGCGATTGTGGTATATTCGCAATAAAGTACATAGAGTTTTTGAGCATTGATCGCAACATTAATCCAATAAATCAATATTTGATAGACATGTGCAGGTTGAGGTTAGCTTGCGATTTGTATTAATTCAAATGTGATCCTTAGTGCTGTTGACATTATTCTTTTATTGTAAAAAATGTAAATATTGTTATCGTTAGTTCTTATTTTAAATATTAAATGAATTAACACGTATATATATAATTTAATATTCAATTAAATATTAAATATTATTTTGTTAAAATAAGTAAACAACTAAAATAACCAATTAATTATGTTGAATATTTAATGACAATAAATAAAAACAAAAACATATTACTTCGTTATAAATATTAAATTATTACATAATATTACACATCCGTTGTATTGTTATGTAGAGGAATCGACTTGTACAAAATTGACGAGTATGCCCTGTTGCGCCGCACCTGCCGCACTTACGAGGTCGAGGAAATTCTCCAGTGGATGGTATTATAGACGTCCGTCTACGTCCCGGAGCACGTGGTCCCACTATGGGTGGCAACAAATTATTAAGTGGAAGAATGTGGTCGGGAACTTCCCACTCGACTTCATTTGGTAGAGGAAATATCGTTTCAGCATATGCCGATCTCCAATAATCAGTCATGTAATAATGACTGCATAAGGTGTGCGGAGGAAATCCCCTATGCATAGCCACTGCCACCGCATGCATACACGGAAAACTCTCCAACTGAAACTTTCTACATGTGCATGTGTTATCATTTAAGTCTACGATGAACCCGATATTACTGCCACATCTCACGGAGAAGCGAAACTGATCCAGTAGTTCCACCAATACCTTCCTCGCAACCTCTAGAGTTTTGAAGATCTTATCTTCCTGAGCCGGAGTGAGCACACTTGTGCAATTTTGGGATTCCTCACGTTGGTCATGAAACCACTGCTGCAGCTTGTTACGAATTTGCTCAATCATTGTGAGAATTGGTAACTCTCGATCCTTCTTGAATAGCGCATTGAGCGACTCAACATTGTTCGACGTCATCATGTTGTATCGACGTCCTGGAAAGTGTGATCATGCCCAATGTTCGATCCCCATCTCTGTTAGATAAACCCATGCAGCATGTGATTTACACTCTATTTCGACCATGAACTTTTCAAACTCTTCAAAACTGTATGTCTCTGCAGCTCTCCTAAACAATGGAACGATGCCACTGCCCCGAAACTTCGTCTTAAGGTTGCCCTGTATATGGTACATACAATAACCGTGATGTGCCTCGGGAAAGACTTCGGCGATACCATTTATTATTGACTGCCCCCGGTCAGTTACAAATGCAAGGTTCTCGACGTCTCCAATTACTTCATTCAACTTCGTAAAGAACCAACGCATCGCTAAATCATTCTCTCCATCGACTATACCGAACGCAAGAGGGTAAATTTGGATGTTGGGATCTTGACACGTAGCAATAATCAACTTACCTTCGTATCTAGCCTTCAGGGTTGTACAGTCGACTAGAATTACGGGTCGCATTGCCGTACGAAATCCTCGAATGCACTGTGCAAAGGCCATGAAGAAATACTTGAAGCGATTCCCATCCTCCGTATCAATATAAAATGCTGATCCAGGATTAGTTTTCTCCATGTTATGGCAATATCTGGCCAATTTAGCGTAACTTTCCTCAACCGAACCCATTAAGTCCTCCAATGCGCATTCTTTGGCCTTCTAGGCTTTCTAATAGCTCATGACCACCCCATAATCTCGTCGGAAGTCATTGATGATGTCCGAAGGTCTGTAGATCGTTCGTGGGTCCTGAAACTTGTCCTTTATTTGTCGACCAATGAACCATGCCCGGGCTTGCCTATGATCATTTCGACGAATACCCACTTCGCAAGTATGTTCCCGTGCATACTTACGAATTACAAAGCACTCATTCGTGTCCATTTTTGTCGTTTGCAAACGCCAGTGACAACCGTCGTCAATGCAGACAATTGTGTACGTTGACTTGTCCGATTTTTTAACTTTAAACTCAAAATTGTTTCTTAAAGCAATCCGATGCACAGCTTCCTTGCAAATGTTTTTTTTGTTTCGAACAGTTGCTCGACATATACATCTTCATCATCTGGAACTGTACGGGAACAATTAGAAGTACGTGTACTGATCCCATCTTGTGAACTCAACCCAGGTCTTCGATTGGATAAAGCAATCAAGTCCTCATTCGTAAATTCATTTTCATTCTCGTTGGAATGAACCATCGAGGGAATCCTGTGCGTATTGGTGAGGTGAGGAACCACTGGATCGGGAATAACCACATCATCCTCACGAGCTATCTCCACTGTGTTCCAAAAATCATTCACATTACGATCCCCTCCATCGAGCTCTTCATGTTCACTATCGGGGACATTCTTTTTCACTAAATTTACGCAGAGAGGAGTAGTCATGGGAAATTGGTTCAATGCAAATAGAGCATTCATGCAATGTTCAGATGTAACCTTTACAGGTGGAACTGGAATGGATGAATGTTCGTTGTTCCATAGAAATCCCAATTCCATGTCGTATTGAGCGGGATCGACATTGAGCATATTCTGTATTTCACTGTACATTTCTGCATACGACGTACTCGATGTTATTAAAATCGGAATTGTGTCATGTATTTCACTTGTCCATTTCCAGACCCCATTGACCATTTACATCCTCTTCAAATTCACCAAAGTGAAGAACTTGGATTGCACCGATGTCATATTTGTTGCATCAGACAAAATATTTTGTTAAAAAAAATTAACAGAAAATTTTCAATCCGAACGCCCGGGCGTGCGGGCCCGCACGGCCCCCCGACCGTGTGGTCCGGTCATGCGGGCCCGGACGTCCGAGCGCGCGGCTTCTCTGTATATCATAAAATTTGTCTGAAAAATCTCATATACAAGTGAAATTTTTTGCTCGTTTTTATTTAAAAAATTATATAGTTCTATTTAAGAACATAAATTTTTCATATACATAGAAAAAATATTTAAAAATTAATAAAATGTACATTATAATTTAATCGAAACCCAATTAAAAATACGTAAATATACTTACCGATTTCGCTGATGGCTGTGAATAATATTTACTTGTTGATCGTTTGATAAATTTGTCTGTTTTCAAGTTTGAAACAGATGAAAAATGAAACTATTTTTATCTGTGTTGGAATAAATCGATAAAGAAAGTGATTTGATTTTAAAATGTTAAGTGGGAAGTGTTTGGTCTTTTTTATAACTTAAAAAAGGGTATTATTGTCTTTAAACAATAACATATAATTGTAATTGTATATTATTTTAAGGGTAATTTTGTCTTTCAATCTCAAAACGGCTATTGTAGTGAATGTTTAAAAAAAATGGGCAAAGTGTAAAACGGTAGATTTGACAATGGTATTTTAAAAAGTACCCCATATCCATAGACCATTCTAGTACAAAAATGAGATTACCATGGCACAATAGTTAAAATAAAAGATCACATATGCCCAAATATTTTTGTGAGATTATCAGGCTTAATCCCAAATGGGAAAATTAGGCAGACTATCCTAAAAAAAAATATCATCTTTGATTAATACCCTTCAAACTAAAACAAAATTATAATACCGTATTAATTACGTGCCAAACCCTTCCAAGGATGAACAATTGTTTAAAAGGGCATTCATGTCGTTAGCTCCAAATAAGCATGATCCACAGGAGAGTTTGAAGAGGGATTTGCAATTCTTCCCCAAAGCAATCCTTCATCTGAGATTTCGCGATAGACACGGAGCTTGAGGAGGATGAGATTCTGGCACTGCCTAGAGATCAAGCTTAAAGCTTCATCATCTATGCTAACGGATTTACAGTCACAGAGGAGAGCTAGCTTTGTGACGAAACCAAACCACATGAAGATAGCAAGGAAGTACGAGTTGACCTCCTCGGTCGCGTTAAGGGCTAGGCGGTGGCGGCTCTGGCCCTCTACCACGAGCCACCGTCAACATACCAAAGAACACTGGTTCCTATTGCGAGAGCTTAAAGATTGAAAGATCAAAGCTAAACATTCGCTAGGAATCTCAGAAGTATAATCTTGTTGTTGATTCACAAAAATATCCTCGGGAAACTATGAATTTAGGCTCAAAACATTTATGGTGTAGCGATGGTGATGAGGGGCAAGGCATGGATTACGCATATGCGTTGAACTGCCAGGAGAATAACCATAGCCAGTGGAGGGTACTTGGCTCATATTTCAGCCTCGTGGAATACACGCACCGCCGTAGGAAACAGAAAATGGTGGTGGGTAAGATTGATGAATTTTGGATTCATCGCATTCAGTATAGATGGGTTTTATTAGAGTAAAAATTGACCCATCAAATTGCGTTTACACGCCACTACCAAATACTACAGAACTAATTAAATTACCTTTCTGAAATGAGAAATACTAAACAATTTAATTAGGAAAATACCTTTCTAATTATTGATTTCACCCTTCCTAATTTGGAAATTGTGACCATCTCAATTTTACATTTTCATGCAACAAATGTCACTTGATCATACCTTGATTATGTCACTTTTTTTGTTACTTTATTGAATTCATTTTAATGTTTTCATTGGTGTTTTGTCACTTTTATTAGTGTTTGGCACTTTGTTTGAATTTCTGTCACTTTCTTTTAATGTTTACCACTTTTTTAATCTTTGTCAATGTTTGTCACTTTTTTTAAAATATTTGTCACTGTTTTAACGTTTGTCGCTTTTTTTTAGTTTTTCTCACTTTTTTTCTTTAATGTATGTCACTTTTTTCCTGTCATTTTCTTAAAATTTATATCACTTTTTTAAATAACAAACATCTTTTTTAATAAAAGTTGTATATCACATTTTAGGCAATAACATTGTTTTTGAATTTCGTCACTTTCTTTTTTCATTTGTGTCACATTTTTTAAAATTTTCGTCACTTTTTTGAGTTTGTCACTTTTTTATTGTCTATCACTTTTTTAATCTTTATAACTTTTAATTTGTGCCACTTTTTTTAGTGTTTCTCACTTTTTTCAGTCACATTCTTGATTTCTATCACTTTTTTTAGTGTTTGTGTCACTTTTTTGAGTTTGTATCACTTTTTAAGAGTGTGTCACTTTTTTTTTTTAAGTTTTGTCACCTTTTTTGAGTTTGTGTCACTTTTATTTAAAAAAATGTGACAATTTTTATAAAAAAGTGACATTGTGTCACTTTTTCATTTTACACAGTGTTTTTTACTTTCTAAAAATCTTTCATATGATTTTTCAAAACATTCCTAATTTTAAGGGTATTTTTGTAAGTACCCCATCTAAAATTTATCATTATTAGCCAATTTTGATAAAAATTTGGCCCAATTCACGTAATCCCAAACTAACGTGCATAGCCACTTGAATAAAGTTGACTTTAAAGCCAACAGAAGTACCAATTAAAGCTATAAAATATGTTCCATTTGTCAGCAAAAAATAAAAAACTGCAAGAAAGATGTAAAAGCCACCAAACCTATTCGGATACGCAACCATCAACATCTTGTCACTTCCAAATTTAATGTGAAGAGAAGCTAGATCAAAGCTAGGCCATGGACCGGTGGTCACTGTGCTGCTTTCATGCGTTGCTTTAGTGCCGGTGGTTACCTTGATTGTCAACTGCTTGCCGCTATAATTATTGTCGAAGTTAGGTTACCAGATTCCATAAGATGAAGTGGCTGCCTTTTTTTTTTTTGAAAGAAAAATATGGATGGCTCCATTTTATCTCTTTATGTGGAGTAATAAGGCCCTCAATGCATCAACAACTTGCAGTTCGAGGCGGAGGTGAGCGCCCACTACAAGATCAAAGATTGAAGCTGGTGCGATTTTATTTCTGTCCTCGGTGTTTACTCTTAGAGTTTGTAAGGCTTTAATGGCTACAAGTGGGGATGGATATCACCCTTGATTTTCATTGCTTGCCTGTGTGTTTGTATTTCATTCGGTATTGAATTGTTACAAAAAAACGGTGAATGAGGACAGCATAGGGAGCACACAGAGTATTTTTTGAATAAACCCACCGGTGGATTTTTGTTGATTTCATCCCAATTTTCTTGACTCTGCATTCTTTCTTGTTGTCTTCCATTCTTATTTTTCCTTAGTGATTGACCTCCTCGAATTTATTGGGAGAGGAACTGCCATTGGTAAATTCATTCTGCTTCCTGGAAAATTATTCTCGGTAGACCTCTTCTCTTTGGTTGCTTTTTGATTGTGGTAAAAACATGGTTAATGTACTGTTTCCCATAGACATCGCCAATCTGTTGACCCCAAAAAATGTTGCCAACAGAATCCCAACCTCATCCCCTCCACGTGGACATCACCTGTACACTAAATACCCCGTTAGGAGGCAAATGCCGCCAGTCGAGAAAAAGGTCTGACGACCGTTTGGATTCCGACTAGAGGTGGCAATCTAGCCGAGCGGCTAGTCGGCTCGACCGCTCGGCTCATACTGTTTACGCCCAAGAGTCGCTCAAGCTCGTTAAAAGATGAGCCCGAGCACGAGTTGAGCCTGCTCGACGAGCTACCCACGAGCCAGCTCGTGGGATTGTTATTTTAACGAGGCTCGTTTAAAAAAAAATTTAAAAATTCAGTGATTGTTTGGTCCTTCAATTTTTTTTCTAATTTCATTATTTTTCCTCTATAAATATGCACCCTAATCAACATTTTTTTCCCACCAATATCAATATCTCATTATTTACTATACTATACTCTCTAGAATTTACATTCTCCAATCTCCAATTATCAATTATCAACAATATCATTCATTCATTCTATAATCATCTTCTATATTTTTTACATTATTTCTTGCTATTTTACAATTTCTTTCATGCACTATTACATAATCTTCATTCACTTCCCAATTCTACTTTCTACATTTAATTTCTATTATTCATAACAAATGGATTCATGATCATTTGTTGAAAACTTGTTCGGTATGAAGACGAAACACAAACATCTGCCCAAAATCAAATTGAGAATGAATTCTACGGTCTCAATGATTTACCAATTCTCAAAAATATAGAAGATTTCGACGTTCGTGATAGTCATCTAATTGATTTAGATGACGTTGATGTTGCAGCTAGTGTTCCAATTGATTTGGAACAAGATGAAAAATCTACATTAAATATTCTCATTGTAAGATGGTAGAGAAAGAGGAAGAAGCAGGCAAAATATTGGGACCATTTCAAATTGGTTCCCACTGGTCGTGTGGTCGATGGACTTCCAGAAATCAAAGCTGTATGTAAATACTGCCAACAACGATTGACATGGCAAAAAGGCATCGAAATCACCCACATCAACAGTCACTACAAATCATGTGCGGCCAACTATGGACTTATTCCAGCTGGTCAACACAACTACAATTTGGTACTATTGAAGCCGGTGCTGCTATTACTACACCACTTTCTATATGGATGTATTCGGAGGAGGAAGCTCGAACGGGAATTGTGAAGTTCGTTGCCACGGTGGAGTTGCCATGGACAACCAACATTTCGTAAATTACGTCAAAAGATATCTTCAACCGAGGTACCAAGGGGTAAGTCGAAATACTTTTCGTTCCTATACAATTGCATATTTTCTTAATGCAAAGCAACTATTGATTTCGAATTTGGAAAAAATATGGGGGTGTGATATCTTTAACTTCAGATATGTGGGAATGGATGGTTATATGGCTGCAACTGCACACGATATAGACCCACTTTGGGTCATGCATAAAAAAGTATTGCTTTTAAACTTGTTGAGTATCCGCACAACGCTCAAATTATATTTAATACTATTATGTTAATAATTAAAGAATATAAATACGAGAGTAAAATTCATTCTTTTACGTTCGACAACTCTACTGTGAATAAAGTTGTTATCGATAAATTGCATAGACTACTTCAACCCGATTTCGGTGGTTATTTATTTCATATTCGATGTGTATGTCATATTTTTAATTAAATAGTACAAGATGATTTAAAATATGTTAAGGATGAAATTAACCGAATTAGGAATGCACTTATGTATATTACGGTTACACCTAGTAGAAAATTAGGATTTGAGGATTTTTGTGCAGAATTTGGGATGATGGATACGAAAACCTTTATTATTGACGTAGGCCATATATGGAACTCAACATACTTATTACTAAAATCATGTAAAGGTTATGAAACATTAATTATTGAATTTTATAACAATTGGCATGTTAGAGACGAAGACGATAATATCTTGAGTGATTCCGATTGGAATATAGTTTTTAAAATAAAAAATTTTTTGACAAGTTTTTATGAGTACAAATATATTGTCCGGTGTTTATTATCCCACTAGTTGTATTTTTCTTGAGCGTCTTTATATAATCGCTATAGCTTTTGCGAGATTTCAAAATGACCTCGATTTTCATGTTGTTATATATTCCATGGAATTGAAATTTAGAAAATATTGGGAAGAATTAACTATGTTATTTCCTTTAGCATGTGTCATAGACCCCCGATATAATTTATTAGGTACTAAATTTATAATTAATCACATGTCAAATGCTTTAACTTTTTATACACATGTCGCTTATAGGAATTTGGAAACGACGTTCCATGAAATGTATGAATTATATGCTTTACGAATGGGTACACATATTAATCGTGTACCTACACATACTCCTACTAATATAATAGACGACGATGCTGAAACTTTGAATTTATTTGAAAGCATGCACTCGTTTAGATTTGATGTAATTGCATATGCATGTGGTTCCTCTAGTAGTAGTAGTAGTAGTTTGGCTTCCACTGCATGTACTCAAACTTCCAGTCGTAGTCCAAATCCAAATGCGTTGCCATGTGAATTAATTGATTACTTTAATCAACATTTGCCTAGTAACAAAGTAATTAGTAAAAGTTCAAAAGATGTCCTTGAATTCTGGTGAAATAACGAATATCAATGGCCAATAGTTTCTGCAATGGCAAAAAATCTACTAACACCTATGGTTAGCACTGTAGTTTTGGAGTTTGCTTTTAGTGTAGGGAAGATGGTTCTCTCTGGTGTCGAAGTCGACTGAAAGAAGATATTTTGGAAGCATTAATGTGCTAGAAGGATTGGAAAGACGATAATTATCGAATTCAAGATAAATATGCTAAAATTGCATGTAACCAAGTGATATTAAATTTCACCACATTCATCACAATATTTTTATTTTCATACCTTTATAATTTTTTTGAAAAAAATTATACACGTAACAAGTTGTTCGTGTACAATTTTTAACTCTACCTACTCGAAATTGAAGTAGCCAGTCCCAAACCCGAATAAAGGACCAGAGTTTATCTTTTTTTTTTTAATTGTAAAAAATCAAAATGATTTGAAAAATTTATATTTAAAAAATTGTTTATATATATTTTTCTTTAGGTTCTCATTTCTCAACAAATAAAATTTTGATCTTATTATTTTAAAAATTAAAATTGTTTTGAAAAATTTATATTTAAAAAAAAAATTAGATAATGTTTGTGTTTGTATATTTTTAAGTTTAGTAATTTAGTAGTTTATAAATTATAGTTATTATAAAAAAATTAATTTTGGACGAGACGCGAGCCGAGCTTAGGCTCGGCTCGTCGAGTGGCTCGCCTTGGGCAAGCTCGGGCATGAGCCGAGCTCACCCAAAAACCAACGAGCCGAGCACCCGCTCGTGAACGTGCAAGCATGAGCTGAGCTCATCCGAGTATGGGCCGAGCTGGCTCAGCTATGCCCATTGCCACCTCTAACTCCGACAGTCAAGTTAATGGCCGGACAAAATATAAAAAATGCAAGAGACGGGAAAGGGGATTTTGGTTCGGGTTTTAGAATGAACGTACCTTAAAATAAAATGGATTCACATATATATAGAAAATAGAAATGGGCCAAGCACGCTAATGGGCCTCGTCCAAGCCTAATATGAAGTGATTTTATAGGTATAATAGATATAAACCCCAAGAAAGCTAAAATCGAATAAAAAATCTTGACCTAATAATTTCTTGAATCAAAAACCAAAACATGAATATTTAAACGCTGCAAAGATTGCCAAGTTTTGATAAATTCAGGAAAGCTCAATTAAGAACAAGATTAAAAGTGAAAATCTCACTTTATAATTAATCTCTCAAATATTGTTCTTTATACAATGAATATGTCTTATATCGACAGACTCAAACAATCCCAATTAACTTGTAAACAACTAGATAAATATGATAAATTAGAGTTTGACTTCAACTAAAAAATGGGTAAACATGATAAAATAACTAACCTAATTAACTCATAAAACAACTAGATAAAACTAAAATACTGCAAAAATAATAAAAATACCCTTAAACTAACTCGAAACAAAAATGCTAAAAGTTATGCGTGTTGTCGTACCCGCTCCTTATTCATTAGCTTTTTTAATTGGTTTAGAATTTTCTATTATAATTGTTCTGTATCATAAATAATCTTTACTAACTTTCCCTCCATGATTTTCATCAAGGAATTTGTGTTTTGTTGTTGTTAGGTATTTGATGTAATTGGCAAGTTTGTGAACAAAATGGACCAAAATTAATATGTAGTAAAAGTCAATGACTAATGTGCAATTAGTTGAAATTAAGGTATAGTAGGTCTAGAGTTCGAGAATGGGAAAGAAGGAAAAATGGTACCAGACTTTCGCTATACTATCGCCAAGGTTTGACTCGAGCGTTAGAAACGGAAACTACTTCGCCGCTTGTCGCCAAACTCTCGCTAGAGCGACAATGTTATTCGGAAAATTTTTAATTCATTTTTTAAAGGCTTTTGATCTGGCCCATTCATTCCTTAACCTACATATAAATACCAGAACACATCTGAACGGTTTTCACAAGGTTGAACATTGAGAAAACCAAATTCTTTTGAGATCATCTTCTTAAATCTGCTTTCAGCCTTCGTCATGTTATTGGCTATTGGCGGTGAAAACATCAAACTCGCAATCCAAACACTAAATAAATGCTTCCTTTATATCTTTCAGAGTTTTGAAGACCAATGAAAGGTAACTGGAGTTCCATTTTGTGAAGAACACGGAGTCCTTCGTTGATCCATGGGAGATAGAAGAATTGATAAAGTTGGGAGTTGCTGCATGACCGTACATTCGAGGAGGGCTTTGAAAACTACAGTTGGGAGTTCATGTAGGAGCATAAAATTTAGGAGAGTTGTGATAATTGCAATCAGGGGGACAAAATATTCGTGTCGTCTTGTCTGACAGACTGTATGTTCAATCGTTTAAGTGGATTTTGACTGCAAAGTACCTGGACTTTTTATTCAGTTGGAATTTCTCCGTGATCACACCGTTTTTTTACTGCTTTCTCTACTCTTTTTATATTATGCGGTATCCAAATATAGGATAATTAAACTGATTGCACAACCATCTAGAGATAATTAATTAGTGATTTGTTGCTGATTAAATACAAAATTTTAAATTTCACATTTACACATATTCACCCCCCCTCTAGGTGTAGTTTGGGTCGATTTCGTATACACCTATTCACATTTTCAATTGATATCGGAGCTTGATTTCCTGTCCTGATCCTTAAAGTATTCTAGATGAGTTAGTCCTTATATGTGCCTCCGTTCTTTGACGGAAACTACTATGCTTATTGGAATGTTCGGATGAGAGATTTTCTTAAAACATTGGATAAGCGTATTTGGATGAGCGTTCAAACTGGGTGGACTGCACCTACAACTACTGTTGCTGGTGTAGCTATACCCGCTGATATTTCACTTTGGACTAAAGATGACTTAGCTAAATGTAACTAAAACAGTAAGGGCCTTCATACCATGGTCATGGCTGCGTCTACTGAAGAATTTAGGAGAGTTTCGATATGTGAGACTGCTAAAGAATTTGTGACATTTTAGAAACCACACACGATGGAACTAAAACTATTAAAAATTATAATCTACAGATGTTAACCTCTAGGTCTGAAGAAATCAGAATGAAGGACGATGAATCGTTCGATAAATTCTACGCGAAGTTGAATGACATAGTAAATTCCAGTTTTAACCTAGGTAAAAAGATCTCTACATCCAAAATCGTTAAAAAAGTCCTTACATCCCTTCCTGGAAGGTTTAGACTTAAAGTTACCGCGATTGAAGAAAGTAAGGACTTAGATGCAGTTAAGACAGAAAAACTCGTAGGATCCATTCAACATATGAAGTCACCGTCTCTCAACCTAAAAAGTTTAAATCTATAGCCATGAATACTATTAGGGAAGAAGAGAGTGAGTCGATGATAAAACCCTTAGGGACGACGAAATAACTTATTTCGTTAAAGAAATTCCAGAAAGTGATGAGGAATAGGAGAAACCCTCAAGAACAAAAAAATGAAGTCCCTAATAAATTCTCGAAAGAAAAATGTGAGAAGAATAACTCTAGGACTACTTATAAGAAAATCCAATCTATTAGATGCCATGAGTGGTAAGGTTTTCATCACTATAGGAAAGAATGTCCTAATTTGAAAATGAGTTCGAATAAAGAAAGACGTAAGACATTAGCAGTGACCTTGAACGATGATGAATCAGATTCGAGTGCTCAGAGTGATACATCTGGTGGTGAGGTTGAACAAAATTTTATGGTCTTCACATCTATGGCTACAATAGCATTTGATAAGGAAAATGTGTTGGTTGAAAATGATGAAAATAGTGAAAATCCTAAAGAAGAATTTGAGGATGAACCTGATATTCACGAATCTTATCGTGAACTATTTGAGGAGAGTCTTAAAATAAAAAAAGGTCAATAAATGAAAAAGGTAAATGATCTTGAAAGGAGAAAGAAAAACTTATATGTGACCTTCAGGACTCTACGAATAATTTAGGTGAGTTGAAGCTTGTTAATGAGAACTTAGAAGCCAAAGTTAAATCCTTAATAAGTGATTTTGAAAAATCTAACACTTAACTCCATTCCTTCATGAATGGTACGTAGAAACTTGATAATCTGTTGGGGATGAACAAGCCTGCTGGAAATATACATGGTTTGAGTTACGTTCAAAATGGTAATCCTACTGCTAGTACATCCAAGACCACGTTCTTCCCAGCCACCAACAAAGCTCGGAATACTATTAATCCTAAACCCAAGGGCACGAATGTCCTTGGATCAAGACCCACTAGATAACATAGGGTCAATCGTCTAATATATTGGCAACAACCTCCAAGCAGGTTTGAACCTGGGTTTATTCCCACCTATCACCATTGTGGTACACTGGGATACACAAGACTTAAGTGTCGTAAACTCACGAGTAGAAGTAAAAGTCAGGATTTCTCGAACAAGGTTAACTTCCTCGCAAATCAGGTTAGCCACTTAACTGAGATGATGACTCAGTTAATTAGAATCACTTCTATTTCTAAAAAGGTTAAGGTTAAGAAGAGTGACCTCTCTAAGTCTGATGATCAATTGAATTGCTATGTTGCCCACGTTGCACTTAAAGCTCCAAATAACTCTATGTGGTATCTTGATAGTGCGTGTTCTAGACATATGTGTTGTTACAAAGACTTGTTCTCTTCTCTACACCTATTTTAGTAAAAGGTGTTGTTAATATATCTGGACTACCTGCTATCTGAGATGCGCTTTATGTGAAAGAGTTAAAGTTCAACTTGTTAAGCATTAGTCAAATATGTGATGCTGATTTCGAGGTTAGTTTTGTCTAGAAAATGTGTACCGTATATGATTTTGCTGGTAACATTGTCCTCAAAGGTGTAAAAACTTCAGATAATTGTTATGGGGTTGTTTCTAATTCCAACTACGTGTCTAGTAGTGCCAAGATTGATATAACTGAATTGTTGCCTCAACGGATTGGTCATATGAACTATAAAAGTTTGTCTAAACTTGCTAAGAAGGAACTCGTTAATGGTTTACCTAAACTTGAAAATATTGATAACACTTTATGTGGCTCGTGTCAACAAGGTAAAAAGCTTAGAGTAACTCATAAACAAACTTCTAAGATCTTGACAAGCAAGCCACTTGAATTACTCCATATGGACTTAATGAGACCATTTAGGACCGAAAGTCTTGGTGATAAATGCTATATCTTGGTTATAGTTGACAATTTTTCTTGATATACATAGATTGAACTGTTGAGAGATAAAACTGAGGTGTTCGGTCTTATCATCTCATTGTGCAAAAGGTTTAGGAATGAAAAATACTTTACTATATCAAGAATTTGTAGTGATCATGAAAAAGAGTTTGAAAACTCTAATCTCGAGAACTTCTGCTTAGATGAGGAAATCTAGCATGAATTCTCCTCGCCAATCACTCCACAACAAAATGGGGTAGTTGAGAGGAAAAATCATGTGCTTTAAGAAATTGCTAGAGTCATACTTCATGGTAAGGGATCAGCTATGTATTTATGGGGTGAAGCCATCAACATTGCGTGTCACATAGTAAATAGGGTTTATATTAGACTTAAAACTGATATGACACATTATAAGATTTGGAAAGGTAAATGGCCTATTGTCAAGTACTTTCGCGTGTTTGATAACAAGTGCTATGTTCTGAGAGATAAAGAAAATTTGGGAAAGTTTGATTCCAAAAGTGATAAGGGAATCTTCCTAGGATACTCCAAAAATAGTTGAGCCTATCGTGTATACAATTCTCGTACACGAGTTGTGATGGAATCCATCAATGTAGTGGTGGATGATGCATGTAGTGGGAGAGATTGGGTAGAGCTGGAACACTTGAGTATTAATCTCGACATGGTAACAAAACCTATAGAAACTTCAGTTCCTGATCCCCAACACACTTATAATGGTTTAGCTACACCTAATAAGGAGTACTCACCTGATCATAAAGCTAAACATCCTAAAGAACCTTCGTCCAGAGTTAAGACAAATCATCCAAAAGTGAATATTATAGGGGATTTGGAAGAAGGGATAAGACTTCGTAAGAGGGTTTTGAACAACCTGACATACGCTAGCTATGTGTCTCAGATTGAGCCTAAAAAGGTTGAAGATACCCTTAGGGATGAATGTTGGGTAAACGCGATACATGAAGAGCTAAATCAGTTTGTGAGAAACAAAGTATGGGATTTAGTTCCTACGCCTGATGATTCTAATGTTATAGGTACTAAGTGGATATTTAAGAATAAAATCGATGATCAAGGTATCATAACTAGAAATAAGGTTAGGCTAGTTGCCTAAGGATATAATCAAGTTAAATGTGTTGACTTTGATGAAACATTTGTCCCCGTAGCAAGACTTGAATCCTCCTGACTGTTGCATGCACTTTAATATTAAAATTATATCAAATGGATGTCAGTAGTACTTTCCTGAATGGAATACTTCAGGAAAAGGACTATGTTGAACAACCTAAAGGGTTTAAAAAATAACAGTGTGGACAAAAAATCCTATGTGGCACACGACAAAAATTTCTATACGATCACATGGTATAGTCAACTACGATCACATGGGTAATTTCTATTATTGAAATTCACTTGTTCTCCACTTCTTCATGTAGATAACCAAAAAATAATGGTAAATTTAACAAAAATTATCCACACAATCATAGTGGATGACAACATACAATCGCATGTGCAATTTTTTATCGTGTGCCACTTGGATTTTTTGTTCATGTTATTTTTTAATTCTTCGGTGCCATGTAGAATTTTTCATTCGTCACATTGGGTTTTGCTCACGTGAACCAATGAAAAATGATATTGGTGATAGATGGGTAACTTTGTTCAAAATTGGGTGAGTAACAAGTAGTCTTTTAAATTTCTGAGCAAGTAATTATCTACAGTAAATTTCAATGAGCAATGGATGACTATTTAAATTTTGATGAGCAAATAATAATTTATACCAAAGTTCAATCACCATTGATTAAATTAACTCTCGAATAACTAAGTGGTGGTGGTATTGCCAACTCTTACATATTTTAATTCGAAACTTAATTTCTATTAGATTGTTATCGTTAACCTTTAATTAATCAACATGTTAACAATAAATTATGTATTAATAATATGTTAGTATGCTTTGGAATCAGAGATAAATATTTTAGCAAACTTTTATATTTGTTTTTTATTTTGATTATGAATGGGCAAATAATTTTTTTTTATGTAACCCTCATTATGAAGATTTAAAATAAAAATAAGCTCGAGATATAAGGTGTGCAAATAAGTAAAAACTAAAGACCTTTATTGCAATTAAAATGTGATGCAGTCAAATAATTAACTTATAAGAAATAAATAACTTGATTGGTAAATTATTTATTTGAGTGTTAGAATTTTATTTGGGATTTTTTAATTATTTATTCAATTATTTTGAGCAAACTTTAATTAGTAGAATCCAAACGGGTTAATTTCACAAACGGTCACTGATGTTTAAAACTTACACTAACGGTCACTGAAGTATATCCGGTTTCAGTAATGGTCATTGAATGACCTTTTTCATTTTAATTGGAACTTAATTGACCAAAATAGTTGAAGTTTGAACCTTGAGGACCTAAATCGCAAAGTTTCCCCAAAAACCATTTCTTTTTGGCGTGAAACACCACTGATAGGATATCAAGTTAAACCATAACTCCAACATCTGGCCACCATGGCCACTGGACCAACATACCCACTTGAAGCTCTCAATGCCTTCTTCACAACCCACCCAACCACTGATCGTAATCCTGTCGGAATTGGCTGGAAAATCTCGCCAAAGTTGGTTGCCCATGCACAATGAAACGATCGGATTTTCGAGAATTTGGAGCCGCCACATTTGGACCACCAAAACTCCAACATCTAGCCACCATGGCCACTGGACTAACATACCTCTTGAAGCCCTTAATGCCCTCTTCACAACCCACCCAACCACTAGCCTTAATCCCATCGAAATTGGCCGAAAAGTCGCTCTAAAGTAGGCTGCCCACACACAATGAAACGGTCGGATTTTGGAGATTTGGAGCCGCCACCTTTGGACCACCATAACTCCAACCTTTGGCCACCGAACTAACATATCATCTTGAAGCCATCAATACCCTCTTCACAACCTACCCAACCACTAGCCATAATCCCGTCGGAATTGGCCAAAAAATATCACCGAAATAGGTTGTCCATGCACAATGAAACGGCCGAATTTTAGAATTTTCGGTGACACCCATGGCATACCCATCCTCTAGGTCGATCAAGCACCCCCATTTGTGCCCCTACAGATGTGTTCATAACATCAAAACCACTTGAAAATCAAAATCTACAGCAGATTTTCAAAACAGTCGAAGCAGCGAACTCGCTACTTTTAAACCCATTTTTCGACGCCGACGCTACGAGTCACAGTCGCGCACCACCACCATTAGCTTCTACTCATCAAGGTGAACAAGAAGAACATATGGGTCATCATCAATTTCCCTCGAATAAACCAATTGGTGTATATACAGCCCATTTCTGCGTGTTGAGAGAATTTGTGGGGTTTTAAGATGAAATTTGGGTTTTTTTTGGGGGGGGGGGGAGGGGTGGGGTTAGATGAAATGTGCACTTCAGGTCCACAAGGTTATATGTTCACATGTTTTGGTCCATTAAGTTCCAATAAAAATGAAAAAGGTCCTTTAGTGATCATTACTGAAATCGAATGATATTTCAGTGACCGTTTTATGATTTTGACATAATTTTAGTGACCGTTTGTGAAATTAAAACAAACCCAAACATGTCCAAAAAACATAAAAATACCTCATTTCACAATTTTTTTTAAAAGATACCTATTTTTCAATAAAAATCAATATTTACTTTTACTTCCTTTTATAAATTTTTTTGAATATTCCTCATTTTCATTTAGATTCAATATTTCACTTTTTTCCCATAAACACCAATATTTTTATTTTATGAATTACATGTTAGTGTGAAGAATAAACATACCAATTGCACCAAGGAATTCGGGTTCATTATAGATCAACACCACAATCACCAAAACTAAACCACAAGCCGTCACTTCCCAAACCTTCAAACCGGTTGCTCAAGAGTTAATAACCCACAAAGGACTAGACAACCAAGAGAAAATAGCTACAAAGGCTAAGTAGAGAAGAAGAGAAATGGATCTCCCAAGAAAGGCACTAAGCCAAGGCACAAAGCAAAGAAGAAGAAATTATCTATTTTTCTCCAGAATACACAATTGCTCAATCACTTTCACACACATAATAGTAATGGGCAAGGTATTAAATAGGTTAGAATTAGGTTTAGGCTATTAGGTCTAAAGGTAGGCCCAATATGAGAAGAATTAAGTGGGCTAACACCTCAAAAGCCATCAATGTCGGTTGGGTCATGAGCAGCGCTAATATAATTAGGCTACTTCAAATGGCCCAAGTGGATTACTTGATAAGTTTAGTCAATTGTGGTGTCGAAACATATTCAGTCATTTGGTCAGAGCCGACTGAATAAATACTATACTTACATCATTACCCAGGGAGGTCGTTTGAAAACAATTTGCCTAATAAACCTCCACCTTGGTGTCAAAAGACCTATAAAAAAGAAATTACTAAGCATTAGTAATAATCTAGAAAGGTAAAACCAATAAAATTGGAAATCATTTACCTCCTCCGATGTTTAGAAGATCTTTGCAACTTCTAAATTTCACCAACGGTAGCACCTTAGTACCCGTGTTTGAGGGATTATATTGTGTGTGTCAGTGTGTGTGTGTGTGTGTGTGTATTTTCTCAAGCCTTACAACTTCTTGTGACATAATATCTCTAATGAAATGTAATCTAACATCAATGTGTTTGATGTTTTAGTGAAAAATAGGAATCTTGCATAGATGTATAGATGACTGACTATTAGAATATACTACCACATAATCATTTAGAATACACGGTTCATGTAAAAGGCCTTTAAGCCATAAAGCTTCTTTAATAGCTTCAGTAGTAGCAATATATTTAGATTATGTTGTGGATAGTGCAACTATGTGTTGTAACTGTGATTTCCAACTAACACAAGAGTTAGACACACTAAACATATAAGCAGAAGTGGATTTCATATTATCCCTATCTCCAACATAGTCAGCATCAATAAATCCCTTCAATTTAACACCCTCGTTATTAACACCAAATCTAGACCTACATTACAAATACCCTTTAAATACTTTAACATCCATTTGAAGGCTTTCTTGTGCTCAAGACCAGGAGTAGACATATATCTACTAAGTGTGCTCACAGCGAAAGTTAAATCAGGCCTGTGCAAACCATCAAATAATAACAAAACCAATCATATTGGAATATGGAATTATGCTCATGTATTCTACTTCTTTTTTATTACATGGAGTTTGATCTTTAGATAATACAAAATGATTAGCTAAAGGTAATGTAATATGTTTACAATCATGCATGCAAAATTTCTTTAACACTTGAAATATATGAAGATTGATGTAAAAACAAGACAGAATTTGACCTATCTCTTTCAATTTCCATACCTAGAATTCTTTTAGCCTTTCTTAGGTCTTTCATGTCAAATTCGCCACTCAAACTTGTTTTTATATCATTTATCTATTTATGTGATGAACCAACTAAGAGCATATTATCCAAATAAAACAATAAGAACACATAGTCATTACTTGCATCATTATGTTGGAAATAAAGGCAATGATTAAATTTACTACGATGAAACCCTAGATAATACAAAAGAGTCAAATATTTTATACCGCTGTCTAGGCGATTGTTTTAAGCCATATAATGATTTTTTTTTTCAGAAAACACACATGATCAGATTTTAATTTGTCTTTAAAACCTCTTGGTTGATTCATAAAGATTTGCTCATCAAGTTCATCATGTAAAAAAATAATTTTTACATCAAGTTGTTCAAGTTTCCAGTCAAAATCTGCAACTAATACAAGTATGACCCTAATAGTAGTGTACTTAACAACATGTGAAAAATTCTCATTGTAATCAACCCCCTTTTTTCTGAGTGTACCCTTTGGCTACTAACTTAGCCTTAAATCTTAAGGGTTCAAATGTGCCAGTACCCTCATTAACCTTAAATTCCCACTTACAGTCAACATTATATTTATTCTTAGGTTTAGGTACTAACTCCCAAGTTTGATTATTCTCTAAAGAACTTATCTCATCTTTCATTGCCTTAAAGCACTCTTCAGATTGTTCACTCTACATCGCTTCCTCAAAGGTCTTTGGTTCTCTATCAGCTAACTCCTCATAACTCACATGAGTAAAAGCTAGCTCATATTCATAACCAAATCTAAAGGGTGCTCTAGACTATCTTTTTTCTCTATCCCTAGCTAAGTTATAGTCTGCTAGTGGAGATTCTCTTCTTCAGGGTATTCTTCTACTATTACTTCCCCTCTATTCTCGATATTGGGTTGTTGTTCCTAAGTCTCCACCTCATTCTATGTAACAGGGATAGATATGCAAAGTTTCCCTAACTCCACCTTCAGCTGACTACTCTCTTCACCTTGTATTTCCTCACTCACAAGTTCATATTCAGCTTTCAAACATGGCATTTCGCTCTCATTGAATGTAATATATCTACTCACAATGATTTTAACTCTCTTCTAGCTCCTATCCCACAACCTGTACCCCTTGACACCTTCAAGTATGGTTCTATTCATCTTTCCCACTACCCCCATTTTGTTGGGGAGTGTAAGGAGTAGTTTTATGCCTTGTTATTCTACTTCCTTACACATATTATCAAAATCAGTGTTACAAAACTCTATGCCATTATCAGTTCTCAAAAACTTGATCTTCTTACCAGTTTTATTTTCAACTTGTCTTTTCCAATTATTAAATCTATCAAAAGTGTCGGATTTATCTTTCAAAAGATAAACCCACACTTTTCTAGTGTAGTCATCAATAATAGACAAGAAATAACTATTCCCACCTGAGGTGGGAGTACTAGATGGACCCCACAGGTTCGAATGCACATATTCAAGGATGCCTTTAGTTTTATGAACACTCGTGGAGAAAGTAGTTTTATGATATTTACCAAGCACACAATGGTCACAAAAAGACAAATCAGACACAATCATTTTCAAAAGCACCTTTTTATTAACAAGCTTAATCCCCTTAATACCCACATGTGCAAGTCTATTGTGCCATTTTTGTATGTGATTAGACTTAGCGGAAGAGATAAAGGGGTTTAAACCTCTCATCAATTCGCTAGTGGTTATGTAAATATCATTTTTTCTAATTCCCTTAATAGAGACAAGTGCATTCTTAATCAATTGCAAAATCTCATTTCCAATTTTATTGGTGAAATCCTATTTTTCAAGTCTTCCTATTGAAATTAAGTTTCTAGACAATTCAAGGATATATCTAACATCTTTTAAAGTATACACAAAATCAGTATCAAACTTTAAACTAATATCACCCATGCCAACAACATTACAAGCAGAATTGTCACACAATACAACATGCCAATCATTTGATTCATGCAAATTTTCAAACCAATCTTTATGTGATGTCATATGAAAAAATGCACCAGAATCAAGATCCACTCATGAAAATGAGAATTGACAGTTAAATTCAATTCAACAGGAAAAATGGTAGGACTTCTAATCATATAGACTTCACTATCACAATTATCAGGTATAGAAGACAACACATTCACATCGTCTCTATCTCTACCTTTTTGCTTATTTTTCTCTTTATAGCAATCATTTATAAAATACCCCATGTTCTCACAACCATAGCATTTTTTAACCTTAGTCCTATATTTGGATCTAGGTCTACCATTGCTCTTCCTTCTACCTCCATTACTACTAGACTCGCTACTACTTTGGTAATTATCATGATTGTTTTGCCTAAATTGAGTTCTACCCCTCATCATGTGAATCGCATCGCTCTTTCTATAATATTTTTCAACGCTCATCTCCACCTCCTTACTTCTAAGAGAGTCAACGACAATTTCGAGCTTCAGGGGTGTCCCTACCATATATAATAGCATTTTTCACTTCACGATAAGTATTAGGTATAACATTCAGCAAGATAATAGCTTTGTAGGTTTCAGGCATCGACTCTCCATAGTTAACAATATATTGAACAAGTTTTTTAAACACGTCTAAATTGTCATCAAATTCTTTTGAAAAATCCTTTTTGAAACTGAAAAAACTCTCAAGTAAGTAGAGCTTGTTTGGAGTAGATTTGAGCAAATACAAATCTTTCAATTTTTGCCAAAGTTCTTTAGTGGTTTTCAGTTTATCCACTTTTCTCAAAATCACGGAAGCCAAGTGTAAAATAATAAAGGTGTAAGCAAGCTCATCAGCCTCTTCTTTTTGTTCTTTTGAAAAATCAGCGGGAGAATTGCCATCAATGTCATTTGAAACATTTTGTTGAACCAAAATACCTCTCATTTTTTGTTGCCAAATAGAAAAATCACATTTTTCATTAAAAGTTTCCAAATCAAAATTGTGTGTTGTCATTTTCAGAAGAAAAAATACAAAGTCACAATTAAGCCACACAAAGTAGACCTAGGTTCGCAAATACACACCGCTTTAGATTCCGAGAGTTTCGTAAGATTCACGATCTTAGATCAAGGAAATTTTCAAATGGATAAGGTCTAGGTATTTTGAGAACTTATCAATACAACCAGAGAGATATCAACAAAATAATTTCACTCACGATATATCATAAAAGATAATATGCTGTAATTTATCAAAAGGGAAAATTTCAGTCACGTAGCAACGAAGAGCAAATAATTCCTAATTTCTAACAAAAGTAATGGTTACCCCACACAATAACCCCAATCCTATTGTCATCCCAAACGATGATGAGTTAGTGCTGAAATTAAAAGAGGATCAACCAATTTACTATAGCGGACCTGTCTGAGTCCGTAATTCACGAGAGTCGAGAATTTATTGCTTTAGGGCTGCAATTTATGGCCTAAAGTAATTCAGTAAATTTGTTGTGTAGTTACGACCTTGAAGCTGTCTTACTCACCAAGGACACAGATCGTCGAAAGTTTTCTACAAAACCTGAAACATTAAAATAACAATATGAGTACGCTGAGGAGTGTAAAATAAACAAACTGTTCGAAAAAAGTTGGCTGAAAAGTGCCCACGCGCCGTCGCCAGAAGGAGTACGTGCCGCCGCACGCACATCGCCACTAGGTGAGCGCTGATCTGCAGGGAGTGGGTGTGGTCTCAGATTTTCCAACCAGTTAGTGGTTTGGCCAAAATAGAGAAAAATAGGTCCAATTTTTCTTCTGAAAATCGCATCTGTGCAATTCGATCCGTCTCTTTCTTCGTCGATCTTGCCTGGATTGACACCAAAAGCTGGCTCTGATACCAAATATGAAGAACAAACATACCAATTATAGTAAGGAATACAGGCTCAGTATAGATCAACACCACAATCACCAAAATCGAACCACAAACCGTCACTTCCCAAACCTTCAAACCGGTTGCTCAAGAGTTAATAGCCCACAAAGGACTGGAGGTGAAAATATTACATCCAAGAGAAAATAGCCACAAAGGCTAAGTAGAGAAGAAGAGAAACGAATCTCCCAAGAAAAGCACTAAGTCAAGGCATGAAGCAAAGAAGAGGGAATGATCTGATTTTCTCAAGAATACATGGCTGCTCAATCACTTTCACACACATAGCAGTAATGGGCAAGGTATTAAATAGGTTAGAATTAGGTTTGGGTTATTAGGTCTAAAGGTAGGCCCAATATGAGAAGAATTAAGTATGGCCCAAGTGGATTACGTGATAAGTTTAGTCAATTGTGGTGTTGAAACATATTCAGTCATTTGGTGAGAGTCGACTAAATAAATACTTTACTTATATCATCGTCCATGGAGGTCATTTGACAACAATTTGTCTAACATTTAGCATAACATAATTGAAAAATCATGACTATACTTAATAATAAAATACTCAAAAAGACTCACATACGACGAATATTTTTTGTTGTCATCAGAAAAAAAGAAAAAAGTCTGACTTACATTAACGTAGGAACTCGAAGTTTAACAAAGGTATGATCCATGCATATTGTATGTTTGTTCTATAATCTTTTTCCCAAATTAGTTGTTTACAATTTACTAGATATTAACTTCTTTAGAAAGAAGTTCGAAAAAAATAATCTAATCGAGATTATTAATCGATTTAGATAATATTTAGATCCTAGAACGTGCACAATAGAATTAAAAGTAGCAAAATAAAGTAGCAAGTCACTTTTTAATTGTTTCTAAATTGTTAAAAACTCACATCAATTAATCATATGTTGAATTACCACAATTTGTAATATGAAAACAGTACAGAACACCAAATTGATCACGGAGAAAACCATTTGCAAAGGATCAAAAAATTCCAAACACTTTTCTAGTCAACAATCCACTATAAACGATGAAACTTATAATATAATCCAGCCCCGACTAACCCTTACTCCCCTCCACCCTTCTTCCTATAACCTTGGCCTCTTGAACTATATGCTCCTCACACCAACTCCCGACTCGTGAAATTGTTTATCTCTTGTAGACCTCCAAGAACGAACCTCTTTTTCAGCGCCGAATCTTCAAGTGCCTCTTCCCAAAACTCAACAACTTTGAAGGCTAATTGGCAAAGTAAGTTTGGAGTTTGATGAATGATTTTTCCGTCTTTTGATCATGTAGGCCGATGTAAGAGATATTGGAATATGTTTTTGGCTCTCAAAGAACAAATTCTCGACTTACAAAAAGGCTCTACCAATTATATCAATATATGGGTTGAATAATGAACAAGTAATATTGTGATTGAATTAATGAATCAATGAAAGGATGTTTGGATCTTCAAAGAATGATTTTTATGATCAAAATATAGTTCAACTTTACTTTTGGATGTCCCTTAGGGTGTATATTTATAATGGGTACTGTTGGCATGAAAAGAAACTCAAAATCATCTTGAAAATCGAAATTTAACTTTCCTTGGATAATCACACCACTCGAGCTTCACGGCAACTAAGTAGTATTGGCCTTAGGTAATGTAATATAGTCTCATGTTAGTATTTTCATCATAATTCTCTCTCCCTATATCAGATTGTGGTGATTCAAAGTGCGTTGAAAAAATAACTCAAAGAGCTATAATTCTTCTAAAATAGTCTTGTCCAAATTCCAGTGATTTCTATATGAAAAACACAACTTGTTGCTGAAAATCTGAAGTATGATTTGTGCAATACTTTTACACTTCTTTCACTTCTAATTCATTCCAATAATAATATATGATCTTCTTGGACATCTTGAATTCCTTCAAGACATATGCTACCGATTCCAATTATTTTGATTTTAATTAGGACTCAATAACTCATATTTTGACTTTGATTACTATTCGATAAACTCTTAATACAATTCAACTATAACATGATTTTGACTAAAGAAATTGCTATTTACAAATTTAAAAATTGTTAATTTTGCTAATTACAAAATTGTACCTAACAAAGTTAATAAGAAAATCAAGAATACACTAATCTAAATAAATTTTCTTTCTAATTTTTTATTCTTGCTTATTCTACTAAATATTTCAAATTTTCAAATCAAAAGTTACTGTTGGTCAAATCATGTGAAAGAAAAAAGATTAATTACTAGTCTCTGAAAATTCACCTTGAATAAAAAGATCAAAATCTACTGCGCCTCACAACAAATTTACATGTTACACTTTTCCCATTAATTCATAAAGACCGAATATCTATATTTCAGGACCGTACAAGCTTATTACATGAAATGCACCAAAATCGAAGCAATCAATCCATGAGATAAATAAATGGACTCCAAAGATCTTTGGCAAATCCAAAGAAGGTTCATATACATTCATTAGACCATCTCCAATTGTATACCAAATATTTGATGTAATAGTTTTCATGTGATGGTTATTTTTATTTAACTTTTATTTTTAAATTTTAATCAAGTAATAAGTATTTATACAGTAAAGTAAAATTGTTTACTAAAAGCTCAAAAGTTACAAATTTGATAATTAGAAGTTAAGAATAAATTAGCACAATGATAACATGAATATCTTATAAATATAAATTAAAGAACAATACAACTTTAATCTAAAAACAATAATTTAGTCACAAATTTGATAATTTATTAATAAATGCAATATTTTAGTTTATCAAATACAAATTTTAATTTAACAATTTTAGTAATAATATAATTTATAATTAAATAATTTAAAATAAAATTTGGTGAATTATGTGTTAAGAGGATCTCCAACTTACAAAAATATTTCTAGATCCCAATAGATTCAATACCAAATAGTTTTCAAAAAAGTATGAGGACACGTGTATATTGCTTTGGAGTTATTGGTTCTCTTTTCCAAAATCCATGAATTTCTTATGTTATAGGGACTTCCAACTATCTCAAGAAAAGTATCCTTCTATATAAAATATAATCATTGATATTTATCCAATTTACCTCATTTCTCTTTATAGTACAAATCCACTATTTCAGTAGATTTTGCTTTATTTAAGTTTTGGTTTAGGTTTAGGTTTAGGTTTAGGTTTATTCTATAAAATTAAATTTTAAAAAGAGAATTAAATTAATTATAATTAGGAATAATAGGCATTTATGTTATCTAGGACTCTGTCTAAAAAATATATTGTCGGGGGCTTTAACAAGACTAACTAATAAAAGGCCTAAAGTCGAAAGTGATCTTATAAATCAATCACCCAGGGAAAAAAAAATCTAAATATTGTGTTAGTACAAAAATTACACTTTTATGGCCTTGCACAATGAAAATTACTTAAATATGTTCGTATTGTCGAAAAGCCAAGGTTAACACATCAAGTTTTATGACAATTATTTAAAATTCATTTGGATAAGGGTATGGGCTTGATTATTCATACAACTCGCCAATTAGTTCACACACACATTATGATAAAACATCAAAACTCTGATTCAAAATTCTCTCCACTCATTGCCTCACTTGAAATTGCTAACCATTTAATTGCTTACCAATTCCAATATAAATGATTAGTCAATAAAATTATAGTAAATGGATCAGTTTGAAAATAAATAAATTGCTAGTAATAGAATAATATTCACGTTAGACTTGAACCTCAACTCAAATGAAAAAAAGTAAAGATTCAAATAATTTCTTCCCTTTCGTCGAAGTAAATGAACCTAGTAAGAAATTCATATTTATGTATCATAGACTAAAGGAATATTTTCGTATTCTTTTCAGGATTTTTACTATTTTCCTCTGTAAACAAAAGCCTACATAGAAGAACCAACGCTACACCTCACTAGACCACTTGTCTTACTTAATGATTGTGAACCAAAAACCGACTATATATGGAGTTATTCGTACTCCTTTATAGACTGGGGCAGAGGGACAGAGGTCATCATCCCTGAAATATTTAAAAATGTTCCAGAATTATACAAGATCTTTTAATATATTAGGTTTTAGCTATTTAATATTGAAATATTAGGTTTTAGTTATTAAATATATATTAGGTATATAATATCAAGCTTTTACTTTTCCCTTTGTCTTTGGAAAATTTGCACAGTTACTCTTCATCTTTTAACACTTGTAACAAATACATTCTCAATCTTTTGAATTGGACCTTTTAGTCCTCAACCCATAATCTTAGTAAATCTAACTTCCAACCCATAATCCTTGAACAACTCATCGGTTGTGTGCTTTAACACCAATTCGAGAACGTGTGGACTTCTTTTTCCTTTTGTGAATCACCTAGAACAAATTAGTTCTTCATTAATCGGAACTCCGATCACCTCTCATAATCATCGGAACTCTGAAGGATATTTGGTGGAGGATTTTGTGGTGTTGATCTTGTGGTATTTTGAATTTTGTAGTTGAGGCAAGCGAATTTTGAGAATGTAAAATTTGTTCTACAATAGGATTTTCTCTTCAATGTATCTTTTCTCAACACACAAGAGACTCGGATTTTCGTTTCGTATATAGTATTTGAGAGTTCTTGGTCGTTTAGGCTTGTTTAAAGGCTGAAAAACGCAAATTGGGGTTTTTTTTTTATAAATAGGCCACTCGAACTCCCCTTGGGTGGACAACAATTGGTCACTCAACAAGCCTAAACGACCTAGAACTCTAATTTTCATTTTTCAGCCTTTAAACAAGACATCATATGAGCCTGCCAGTCAACAATCAGAGACTAGTCCATAATAGCTACCGAGAAGTCAGTCAAAGTCAAACTACATGGTGGAATAGTTCTCGAGGAAGTGGATGGAGGAACGTAAGTCAAAGAAGAAGGGTATGGATCCTGAGTAAATGGATGGTCATCAGAACTCAAAGCTAAGGGTGGGACATGAAACCTACTCTAAGTGAGAGTGTGGTGGCCAATAAAAGGTCCCAACTGCTCAGGTGCCTCACTAGGAAAATTTACCTTAAGACCATTACTAGGCACTGAACCAGACACCCATATGGAAGTCTTTACTTCTTATGACTATGGCTAAACACCTCTGTAAGATTTTATAGATGAATAAAAGTTATAAAAGGAGAAAACAAATGAATGAAGAAGATGAGAAGTTGATTGATTCTTTTAAATCTGAATTATCACAAGCATCAGTACAAATATATAGAAGAAAGAAAGGGGTAAAGAGGTAAAAGGAATATCCTAACAAACTATAACAGAAGGAATATCAGTGCACTAAACCATGTGCAAAGGTCACGAGCTGGGAGTAGGCTGATAGGTGCTCCTTCTTATGGAATATTCACAAACCCTGCTGATATGCTTATTCTACTATACATCCTATCAGATAAGCTAACTACATTGATAAGTAATTCACATTATAAGTTCTAACAGCCCCCCTCAAGATGGAGGATAGATGTTTTCTATTCCCCTCTTGGAAAGGTGAGACCTTAAGGTGATGGAAGACAATGCCTTAGTAAACATGTCTGGAAGTTGTGATTGAGTGCAAACATGAGATGTAGAAATTTGTCCAGTGACTAATCTTCGAGGATCAGGGCAAGCCGCCCAATCATAGTCACAAAAAGCTCGAAGGGTTAACGAAGATGATGAAGAAAATAGAATACCCTACCCTAGAGCAAACTTCAGATACTTGATTACTTTGTAAACTGAAGCAAGATGTGCGTAAGTAGGCGTTTCCATGTACTGGCTAAGGTTCTGAATAGCATAGCAGATATCAAGTGATAAATACATCAATTTTCCAATCAATTTTATGTAAATTATTGCATCAGGCAGAGGTTTTCCTGTATTCTTCCCTAGCTTTAAGTTCTGATCCATATGCAGTTTTACTGGCTTAACTCAAAGCATCCTTACATCGGCCAATAAATCAAAGGTATACTTGCGTTGAGATATCACAATTCCTCTGCTGGATCTTGCAACCTCTAGTCCTAGAAAATACTTTAAGTCACCTAGTGCTTTGATTTTGAATTTGTTACTGAGAAACTTCTGAACTGTGTTTATTTGCTCCAAATTGGATCCAGCCACTACAATGCCATCTACATAAACGAGTAAGGCTATAAAGGAGTGATTCGTGACCATAGTGAAGAGACTGTAGTCAGCCTTTGATTGTGAGAACCCAAATTCTATAAGTGCTGCAGAAAATATAGAATACCACTGTCTTGAGGCTTGCTTCAAGCCATAGATACTTTTCAACAGTTTGCAAACTTGGTTGGAGGTTCATTTTGTATAGC
This sequence comes from Fraxinus excelsior, assembly GCA_019097785.1. Taxonomy (NCBI): domain Eukaryota; kingdom Viridiplantae; phylum Streptophyta; class Magnoliopsida; order Lamiales; family Oleaceae; genus Fraxinus; species Fraxinus excelsior. The sequence goes on from CM032634.1 coordinate 22,422,506, forward strand.
CTGGGGGTCTTTGCATGTAAACTTCTTCGTGTAAGACTCTATGTAAAAAGGCATTACTTACATCAAACTGCTTCAAGTGCCCTTTCTGAATTGTTGATATTGCCAGTAAACACCTAAATGTTACAAGCTTTGCAACAGGTAAAAAGGTTTCATTGTAATCGATTCCTTCCCTCTGGTTATATACTTTGGCCACAAGCCATGCTTTGTGCCTTTCTATGCTCCCATCTGAATTGTATTTTAGCTTGTACACCCACCTACATCCAATGGTTGTCTTTCTTAGTGGGAGATTAGTGAGGATCCAGGTTATATTTAACTCAAGGGTCCATATCTCCAAATTCATTGCTTTGCACAAATTAGGATCATTTACAGCTTGAAGGTAGGTGTTAGGTTCAAAATGAGTACAAATGGAGTTTGAGAAAGCTTTTAATTGAGGTGACACTTTATGGTAGGAACTGAGGTGATTTATTTTGCAACAAAGGTGTGGGGATTCTATTTATCAGATATGTTGCAGTAAGGATAAATTCGTTCCAGTAAAATAGTGGCAATCCTGATTGATATTTCAAGGCTCGTGCAACATTCAATAAATGCTGATGTTTCCATTCAACTATGCCATTTTGTTGGGGGTTTCAACACAACTTTTTTGATGAATAATTCCCTTTTGATTGTAAAATTCAGTCCGCTTAAATTCTAGTCCATTGTCACTTCTCAATGTTTTAATTGAAATTTGAAACTCATTTTCCACCATTTGAACAAAGGCTGTAATTGAGTGGGAAACATCAGATTTTCTTTTAAGTAAATATACCCAAGTAGCTCTTGAAAAATCATCTACAACTGAAAGAAAATATTTGGATCCATTATGTGTTGTTGTGGGGTAAGGACCCCAGATATAAAATGGATCACATCAAAAATCTGCTTAGTTTTGTGTGAACTTATGGGGAAATGATTCTTATGTTGTTTTGCCAATGGACACACAATACATGGAAGTTTATTATCATTCTTGAAATGGAAAGTAACAGAATCATCAATGATGAGTTTCATTATGGAATCAGATAGGTGTACTATTCGATAGTGCCGTAGGTGTGATTTAACATCAGATTTAGTAATAGAAGCAGCTGCAAAATGTTGTCTAAGATTAAAGGTTGATAGCTTGGTAACTAAGGCAGTAGTGACACTTTGTTCAGCAAGAGTCGATACAATCCATTCCAGGCTTCACCCTTCCCAATCGTCCTCCAAGACAATAGGTCCTACACAAAGCAAGCATCAAGCATGAATATCAAACAACAAGAAATTTGTTGTGCTAATGTTTTGACAGATAACAAGTTGAAGTGAAAGTTAGGGACATATAACACATCCTTGAGGAGTAAAGAATCTATCACTTGTACTTCACCAGAGTATGTAGCTGGAACCACCTCTCCAGTAGGTAATTTCACTGAGAGAGAGAGGCTCTTGCTTTGGTGGAGGTAAAAAGGGTGGCATCACAGATCATATGATTCGTCACGCCAGCATCAATGATACATGGAGTAACAGCAAAATTGTAAGAGGGTGCAACAAGTAAACAAGTTGTTTTACCAGATAAGTCAGTTTGTAGATTAGTTTTTGAGCGGTCAATAGTTTGCACATGATTGACAGAGTGGTTGATCTGTGGATTATCCCTAGGTCGAAGCAAAGCAAGGAACTCTTGATATTCTCCCTTAGTTAAAGAGACTTGCCTCTCATTGTCTTCCTCCATCACACTTGATTGATTTGCAAAACTCCTATCTCTTCTCTGTCATTTGTATAATTTGTGATTTGGAAGGCAACCGTGCAACTTGTACCACTTCTCCATGGTGTGTCCTATCATATTACAGTGTGTGCAAATAGGAGGCTCAGTGTTCCCCACTTTAAAACATTTATGCAAGCTATGACCTGGGATTTTACAATGTTCGCAGTATGGTTTATCTCATTTGCCAGTGAAATTCGATCTTCCATAGTTGTTGGTTCTGTTATCTCCATAAGTTTTTCTAGTTGCCATTGCAATATATTCATTGTTCACAGCAGCATAGGTTATTTTCTTTTGCCTTTCCTGCTGTTGTATGTATGAAAACACTTTGTTAACTGGTAGGAAAGGGTCAAGCATCATGACTTGAGCCCTTGTGTTATCATAGATCTCATTTAGCCCCATTAGGAACTTAATCACACAATCACGCTGGTGTCTGTCTACTAGCACTTTTAGTTGTCCACAACTACATTCAGGGATGGGATTATAAACGGATAATTCATCCCAAATAGTTTTCAGTTTACCATAGTAAATACTCACAGAGTCACCTTCTTGCTCCAAATCAGTCAGTGCCTTTTTTAACTCATATATCCTGGGTCTATTTTGTTGGGTAAAACGATCTTTAAGTTCTGACCACACTTTACTTGCCTCATCCATGAATGCAACACTGGATCTGAGAGGGGGAGATATAGCATTTTGAATCCATGACACAACCATGTCATTGCATCTCTCCCAAGAGTCGAAAGAAGTGCTGCTTGGTTCAGGTTTAGGCAATGCTCTATTAATAAAGCCAAGTTTCTAAGGGCTCTCCGGAGTGCCCTAGACCAGGTAGGATAGTTTTCTGTAGTTAATAATTATGTCACAAGAACAGCTCCTGGGTTGTCTGAGTTCTCCAATTTGTAATGAATGAATGAAGAAGATGAGAAGCTGATTGATTCTTTTAAATAAGTGAATTCACCTTGCTGAATTATCACAAGCATCGGTACAAATATATAGAAGAAAGAAAGGGGTAAAGAGGTAAAAGGACTATCCTAACAAACTATAACAGAAGGAATATCAGTGCACTAAACAATGTGCAAAGGTCACGAGTTGGGAGTGGGCTGATAGGTGCTCCTTCTTATGGAATATTCACAATCCGTGCTGATATGCTTATTCTACTATACATCCTATCAGATAAGCTAACTACATTGATAAGTAATTCACATTATAAGTTCTAACACCAACATGTGTTGTATTATAAAAAAAAGGGAGATCAATGGAATCATCATGTAAAAGTGTCCACGGGAATCGTGCCCCATCTAGAGGCAAGCTAGACTTGTGAGAAACTGGCCACAGATTAGTGTAGTATATACGAAGAAGCACGTCTCTCAACAGGAAGAGCACTAGAGATTAGAATCATTGGATGATTAAACACCACGGATGCAAGAAGGTCAAGTGATAGTATAGAATCATGAGAAATGTAGGGAAATTGTGGATGTCAAAACCGAGGTATTTTAATTATACAAGCGATGACATCGGGAGTAATTCTCAAAACTTGACCCCTAAGAAAAACTTTAAATGTCGAACGCTCTATATCATGGATATTTGGATAAAATTCTCGCACTTAGAGCTTGGAGGGTGGAGTCAAATTACAAAGAACAAGCTCCCGATTTCGAGAAGTAAAAATGCTGGACATTTCAGGCTGAACTCAAAAAGATTTACCTCTTTATCAAGAAAAAACAAGACGGGAAGAAAATTAAGAGTCAAAAACCTCCTAAGCTACTGAAGAAATGAACCTCGGCCTATTAATGGTGCGTACACTCCCTAACTCTTTCCCCATAGACTTAGCTCGCTTAGACATCTAGACACGTGAATGGATTAAATTTATGAGTATGCACACGAATGATTTAAAGTGAAAAAAATGCACACGAATTTGATTAACTTCATGAGAATGCATGTATGTGTATTGAAAAACAATGGAATACAAAATTTTGAAATTTTTTGTTCTTTAATAGGGCACTCTAGCAAACGCTGAGCGCAATATGGGTGGTCGAATCCATTCGAACACCCAACCAAGAAAATCAATGCAAAATGGGCAAAATTGGTGCAAATCTTCACAAGAAACCATTAATCATCTCAATCACATACATAATAATGCACAAATTTCTAAGAATTTGAAAAAAGATTTCACAAACTAAACAAATTCCTAACATTCAAAATTTTGAAAAAACAAAATTGGGGAAAAAGTTGAAAATTTACCTTAGGTTGTATAAAATTCTTGTTTGTACTAATCCTCCACTCAATATGATTTGTTAGTTTACCAAAGTGATGATATTTTCTTGATTTTTGAAGATGGAGAAACAATTGATGTAGAGAATTAATAAAATGAGTAAGAAAAAGAAAACAAAACCATGGCTTTTAATAGAGACCCGCTCGAGAATGGGCAAACCATTGTGGATAGCTCGACTGCCAGTGAAGCGCCTATCAAGCGGTCCATTTCTGGAAAACTCGCTTGAGCGACTTTTTAATACACACACACAGAGAAAGCAAGATATCATGAATAACACAACTCAGTGATAACAAAAACATTCATTTGATTATCTATAGTGATGTAAATAATGAACAATGAAATCTTCTGAAATAACTCATCATAAACTTATATGGAGTACAACGTATAAGGAACCTGTGTGAAATGTGCCACTAATACCTTGTGAGCAAAACTCCAAATCTTAATTTTGTGAGAAGTTACATGCAAAATAAAATTATTGGTGAATGAATATTTTTCTCAAATAAAGAAAGTCAAAATCTAGCGCTACTAGGACCTATTAAACAAAATTAGCTCAAATTAATTTTCCGTATAATTGTTTTCTCCTATTTATGAGCATGAAGCTCATTGTTGTTGTCTTTATTTCAGACTTTAGATTTTTCCTTTCAACAAATTTTTTTTTTTTTTTTCGGACATTAACCGAGTATACTAGAACTAAGGTAATCTAGTTAAATGTCAATTCACATTCAAAGTCACTCCACCACACCTATGACCACCATCCCAAATCTTACATACACAATCAAGACTAGACCACTCAAAGAAGCTTAGTTTCTGTAGTGCGATAATACATGAAGTAACATATACCAAGTATTCCAACAAGTTCTAAACTAAGCCCTTGCTTGACAACCATTTTTTCAAAATTCTTTAATTCCCATACTCAATTTCAACTACATATTTATACAATAAAATAATTTGCAAGTAAACTCAAAAAATTTTCACACTTTTTAACCACACATTCTCCAAAAAACCACTATTCAAAACTCAATTTCTCAAAATAATTGCCATCCAACAAATGCTAAGTCAATGAAAACTTAAATCACCGTTAATTCATTTTGCTAGTACTCGATCACAAGATAATTGGTTTAATGACATCACTTCAAAGTGCTATATCATCAAAAATATCCCATTTTTTGTGATTAAAAATAAAATAGCGAAAAAAATTGAGATAAGAAAAAATTAGTATGCATACACGGATATGTAGACACAGTGAACTAGGAGATGCATGCACATACAACAATAGCTTTCCTAAGAAATTCAAACCTAAGACATCTAATGGTTTTGTGAAAAGATCAACCAACTGGTTTTATGTGGAGATGTACTCAAGAGATACAACATGAGTCTCCACAAACTCTTTGATAAAATGATGTCTAATGTCTATATGTTTGGTTCAATTTTTTTTTTTTTTTGGAAATGTTTAGTGCACTTGTGTTGTCACAAAGCACAACCATAGTAGCCTGCTCAATTCCAAAATTACTTAGTATTTCCTTCATCCAAAGCAATTGAGTACAATTTTCTACAACAATGTACTCAGCCTCAGTCGTAGACAATGATATAGAAGTTTGTTTCTTACTAATCCAATCCACAAGATTTGTATCAACATAGAAACACCATCCAGAAGTGTTTTTTCTATCAGAATAACATGTTAAATCTAGATTAGAATCTCTAGAGAACCAAATATCATGATCTATTGTGCCATTAATATATCAAATGATACACATCACAACACTCAAGTGAGTCTCTTTATAGTCAGCCTGAAAATCTAGCACAAACACCAACACTAAATGCTATGTCAAATCTATTAGCTGTAAGACAAAATAAACTACATCGTGCTTCGATAAAGTGTTTGATCAGCACATTTCTTATAGGATTTTGATATATCTTAACACTAGTGCTCATAAGTGCTCTAGTGTGCTTCTTACTTTCTAACCCAAATTTCTTTACTAGATCCTTAGCGTATTTTGATTGAGATATAACAACCCATCATCAGTTTGCTTAGCCAAGAAAGAAATTTAGCTCTCTTACCATACTCATTTTAAATTCTTGTTTCATGCATCAATTTGCTTTACCTGAAAGCCCAGAAAGAAGTTTAGCACTCTTACAATACTCATTTTAAATTCTTATTTCATGCATTCAGAAAATTCATGCACGAGTCAATGGGAGATCCAAATATAATGTCATTAACATATATATGAGCTATGATGATGATTTCCGTCACCGACCTAATAAATAATGTTCTATTTGCACCACCTCTAGAACCCATTTTCTGAAAAGATATGCAGTTAGTCTATCATACCAAGTTCTAGGATCTTGTTTTAATACATACAAGGCCTTTATAAGTCTATAAACATAATTAAGAAAACTTATGATCAACAAATCATTTGGGTTATTCAACATATGCCTCTTCTTGAAGTATTCCATTCAAAAATGCACATTGACATCCAATTGATAGAACTTGAATCCTAAAGAACTAGCCACGACAAGAAGAATATTGATATCTTCAAATTAATATACGGGCTTAATGGGCAACTGTCTCATCAAATCTACCCCTTCTACCTGGGTATATCCTTAAGCAATTGATTACGCCCAAAGAATAACGCGAATATTATAGTTCAACTTTGGGGTGTCGATTCCACATGGAGGTGGAAAATTACTCAAATGATTAAAAAGAATGAGTTGTTCTCTCAAATGTGTAGTAAAATTAAAATCAATGAATTTAGGCAGTGAAGTATCGAAATTCCCTCAGTTGGATCAGATCATTCACATCAATTATTCATTTTTATAACTCAATTAGAGGTTTTCATCCCAACACCATAATCGGAGGATATGATGCTACAAATCAATTTAATTCAATAGTAGTTCTAAAATCTAGACTTCATATAATGCATTCACACAATTTTATTGAAATCAAATTCAAATATCAATCATATACTTTGAGCATAAAGCAGTAATTGAATCACACCAACAAGATAATAGAAATTAAAATTCAACAATTAGTTCAATCATTCGATAGAAAGAGCGTGACTAAATTTATGAAGAATTTAGTAAAAGTTAAATCAATCTCAACATAGGTTCATGAAATTGAAACTCAACAAATATTTCGATTAAATAATAGAAAAGGCATGACTGAATCCATGAAAAATCTAATAAGAGTTAAATTGATTTCACGATAAATTTATGAGAGGAAAATCTAAATTCTAAAAGCATTCAACAAATACAAACGAGATTACATGAATAAAGGATGTAAAATCACTGAATCCAATGAGTTCCTCCATAACTTTACCAAGAGTTTTAGTTCTTCATGAAGTTTCTTGAGTACCAAGGAGAGAAGTTGTAAATTGAGATGTTCTCATCATTCTAGGGCGTATTAGGCTTAAGCCTAGGGCTGTAAGTAAAAATCGTCAAACCGGAAAACCGAACCGAAACCGCATTTTAGAAACCGTCGGTTTGGTGCCACGTGGACCTGTCAACAAAATGGTTTTGAACCAAACCAAACCAAACCGGTCAAAATGATTTGGTTTAGGTTTAAGAATTTTAATTGCGGTTTAAAACCAAATCGGACCAGCGAAAAAATATATAAAAATAAAAAAATAAAAATAATGATTTTTTAAAAATTCATCCAAATATGTAAAATTCAATAGTTTTGTCATTTGTGTGTATTTTTGTCAATTTATAATTTTCTATTACATATATATTATTATTACCAAATAATTCTAATTTATATCTAATAATCTCAAAACTAACATAATCTATCAAAAACCCCGTTCCTATTCAGAATTCAAATTTCTACAGTTGCTTTTGAGTCTGCATTCTCAACCGGATGTCGGATACTTGATTCCTTTAGGAGTTTATTAGGTGCAAGAATGGTTAAGGCTTGTATATGCAAAAAGAATTGGTTGCAAACTGAGACCGAATTTATAGTGATGCGCCAATATTTAGATGAAGTGGAAGCATTTGATGATTCAATGAAAGTTGTAGCAGGTGGTTTATATTTTCTATTACCGTATTTTTAAAGATTCTCTTATCTATCTAGTATCCAACACTATGATGATGTAACAAATGCATTGGTTTGAAAATGGAGACTATGAATCATGTGTGACAACAATTGATGTTTGAGTATATGTGAGAAACCGAATTCGTAACAATATATAACGGTAAACTTGTGTAATTGTTATGTTTAGATATTATAAACAATTAATTTATTATTATGGTTGGTTATTCTCTCTGTCTAATCAGTAGTTTTATTTTTCAGATATGATGATCACGAGATCTTGTAGAACATCATTATGTTTTTTGGGCTTTTATATGTTATTTAGTAAACTTGTACTGTAACGTTATCATAAAGTCTTAGCCTAAAATGGCAAACAAAAAAATATATTTTAGTTTATTATGATTTCACTTTGATTTAGTTGGTATTTAAACTTTTAGTAGATATATTTAGTTTGTTTTTGATTTATTGGTAGTAAAATATAAATATATATTAAATTCAATAAATTAATATCATAAAAGTAGACAGACAAAAAAATATACGGCGAAACCGGACCAAACCGTTAGGTTTAGGTTTGAGTTTTTTTCAAACCGTTCAAAATGGTTTGGTTTAGGTTTGAGTTTTTCTCAAACCGGTCTAAACGGTTTGGTTTGAAAAATTGTCAAAAATCGGTAAAATCGGACCGCTTACACCCCTAGTTAAGCCCCTGTTTGGTACGCATTAAATTTTTCATTTTTATTCTTCTAATCTTTTTAACCACATGTTTTTCAGTAAAATAATATTTTTCATCACATCAATAACTTTTCCTTCTTTTTCAACCACACATTCTCTATCAAAATACTATTTCAGAATAAATTCTTCCAAAATAATGTGACTCAAACACACCCTAAAAGTCATTAAAGAAGTTGTTTCCATAAGTATTTGAACCACAGAAGGAAACCAGAAAATTGTGTCTCGAAAATACTCTATTCGACTGCATAGAATAAGTGCTCGTGGTCACATAGAACAATTGAGCTTGATCTTGAAAATCTCTGAAGCCACCCTCACGACCACATTGAAGTTAAAGCTATACGACCGCATATCTTTAGAATTTTCTACCATACAGCATTCAATATTTTGGTCATATATTTCTCTCCCAATACCCGATTAAAGCGTTTCAAGATGCATTGGAAAGTTGACTCAAAGGGATACAAATATTTCAAAATAATTTTTCCAATTCAAACGTTTCCTATGCCAAAAATGGGCCTCGAACAGAGACTAAAAATGTTCGACTGAGAGTTGATGTGTGCTAATACTTTGACTATATTTTATCCATTTGGCTTATATTCTCATTGAATTGATTTCTAACACTTTCAAATCTTCATATATTCATTTTGCCCTCCGAGTCATCTTTTGAATATTTGTAATTTGGTCCCTGAACTTTCATTTTCTTTCACTTTGGTCATTTTTCACTTATTTCCTCAAATCTCCACCGTTTTCATCCATTTGCAACATAAATCAAAATATAAGGGTATTTAGTATATTTAGTCGTCAAATAATCACATAAATACAACAGATAAGAGGATAAAATCATGCTATTTTGCACTCTTATCAGGAATTAACCTAGCCTTATTTCTAGTTAAGATACATGTAACAATTTCCATAATTGGGCTTGGTACTAAATACAAAACATCATTTCTAGTAAATTGGTTTAACTCCTCACACATTACATTTACCCAGCATTCATCCCTTTTTGGGTACAATTTGAGATACGTAATTAGTGCATGTCATGTGTTTCAAAAATCTCTTACCTAATCTCATCCCTTTTTCTAAATTTCCAATAATATTTTCCTTAGATTATTAGTCTTAACTCTAGATAAGGATTCCTTTCATGGAATATCTACACCTGTTGGAGATCTTTGAGGTATCAGGTTAGGTTCTGTTAAGTGTGGAAATTACACTTATCTAAGTCATCAAAGGGGCTTTTGTTAGTATTATTATGAATGTGATGCTTAATTATTTTTGTTTTTGAATTATGTAGGAAAAAACTCGAGATTGGAGGAAATATTGATCAAGAAAAATGAAATTGAATAAAATATGCAACTTTGGGATCATATTCTGCACTTTAGAAATTGAAGGACTTGAATTGAATTGAATAGGACATGGATTGCACAAATAAATGGACTCGAGGACTAATTTGCATCCTTTGAAAGCATGGAGGCCTTTGGTGAGAAAAATTCTATCAAGTGGGACTCTTGGACCAATAGGCATGGAAATCAAATTCTAAATGACAACTAGAATTTGTCTACCGAGGAAAGCTGAAGGCGAAAGGATTGTTTTTCTAATGCAAACAGGAAGCTGGCGAAAAATGAAACATAAAAGAGGAGAAACGAATCAGAATGAGGGGGAGACAGCCAACAAAAACATTATTGGGGTTCATGTGACGAATGATCAACAATAGCTAATAGTGATTTTATCTTGTTTGTTATAATTAAACCAGGTGACATCTTTCAACTATTATTTGTTTAATTCCAACATTATGATTGGATAAGTATTTTACGTTAGGATTTTTGATACACTACACCAAAAATGACAGTTTACAACACGTAAAAGGTAATATTCGTTGATTAAATGTTGCTAAAAAGATCTCTCGCAGCATTTTAGCAAGTGAACGTAGTTATTGACTAACATAATTGAACTTTCACAACATTTAATAAATGTTCCTAATGTCGTTCTTTGCAACGTTTTATAAAAAACGTGTACTAAAGAACATGTACCATCACTTGTATTTGGAATCTACAGGCTGATGATCGATATTTCAGTAGCCATATCAGAGATTTCCCGAAAAATAAATTAGTAACCATTTTGGTCAACTCTATATCAACTCTTTGGCTGAGCAATATGTGTTTCTACGTGCTCATTTTTCCAATTTATGAAGTGTGGCCAAGTGATCCAGTTAATGCGGCCTTAAATTTTACTTGTTGAATCACCATTCAGTGGGATGTTTATCGAGGAGCAACCACATTTTGCACCTTGAATTCATCTAATATGCGAAATTTCTTTATATTCGTGAAGTATTAAATTCAATAAGCAGGGGTCTACAGCTTAGTAATATTGTTCATATCTGTTACAATTCTTTGGGTCACACGTGTAGGACCAATTGAGGGACTGCATGGCCTAAAAGATATTTAGAAAGGTTCAATTTTTTTTTTTTTTTTAATCTTGGTCTTATAGGCCTATAAGATCCTAACAATGTCATGACATGATCATTTCTCTCTTAACCTATGTTAAGCTCTTTAATCATTGTAGACATTAAAAAAAATAATAATAACGGGTTTGGTTAATTTAAATAATTAGCCCAATTAAATTTACTAAATCAAAGTCTAGGCCTGTAAAATTCGAAAAGCCCACCCTATTTTTTAATAAATTCATAATTATTCAATTATAATCAATTTAATTGAACTAATTTGGTGATTATCAAAATTGACCACGGATTTCCCCTATAAATAGGGTCAATGGTTCAAATTCAAGGAGGAGGAAAAAGTGAAATCCTCCTGACTCCAAGTCTGGCACACACGAAGAAGATCAAAATCTTTTTCAAATCAAGCAAATCCAAGAAGATCAAAACCTTCTTCAAATTAAATCAAGGTCAAGTCCAAACAACTCCAAAATTCAATAGGGAAGAAAAAATACAAGAGAAAATCACGAAGTGTTGAAGAAATTCTCTCCACTCCAAGTTCGGCAAACCCGAAGAAGATCAAAATCTTCTTCAAATCAAGCAAATTCAAGAAGATCAAAATCTTCCTTAAATCAAATCAAGACCAAGGTCAAGATCAAGCCCAAGCTTTCGAAGTGTAAATCCAAGCTTCGAATTCAAGTGTCGAACAAGTCAAGCTCTCGACAGATCAAATCAAATTCACAACAAATCTCGAAATCTAGGATTCAAACCATGTGGCCCCTCGTCTTCAAACACTCAGATCATTAATCAGAGGATTAATTGCAACTTTGCAATCACAAGAAGACTTCTATCCATTTGTATTGTATTTTCTTTAAAATACAATTTGTAACGATTTCTATATTTTAATATACGTGAAATCCGTTGTACTACTTGAGCCGGACACTGGTAGGTGCCGAGATGAAGTATTCGCCTATTGAGAAAATATGTCTTGCATTAATCTTCGTGGCTAAAAAATTGAGACATTATATGCTATCACACACGATCAGTCTTGTTTCAAAGATTGATCATTTAAGGTACATAATGTCTAGACCAATTCTCTTTGGAAGAATTGGAAAATGGGCATTGTTATTATCTGAGTTTGACATCAAGTTCATTCCCCAAAAGGCCATCAAAGGACGAGCTTTGATAGATTTCCTGGTTGACCATCCAATTCCAGCGGGATGGGAACTGCAAGAAGACCTCCTAGGTGAATAAGTTTTATTTACTGAAATCACACAATCTTGGAGGCTATACTTCGATGGGGCAGCCCGAAGTTATGGTGCAGGAGCAGGAGTTATCTTTATCACTCCCCATGATCTTGTCATGCCGTACTCGTTTACCTTAACAGAGAAATGTTCAAACAATGTGGCGGAATATCAAGCCCTTATCATTGGGTTAGAGACAGCTATAGATATGGATATTCATCAGCTGGAAGTCTTCGGGGATTCTAAATTGATAATCAACCAACTCTTAGCTGAGTACGAAGTCCGTAATTCTGACTTGAAGCCATTTCATGAATATGTATCAACGCCTGTGAAGCGATTTGATTTGTTAAAAATCAAGTTCGCACCTAGGGCTGAAAATAGGGAAGCTGATGTCTTAGCTAATTTGGCCGCTGTTCTAGCCAGGTCAGATGAAGATTTTTCCTACTCCGTATCAATTGCTCAAAGGTGGGTGCTTCCGTCCTTGCTACCTGTTCACAAAAATATGTTTCGGATTTAAATCACCGCAAGTGCACGATTCGTTGACAAGTAATAAAGTGGAAATCCTAGAATTTCGAGTATCGTTCTCACGAGGATTGATTTAACGTGATTATTATTATCTCGACCTTAACCGAATCTATTAAATTCAAGATAATTGTTTTGTGATTTTTGATGAAACTATGACTACTACGTGAATCAAACTAAAATGATGAGTTAAATGAAAAAATATGTCAAATGCAAAAGGTTGATGAAATTAATGTACGAAAAAGCGTACTAGGATCCCGAATCACCAAGCAAGTTCACTTTTTACTCCTATTTCACAATTTGACAACACGATGAATTGGTTGAAGAATCAATGTTTCTAACTTATTCAATAATCTCTTTCGAGTAGAATTGAACATGTTCTAGCATACCATTTGACTATATTTCTATGACAAATACAATATACAAGAATGCATGACGTTTTGTAAACACTTAGAGATTCACATAAAGTATAGTGGTATATTTATATCCCCTATCAGACCTTACGATAATTTATACCTTGTAAAATCTATTTTTCTTCTTTCGAATGCATAAAATAAATCACCCAAACTCATACAACTATTGTACATATAATTGTAGAGGCAATAAAGTGTATATAAATCACTCAACATCTATCAAACGTGTTTAAATACCAAATTGCAAAATAGAAATTAAAAGTTCACAATACGAGGTTCATCGTTCACCTAGTACAATTAAAAACCTAGCCTAACATGGATAAATTAAAATAACAACGAAAACATTTAGGAGAAGACATCACTCAATTCTTGAATGTAAAGCTTGAAATCTTGGAAATTGGAGTGAAATTCTTCGTCCTAGCCTTCGTTCTTGCTCAAAAAAGTTGTTTTTCTCTCTAAGAAGGTGTAACCCTAGTTTTTGGACGTATATTAGTTTTTATAGTTGCCCTAAAATCATTACCGTACAAGTTGGAGTCGGATAAGGAAACCAAACAATTCGCGCCGATTTTCTTCCTTGCGGTCGCAAGGAACAACTTTTTTTCCCTGCATCCTTGCTTGCGGCCGCATGGAAGATTATACCTTGCGGCCGCAATGTATAAACAACTATCACATATCTTTATTTTGGTCCTCCAACTTCATTCTTCTCTTGTCTTGACCTCTTTTGTTCATTATTTTTCTCCAATCATCCCATGCATTCCTCAATGTATTATTAATCTCATGTCCGCTCTTGAGTTGGCCTCGGGTCATCTTTTGATTATTTGTATTTTGGTCCCTGAACTTTTGTTTTCCTACGTTTTGGCCCATTTTCTCTACTTTTCCTCTAATTTCCACCATAATCTTCATTGTTGTCCTACAAACACAATTCACACAAATTAAGCCCTATTCTGAATGTTTATCGACAATTATTCATGTTTATGAACCAAAATAAACGTATAAAAAATGTCTTTATCACTACCCAGTGAGATGGAAGAAAACAACAGTGTTGAAGTGACCAAAGATGAGGAAAAAGAGGATTGGAGACATCCGATAATTGATTTCCTTCAACATCAAAAACTACCGGACAATCCACGACGAAAAATCAAAATCAAGATGCGTGCACCTCGCTTTGTCTTTTATAAAGGAACGCTTTATCGACGATCATTCGATGGGGTTTTTCTCCGATGTCTAAGTAATGATGAAGCAACACATGTCGTGGAAGAAGCCCATTCTGGAATATGTGGTGCTCATCGGTCTGGACCCAAACTCCATTTTCGAATAAAGAGGATGGGGTACTACTGGCCGATTATGGTACAAGACTCCATGGATTATGTAAAGAAGTGTGAAGCTTACCGAGTTCATGCAAACTTCATCCATCAACCTCCGGAACCATTACATCCGACAGTAGCTTCATGGCCAATCGATGCATGGGGTCTCGATGTAGCTGGACCCATAACTCCAAAGTCTTCAGCTGGACACTCATACATCCTTACTGAAATGACTACTTCTCTAAGTGGGCTGAAGCCATACCATTGAAAGAAGTAAAGAAAGAAAATGTTGCAGATTTCATTCATGTCCAAATCATTTATCGGTACGGAGTCCCACGATACATCATCACCGACAATGGGAAGCCCTTTTGCAATAGCCATATAAACAATTTATGCTCAAAATTTGGATTCAAACAGTACAACTCATCCATGTACAATACAGCGGCTAATGGGTTAGCGGAGGCGTTCAACAAAACTCCATGCAGTCTATTGAAAAAGGTTGTCTCCAAATCAAAAAGAGACTGGCATGAAAGAATTGGTGAAGTCTTATGGGCTTATCGAACCACCTATCGAACTCCAATACAAGCCACTCCTTATGCTTTAGTGTATGGAGTGGAAGCCGTACTTCCTTTGGAGCGTCAAATTCCATCACTTCGAATTGCTGTCTAAGAAGGTTTGACGATAGAAGAAAATTCCCTTCTTCGATTGGAAGAGCTAGAAGATTTGGATGAGAAGAGATTAGAGGCACAAATGCACTTGGAATATTATCAAGCTCGGATGGCGAAGTCCTTCAACAAGAAGGTGTGACCAAGATCATTTCAAATCGGAGACTTGGTACTTTGCGTACGCAGACCAATCATAATCACAAGAAAAATAGGGGGCAAATTCCAACCTAAATGGGATGGTCCGTTTGTCGTCACTCATGCATTCACTAGCGGAGCATACAAGATCGTCGACAAAGATGGATTACACATCGGACCTATCAATGGAAAGTTTCTAAAGTGTTTTACGCTTGAAGTTCTTTATTTTATTTTTTTCATTGTATTACTCCTGGCCCGCAAAAAGATAAACTGTGAACGGCCCCCACCCCAAATAAAAAAAATTGTTTGTTCTTGTAACGAACTACGTTCGACTTGATCCCGTTTGGGTACGTAGGCGGCTTGAATAAATTATAAATTTAAGTTCAGTCACAAATAATAAAATCATTCAATTTGTTTACCATTTTCTATAGTAAAAAAAATGCTCAAGAAACAAGGAAAAGTTCATCGTAAAAAGACGAAAAACGATAAAAAAAAATCAAAATTCATATGGTCTTAAAAGATCATAAAGTCCTAAATCTATCAAAATCACTCGCCGTTGATCACTTGCAGGAAACTATCTTCAATGGTCTTCTTTCTCTAGTCAATGGATGTTACGCTGGAAACATCTCTAGTCGGTGATTCTTCTAAAGCGGCCTTTGCAGTTCCAAGCATGCTTTTCTGTTCCTGATGGGTTTGAAGTTCATCACGGAGTCTATCCAGCTCGAAAGTTAGCTGACTAATTTTACCTTCCAATGAAGAACAAGTGGAATCCTCCACTTCCAACTGAATATTCAAAAACTTCAACTTCTCAGTCTTCTCCTTGGTAGTTGGAAACTCTAAGTGATGCTTCCTTTCAGATAAATAGATGTCAACTTCTTTAAGAAACACGTCCATGCGATTCCATCAAGGGTGTTGGATCTGCACGAAATGAGCTAGTAAACACGTTTTGAAGAATTAAATTATTCTCATCCTACCAAGAGCGGATGTTGGAAAATCCATGCTTCAAGACATCCCTAAAACACTTCTGAAGATAATTGGTCATCGCTTCTTGCAAAGCAGCCTTCAAGTAAGGAGACTCTTGAGTTATCCCAGGCGGGGGATCGACCATAAAGAAACAAATTGGAGCTGCCTGACGATTATTTGTTTTCGAAGGCGGAATGTTAACCAAAGCCAATGAAGGGGTAGTAGCTGGAACTCCTTGATTGACCTCTAAAATAGTAGCTCTCGTAGTCTCAGAATTCACTTCATTTTCATCTTGGAATGCATCTATGTTGAACGCCGAAATGCCTTCATTCATAGTATTCTGGTGTCTACAAGGTGGATCGTGAAAGTCATGAGTACCATCTATTCCTTGAAGCGCACCAATTCTCCTATCATTCTCGCCAGTCTGATCTTGCAAAGAATCTGGATTCATGGAGAAATTCAATCCTTCAGGAATGCTTGGAAAACGTACGAAAAAAGGGTAGAGATAAAAAGAATAAGAATAATAAGAAAAGAATATATATTTAAAAAAAGGGAGGGCCGACCCGCGTTCCGTATTCTAGGAGACATATCTACAAAATCGACATCTGATGGTGTATTCGGGAGGCTGATGTTAATGTGAGAAACTCGAACGTCGCCTTTTAAAGAATTTGGAACAGCTTGAAGTGGCATCGGTTTTACCGATCGTTTAATCTTATATATTCAGGAGAATGGAGCCTGAAAGTATAGTTCGTTACATAAGCTAAATACAAGCGGTATGTTAAAAATAAATAAATAAAATACCTGATCTCCAGAACTTACATCTCCCCGTGATAAAGTCTTGCCAGGTGTGTGGGATGCTCGATCTCTAGGACTACTGCGGTCTGGAATCAAAACTACTTCAGACATTTTCTCTACAGGCTCAGAGGTGGAAGCAAACTTTGTCGAGGGAACTTTAATTTAATCTTCTTAATGACTCTGTCATTTCGAATGTCCAATTCCTTCTTTCGTGAAATCTCTTTAGAAATGATATGTGGAGGATTTAACACTTTGGCTACAGCCCTGTTCGGAACTAGGCTAAGAAGAAAATCACGACTCTCGCTAGAAGACAAAACATGCACTTGAACCTTGGTCAGGAGCAGCAATATTCGATTATTCCAGCAAGTTCGGTACTCTAAGTCGACATTTTGTTGTGTATCCTTCACGTACTCTGGGATATGAAATGTAGAGCCAGTCATCATTTGGGTCAAAGACAACCAGACGCGATACATATCGCCCGCATTGAGAGCGATATCCAACTTTCTTGGTGAACTGGGAAGTCTTTGTTTGAAGACAAGTTGTCTCGCAAACCTATGAGGATTATACGCCTCGAGGATGAAAGGAGAGTTCCCTCGACGGTAATAAACAAATCCAGATCGAATGCTCACCATAAACTCCGAGGTGTCTATAGATTTTGGTTGGTCATCCACTCGTACATCGGGATGGGACAATGGGGGAAATGGATTCCAGCAAAAGTCATTGGCATCTATCATCCCACGGATAAGATCCCGACATTCGACAACATTTTTCTCCCAAGACTGAAAAGCATTCAAGGTGTCACATATCTGCGGATTACAGGACGAGCGTAACTCTTGTCCACATTAGCATAAATACCTCGAACAAAATAAGTTGCAGCCCAAACATAAAGAAAATGTATAGGAAATGAATGTGAAATCGAGCCAAGGTCCGGGTTCGACTGGTGGTTCGATGTCCGTGTGAGTCCTCTATAAATGCTCGCTAATACAGGAGGAACTAGACTGTAAATGTACCCACCTGCCATTTTAGAAGACGCTTTAAAAGTCCCAACTCTTATATACTCATCCCCAGATGGAAGAACAAAACGACAAATCCACAAGGAGAGATAAGCTGCTATCTCTAATTCCTCTTCTTCTTCTATAGACAAAGATATTGGCAAATCACCCCAATGACTCCGATCCCGGCGTGAAATATCTCTTGGCTTGTCTACAGCCACAGGCCTCTGTATTTCCTTTGAAGCTCTTTGGTGACGTCCATTGAATGGATTTAGACTCATAACACTCTTGTAATTTTTGTGTTGTCGAGGATTCTGGGAGCGGTCATTCTCGTGAAACCAAAAATTAATCCATTCTTCGTTACTAACGCAATCAGATTCATTCGCATCCACAATCAGTACAAAAACATTGAAGAGGTATAGGCATGACTTGGAAAGTTGATCGTCAGCTCTGAAAGACTTGGGACTACTTCTTCATAGTAATCATCCACGATCGAAAGTCCACTTATCTCGCGGATGTCCCAAAGAGAAATGTCGATTTCACCACATGAGGTCACAAAAGTGTTGGTCTACGGGCACCAAACCTCACAAAGAGCTCTGTAGATAGAATTTGGGCAATGATAATCCCTTGGAGCGCAGCTGATTGCATAAGCTAACTGGTGAAGATTCCTTTTGAGCAGAAGTTTCTGGACCCATGAAGAGCACTCCCAAAACTGAAGAAGAAAAGAAATCTCTCCACGACTGATAAGTGCGCTTCCCCATCGTATTTCTTTGTTGTTAATCCTTTCACAAATTACGGCCCTTGGAATACACTCCATGCTCTGAGAATGATGAAGCGGGAGACACAAAGAAGGAAAATGACTGCTGGATCGGTTGGAAGTAGCAGTTTCTGAATTCTCGTTACATTCACTAATAATAGGTAGATGCAACTCTGGCAAAGGCTTCAAGAGTTCAGGACAAAGATCTGTAGTTGGCTTATGAATGCTAATTTAAGTTCACCTCGTATGTCGGGCTGAGCATGATACTTCACATCAGTATCTTTGAAACGAAGGTAACTCTTGCCTTAGCTCTTAAGCTCAATGATTTCGTGTATATCCGAATACGCACCATTATTAGAGCTCATCACAGCCATTCCTAAAAAAAGGAAGAGGAAATCAGTAAAAAAAAAAAAAGGATTAACAAGCAGTAAATCTTTTAAATTTCTTGTGGTCTAAATCACGAGCCTCCCAAGTATATGGATGATTCTAAACACAAAGTGTCTTGGACGGTCGAAGAAACGATCATTGGTCCTAAACACAAAGTGCCTGGACGGTCGAAGGAAAGTCCTTGGTCTTAAACACAAATGCACTGGACGGTCGAAGGAACGGTCCTTGGTCCTATACACAAAGTGCCTTGGACGGTCGAAGGAACGTCCTTGGTCCTAAACACAAGTGCCTTAAACGGTCGAAGGAAGATCATTGGTCATAAACACGAGTGTCTGGACGGTCGAAGGAACGGTCCTTGTTCCCAAACACAAAGTGCCTTAGACGGTCGAATGAAGGTCCTTGGTCCCAAACACAAGTGCCTTGGACGGTCGAATGAAGGTCTTTGGTCCCAAACACAAGTGCCTTGGATGGTCGAAGGAGGTCGAAGGAAAGTCATTGGTCCCAAACACAAGTGCCTTGGACGGTCGAATGAAGGCCCTTGGTCCTAAACACAAGTGCCTTGGACGGTCGAAGGAAGATCCTTGGTCCTAAACACGAGTGCTTTGGACGGTCGAATAAACGATCATTGGTCCTAAACACAAAGTGCATTGGACGGTCGAAGAAATGTCATTGGTCCTAAACACAAGTGCCTTAGACGGTCAAAAAAACGGTCCTTGGTCTCAAACGTAATGTGCCTTGAATGGTGAAAGATAGCGGTCCTTGATCTTCAATGTGCATGAAAAAGTTGGCGATTTTAAGTGTTTCAGAACCCATAAAATAATTGTAGTACAACTTCTACTCTACATCAAGAAAATCTCGAACCTCAAAATCTCTAACTTGTTCCAAAAGTTGAACCCCTGAAAAACAAAAAAAAAAAAAAAACAAAAAAAATTTAATGTTAGTCACCAAAAAAAAAATTAGTATTCACGTGAACAGTCGCGACACTGTTCACGGAACAGTGCCGTGAACAGTACCCAAAAAAATATCTTACCTTTTGCCTACAAATTTTACCTCTTAATCTCTAAACCTAATAACTTGTTCACATAAATAGGTAAATATCGGGCTTCACTTAAGCCCAACTTATCCTAAAACGTAAAAAGTTTGTTAAAAAAAATAAAAAAAGTAAATCAAGTAAATAAAAAAAAATTGTGTAAAATAAATAAATAATCGAACAAAGATTACATCAAAAAAAATCGAAAAAATAAATTAAGATTTACTAATTTATTTATTTCATAATAAATTAATAAATTTTGAGAAGACATTTGTAGACATTAAAAAAATAAATAAATAACGGGTTGGGTTAATTTAAATAATTAGCCCAATTAAATTTACTAAATCAAAGTCTAGGCCCGTAAAATTCTAAAAGTCCACCCTACTTTTTAATAAATCCATAATTATTCAATTATAATCAGTTTAATTAAACAAATTTGGTGATTACCAAAATTGGCCACAGATTTTCCTTATAAATAGGGTCAATGGTTCAAATTCAAGGAGGAGGAAAAAGTGTAGAAGAAATCCTCCCGACTCCAATTCTGGCAAACACGAAGAAGATCAAAATCTTCTTCAAATCAAGCAAATCCAAGAAGATCAAAGCCTTCTTCAAATTAAATCAAGGTCAAGTCCAAGCAACTCCAAAATTCAAAAGGGGAGAAAAAGTACAAGAGAAAATCACGAAGTGCTGAAGAAATTCTCTCTGCTCTAAGTCTGACAAACTCGAAGAAAATCAAAATCTTCTTCAAATCAAGCAAAATCAAAAAGATCAAAATCTTCCTCAAATCAAATCAAGACCAAGGTCAAGATCAAGCCCAACCTTTCGAAGTGTAAATCCAAGCTTCGAAATTCAAGTGTCGAACAAGTCAAGCTATCGACAGATCAAATCAAATTCACAACAAATCTCGAAGTCTAGGATTCAAGCCACGTGACCCCTCGTCTTCAAACACTCAGATCATTAATCAGAGGATTAATTGCAACTTTGCAATCACAAGAAGACTTTTATCCATTTGTATTGTATTTTCTTTAAAATACAATTTGTAACGATTTATGTATTTTAATATACGCGAAATCCGTCGTACAATCATTATTGTAGCTCATCATATATTCTATCCTCTCTTATTCATATCTAACTAGCGTCTATGGTATACAAATGTCATTGTTTAGTTGATGGGTTTCTGATAGTTAGTACTATCGCGCATCATCCATTTTTATGGTAAGAGATTACGATAAAAAATTCAATACGACGATCAATTAAATCGTGTCCTTAAATGTTGTAATGCAATTATATCACATGTTAACTTGATATGTATCTTTCTAGACTGCTATTGTTTTAGTTTTATACATTTATAATCATACCATGAATGCTTTTAGGCGGCATCCTAAATATATTTTTAGATACCACAATATAATTACAATCCACTTTTGCTCAATGTACAATATCGTATACTTTAGAACCTAAGGATGGCAATGAAACGGAATGAAACAAAAAGGGATTGGGACACCATTCCATCCTCGCTCTGTCGTGTGTTTTTGTTTCCTTCTTTGGCCCCCATACTCGATTAAGACGGGGATTGGGTCGGGGGACACGCAATAAACGGGGTGGGTCCTATCCAGTTTACCATCTCAATATTTTTTCTTAATATTTTTAGTGGATGAAAATCATTACATAATTTGTAAAACAACTCGTATTTGTTTTAAAAATGGTGATGATTTTTTTCTTTTTGTGCAATAAAAAATTTATGCTTCAAAGTAAACCTTAAATGGAACAAATAATGAGACGAAGACCATATTCTAGTACTCGCCCTGCCTTGGACAGCGGCTTCCGCCGATCCTGCACCCGATTATTCGAAAATCCCTATTCCGTTTCAGAGCGGGACCCTAAATATCGAATATAAGAATGTTTTTTGGGATAAGCCCATTTGCCAGAAAAAGGGGGCCCGGGTCAAATCCGGGCGCCCCTATTGGTGGGGGCCTGACACTCACCAATAGGGGGCGCCCGGGTTTGACCCGAGCGCCCTTTTTATGGCAAAGAAGGAGGGTCCATGTTTTTTTGCTATCTCTAGGACCATAACCTAGCTCCTGATGCAACATCAAGAACACGTCCCATACTTTAGCACCTAGCTCCCGATGCATCAGTAAGCACGAGTTTAACTTGGGAGACGTTGCAATGCGCCAACAAGACGAGAGAAAATCACTTTTCACGGAGAAAACAAGATATTTATATTTTCTAATATTTACATTTTCTTATATAAGCAAAACACGCTGATCGAACAGGTTTTTTTTTTTTCCAAAGATATACAGCAGGCTTCCTTGAGTATATATATATTTAGAAAACTATAATATACTTCTATAGTCTATTCCAACTGTTTCTACCTTTACAGGTTCAAATATTGGAGCCAGATTTTGAAGCTGCACTCTTATGGAACCTCCATAAGAACTGGTAATCCTTTTCCTCGCAACCCAATTTCCTAGCTTCACAAAATGCATTCACACAACTCCTCTTTCCATTGCTTGCCCACTCAATTTTCACAAAACAATTGAAACCATTCAACGACAGAGAAAAACTCGAATCATCGAGTCTTAGCGCAACCTCTCCACCGATTCTCTTGCATGCACCACCACCACCGTCGTGGGAAGGCACGAAATCGAGCCAGCAGCATTCGGGCTGACCCACCATTTCCTTGTAAGCAGAATTTGTTAGCCTGACTTTGTTGTTTGAATCAGATACTACGGCTGGCATCTCCTCGGCCTCCACCTCCTCCTCAACTTCCGCTGGATTCTTCAACACTTGCTTGCCTGTAGCGGTGACTCTTTGCCCTGAATTCTCGCGGATGCTTTTGACACTTATGGTGGAGCCAATCGGGCGAACCGCTCTTGGTGTTATAACGACTGGATTGACGGGATCTTTTAATTGTGGCATGAAATCCAATTCCTCAGACTCTTCTCCCACAGCCAAGTTCAAATCTATTTCGGGTTTCTTCCCTTGGGGATTTTGGGCGGTGGTGCACCGGAGGAAGGGAACAGTAACGGAGTCAGCCGGGGTGGTCACAATTGAAACCATTCCACATTTAAGCGGACCAAGATTTGGTACAAGAGGAATTTGAGCAGTACCATTTGGATTATGAGCAAATCTAAGAATGGCTAAATTCTTGGCTGGCGAATTCGTTACCTGATACGGTATCGACAACCCCTGAAGACAAGTCCTGGGCCTTTTCATCGCCTGTGCTGTTGATGCAAAAGAACTCCTCCCTCTCTTCTTAGTCTTCGTGGGCCTCGCCTGCAAGTGATTCCAAACATTCCTCAAATAAGGAGTCTTCCTCATACTCCGAGTCACGCCGGGACTTTTACTCCCGCCGGAATTTGCTTGTCCAGCCTCAGGCTTCGGCGCTATTGGCCTGTACCTAGACATGATTTCAGCCGTTCTTGCTGTGTTATAAGAATTCGCAGTTCGGATCATTTTAAAAAATTTATTTTGCAGAGAAAGAGTGGAAGCGGGGGGCGGCGGGGAAGAAGAAGCTGTGATTTGGTGTGAAGGGGTTTGTACTGGTTTTAAGAAAATGATGAACCAATGAGAAAGAGGCAACATAAAACAAAATGACAAGATAAATTGACACTTGGAAGTGTTGTTTTTAAGGTTATTACAGATGGGGACATGTGGGATTTCAACAATACATGCATGCTTACACTTATCACTGTAAAAATACTGCTTGATACATGCTTCTATCTAAGTAGAAAAATGAAATTTGACATAGAAACATAACCGGTAAGAAAAGAGCTTCTATAAGAATATAAAATTATAAATTCTCTTAAATAACGAGTCTTGAAGTGATCAAGAGACAATTCGAGAGGATGACTAGCTACGGCAAATGAGTGTAGCAAAATTAAAATAAATTTACTTTTATTATTTTTTTGCACTTTTTGGTAGAGGATAGGCCGCGCTTTCCACCTAAGTGTGTAGTTTTATCATCGATATTAAGCCTATGGTTCGTTCAACTAAAAATCTAGATTAAAATTTTATCATCGATATTAAGTTCAAATCAATAATTATTTTAACCACGGGTTTAGCCCTGTTTGGTAGGCATTAAAATTAAATTCTAATTTAAGTCAAAGTCAACAATAATTTTAACCACATATTTTATCAACTTATATCAAAATCTAATCTAAAAAAATAAATAAAATTTAATCCCCACTTACAAAATAAAATCCACAACTTTTTTATCACATACTTCATCAATTTTTATCAAATTTACTAAAAGTTGTATTTCTATCTAACCAAACCAGGGCTAATAAAACATGGTGTAATTTGATGGTTTTATAAAAACAGAAAGAAAGCTGCTGTTTTCCATATGAGACGGTGGGCGCTCATTTCATCGCACTGAGAAAAGGAATCCTTTTGCGAAGTAATGCGTGAGTTCGGCTTCATGCATGCTAATAGCTATCACCCTATCTATTATCAATTCCTGTTTGTAAAATACTCCATATTTATTTTATAATTTCTCCTTGGAGAGAGTAACGAATATTTGTCTACGATGTATTATTGTACTTGATCTATTTGTACGTTTATAAGGAACTTTGCTATTTTTACACTTAATTTTTACACTTTGATTGACATTTGCATTATTGTCAACAAGTAATTGGAAGAAAAAATTATTTAAAATTTAAACTGTCCAATTGGATAATATTACGTGAAAGTGTAAATCAAAATGTATGCCAAAGTGTAAATGTAGCAAGATTTTTTTTATTACTAGTCAGAGTTTCACGGGTTGCCTTTCTTCTTAACATAGAAAGGGAAAATCGTATGACAATAGTTTGTTCCGCTAGACTACCTTCAGCCTTTTCTCGGTCGTGTCGGGACAAAAGTAAATTTGATCACAATTTAAAGAAAGCTTACAATATGAAATTGAAATGCATTGAAATAAACTTGATCATTGATTGCTCGAAAGCTAAACATTACAATAAATGAAAGTAGGAAATTACAATGGCTAGTGCAGGGGGCGAACACTAGAAAACTTGAAAATGTTTGAGAGACTAATACCCCCTATAATAGATTTCGGAACAAAAACCCAACTGACGAGAGTAGTCGTCTTTTGACCGAAAAATCATACTAAAATTTTCTAATTTCTATCTATTTAACAAAATGAAATAAAATATTTACAATGATAGGGTCACGGAGCTTAAGTAAAGTTGCGGTTCGTGACATTCTCCCCCATTTGTTTTGGCGACGTTCTCGGAACCATCAATGAATGATATGCTTCAATTAATGATTTGAAGGTTTCAAGGTTTTTTTCATTTTCTCAAGTATTCTCCTCGCTGCTGCATCCTCTCCATTTGACCAAGTACTCTTGATGATGTTTTCTAGAAGCTCGAGTAGTTCTATGGTCAAGAATCTCTTTAGCAACCTTCTTTTTAGCTTTTTTCAGTTCAAACACAGGTTGCTTTGGTTCATTTCTGGATGCGTCCTCATTGTCGTCAAACTATGGCTTGAGTAAGCCAACATAAAGGACCTTGTGGATTTTGCACCATGAAGGGAGTGCAACTCTGAATGCGACTTTGTCAATCCTCTTCACGACGGGTAATGGTCCAATATATTTTGGCATCAGTCTTGAATCTTTCCCTCTGGTCAGTTCATAACAGTTTCTGTCAGGGAGTTTCACCATTACCAGATCTCCAACATTAAATTCCAAAAAACGCCGCTTTAGATCTGCATCCTTCTTGTACCGTTTCTGAGTTTTCTCAAGATAACTCCGAGCAATTTCAATGTTTTGTTTCCACTCTTGCGAGAAGCTTTTTGCTTGAGAGGACTTAGTACTTTGATCAATGTCTACAGTATGAGGAAATAACGGTTGCTGGCCAGTAGCAATCTCAAAAGGACTCTTATTGATGGAAGAGCTCTTTTGGGCATTAAAACACATTTGTGCCGCATCCAAAAGCTTCACCCAATTTTTCTGCGAAGTAGAGATAAAGTGCTGAAGATATTCTTCCAGCATAGAATTAAAGCGCTCCGTCTGTCTGTCAAATTGTGGGTGAAAGCTAGAGCTCATGCTCAAAGTTGAACCAAGAAGTTTGAACAACTCGGTCCAAAATATGCCAGTGAATCGAGGATCCCGATCACTGACGATGTCCCTAGAGCTCATGCTCAAAGTTGAACCAAGAAGTTTGAACAACTCGGTCCAAAATATGCCAGTGAATCGAGGATCCCGATCACTGACGATGTCCTTAGGCAGTCCCTAGTATTTGACAATATGTTTGAAGAAGAGTTGAATTATCTCTTCGGCTGATACATACTTGGGCGCTGCGATGAAAGTTGCATATTTGGATAGACGGTCTACCACGACGATGATGGTGCTAAAATCTCCAACCTTTGGCAAACTGGTGATGTAGTCCATCGATACACTCTCGAATGGTCTTGTTGGGACGGAAATGGGCTCCAGCAGGCCTGCCTTTTTCTGATGATCTGACTTATCTTGCTGACACACAAGGCAAGTTTTCACATAAGTTACAATGTTGTCCCGCATTTGAGGTCAGTAGTATACACGCTGCAATAATACAAAAGTGTGTTCCTCTCCAGTATGCCCTGCCCAAATCGTGTCGTAGCATTCCATGATTAATGATTTCCTCAAATCTCTGCCTTTAGGAACGTAAAGATGGTATCCTTTAGTCTTTACTAGACCCCCATCGAGCCAGAACTAACGAGTCTTGCCCTACTTGATGAGGTCAACCAAATACTGAGTAGCCGGGTCCTTATCCAAAAGTGTCCGAATTTGGTCCCTTGTATTTGTAGTAATGTGCTCCCTGAAAGAGCAACAAGAGAGCAAATGGTGGCTAGGTCGGCCCGGCGACTAAGAGCATCAGCAACATGATTGCTAGATCCAGGACGATACTCTAACATAAAATTGAATTCTGACAGAAATTCCTGCCAACGAGCCTGTTTACTCGATAGTTTTGGTTGGGACATGAAGTGGCTCATGCAGTATCATCTGTCTTCATAATAAATGGAGACCCAAGTAGATAGTGACGCCATCCCCTAAGGCAATGAACTACCGCCAACAACTCCTTTTCGTGAGCTGAATAACGATGTTCTGCCATATTCAGCTTCCGGCTCTTAACCCTATCAGATGTCCTTCTTGCATGAAGACTCCACCAAGTGCAAAGTCCGAGGCATCAGTATGCACTTCGAAAGGTTTAGTCATATCCGGTAAGGTTAACACCGGGTTCGTCTACATCGATTTCTTCAACATTTCGAAAGTAGTTTGGCATTAGGATGACCAATCCCAATCCTTATCCTTCTTTATCAATTCCGTAAGGGGCAATGCAATTTCTGAATATCCCATCACAAATCGGCGATAGTAATTGCATAGCCCGAGAAATGAACGCACATCGTGTACATTCTTTGGTGGTTGCCAATCTTTGATGGCTGTAACCCTCTTCGCCTCCATGCGTATTTCGTCTTGCTCGATGATGTGACCCAAAAAACTGATTGACGTCTGAGCAATTGA
This sequence comes from Fraxinus excelsior, assembly GCA_019097785.1. Taxonomy (NCBI): domain Eukaryota; kingdom Viridiplantae; phylum Streptophyta; class Magnoliopsida; order Lamiales; family Oleaceae; genus Fraxinus; species Fraxinus excelsior. The sequence continues at coordinate 22,450,414 of CM032634.1, forward strand.
GCATTTGGATGGTTTGGCGTAGAGTTCATTCTCTCATAGCCGATTAAAAACCTTTCTCACATGTTACACATGTTCCTCCTATGTCTCGCTATAGATGACTATGTCATCCAGGTATACCACCACAAAGTCATCCAAAAACCCGTGAAGTACATGATTCATCATCATACAAAATGTTGCTGGAGAGTTTGTCAAGCCAAAAGGCATTACTTTAAATTCAAAGGCTCCATATCTGGTTACCACCGTAGTCTTGGCTTCATCTCCTTCCTTGATCCGAACTTGCCAATATCTGGATCTGAGATCAATCTTGGTATAGTACCTAGCCCGGCTCAATCGGTGACTAGAGAAATAGGATAGTTATTCTTTACACTGATCTTGTTCAAGGCTCGATAGTCGCAACACATTCTGAGAGAACCATCGGCCTTTTTCTGAAACAACACGGGAGCTCCATATGGTGATTTTGCGGGTACGATAATCCCACTTTCCAGCATTTCTGCCAACTGTTTCCGAAGCTCTTCAAGCTCCGGTTGAGACATACAATACGGTGCCCTGGCGGGAGGCTTAGCACCTGGAATGAGTTCGATCTCATAATCGATTGCCCTCCTTAGTGGCAATTTTTTGGTAACTCCTTCGGCATGATGTCCTCAAATTCCTTAACAAGCCTTCGACGGGTTTTGGAATAGGACCAGTTGCCTCTTCGATCTCCTCTAGTTGAAGAGTGCACAAAAATGAGAGCTCATTCCTCTTGAAACTCTTGTTGAATTGCATGGCAGAGATACTCTTCTCGCCCATCTTTCCACCCTGAGTAGTGATGATGCATGGTTTACTACCCATCATCAACAATGAATCGGCATATGGCAACACGACTGTCTTAGTATCTTGAAGAAATTTCAATCCCAGAATGAGCTTGAGATTATCCATTTGAACGGTCGATAGATTTGTCCTTCCTTCAAAAGGACCTTCTTTGATTGCCACAGATTTTGCTATATTGGTTGGGCAACAGAGTTGATTGTCTTAACTTTCCCACTACATTTCTCCAGAACAAGTCTGAGTCACTCTACTTTGGTACCTGCGAGGTAGTTGTGGGTAGCGCTAGTATCCACCATGGCCCTAATTGGCTTTCCATTAATCTTCACATCAATGTACATTAAGCCCTTTGCCCTGCAAATGTGAGCCTTTGATTTTTCCATCTTTAGCTCTTTCGAGGGAACATTGTCCCTTTTCGTAACTTAGTGCGATATAGTATTACACAGATGCGAGAACGTACCCAGTACATCCTCATCCTCTTCGGAATCGGTCTCGCCATGAACGCTAGCTTATGGGGCATCTTGCTTTGAACTCGATCCAACAACTCCTAGTTGACAATACGCGTTTACCATTCGTTTCTGAGGACATTCCGACACCCGATAGGGTCCTTCACATAAAAAGCACATTAATTTAGGAGTGACATCAGATCTACCCCCCGTTGCTTTTCCCTTATTCCAGTTATTACTGGTGCTGCCGTGATAGTTTCCTTGATGATTGTTTTGATAGGTTCATCCCCTGTTCTGAGGATAACGCGTTCCCCCATTTGAGTTTGAGGTAGTTCTGTGAGGTCTGTTCCTACTTCCAACCAATTGACTATTCCCTGAAGGCCGATCTTTTCTAGATTCCGACTGAATGTCATTCACACATTCGACGGCTCCCATGGACGTGCTCAAATCGGTAATCTTCTATCTTTGAAGCTCCGTGCGTGTCCAGGTTTCAACCATTCCATGAAGATAAATAGCTTATCCTTCTCCGACATATCTCGGATATTCAGCATATGCCTAGAAAAGGCTTTCACATACTCCCTGAGCCGAGTCAGTATAGTTGGATATGTAATAGCGTAGACTAATTTTGGTTATTTTTGGAGACATCACTAATTAAATATTATTTAGCAAAATTTATTCAATAGAAAACCTTAAAGTTACAATGAAAAATAAACAAATAAAAAAAAAGGAAGTTAGACACAAAAAGAGAAATTATTCATCATAAACAACTAATATAATTCAATTCAAATTTAAAAACATCCATACACTAACAAACTACCAAGATATTGTTTTTCCTTCTTTCTTCCTCAATTTTCTTGTTGTACAAACCTTTGGAGGTCTTGCATATCACATTTTAAGTTTTTGTAGGGTGAGTAGACAAGAAGAATTAACGATTATGATTTTACGTTTAATAATTTAAGATAATTTTTGTATTTAAAATTAATCGACAATATATTTATTATTATCACATTTTAAGTTTTTTTTAAAAAAATTAAATCGATGTACAAATGGATATTCATATCGTGAAATATCGAATCAAACGTTGTACGAAAAATAAAGTTCGAAAAAAGGATATTGGAATGTGGTTGAGATTGAAAAGAAATATAAAGAATCATGACTTTACGTTTCACAATTAATGTAAAATTATTTTTTATATTTAAAATTTATCGACCATATATTTATTATGGTTGCACTTCAACATTTTCAACAAATTTTAAATCGTTTAAAACACATATTTGTACCTTAAAATACTAAACGAAACATTAAAAAAATTGGCTTAATTTAAGATAAAAACCGAAGAAAAATAAAATTGAGAGAAATTAGTTTGAATATAGGGGTTGAGGTTGGGTAAAAAAGGAAAATTAACGATTATGATTTTCTGTTTAATAATTTAAGATAAAATACTGAATGAAAAAATATGGTTTAATTTAAGATAAAAATTGAATAAAAATGAATTTTAGAGAAATTAGTGTGAATATGGGGGGTTGAGGGTGGGTAGAAAAGAAAAATTATCGATTATGATTTTACCTTTAATAATTTAAGATTTTATATTTAAACATAATCGACAATATATTTATTATTATCACATTGTAAGTTTTTTAAAAAAAATTTAAATCGATTCAAATGGATATTCATATCGTGAAATAATGAATCAAATGTTGTAGGAAAAATAAAATTAAAAAAAAAAGACATTGGAATGTGGTTGAGATTGAAAAGAAACATAAACAATCACGACTTTACGTTTCACAATTAATGTAAAATTATTTTTGATATTTAAGATATATCGACCATATATTTATCATAGACGTACTTCAACATTTTCAAAAAAAATTAAATCGTTTAAAGCGTATATTTGTAATTTAAAATACTGAATCAAACGAAAAAAAAAACAGCTGAAACGGCTTAGGCGAGCTGAGCCGGGCAAGAAAGCCATTTGGCTTGGCTCGCAGATATTAAAAAAAAAAAAACCTAACTCAGTGGAGCCGAGCCGAGTCAGTATAGTTGACTATGTAATAGCGTGGACTGATTTTGGGTTACTTTTGGAGACATCACTAATTAAATATTATTTAGCAAAATTTATTCAATAGAAAACTTAAAAGTTACAACGAAAAATAAACAAATAAAAAAAGGAAGTTAGAAACAAAAAGAGAAATTATTCATCATAAACAACTAATATAATTCAATTCAAATTTTAAAACATTCATACACTAACAAACTACCAAGATATCGTTTTTTCTTCTTTCTTCCTCAATTTTCTTGTTGTACAAACCTTTAGAGGTCTTGCATATCACATTTTAAGTTTTTGTAGGGTGTGTAGACAAGAAGAATTAACGATTATGATTTTACGTTTAATAATTTAAGATAATTTTTGTATTTAAAATTAATCGATAATATATTTATTATTATCACATTTTAAGTTTTTTTAAAAAAATTAAATCGATGTGCAAATAGATATTTATATCGTGAAATATCGAATCAAACGTTGCACGAAAAATAAAGTTCGAAAAAAGGACATTGGAATGTGGTTGAGATTGAGAAGAAACATAAAGAATTATGACTTTACGTTTCACAATTAATATAAAATTATTTTTTATATTTAAAATTTATCGACCATATATTTATCATGGTCTCACTTCAACATTTTCAACAAATTTTAAATCGCTTAAAACGCATATTTCCAACTTAAAATACTGAATGAAATGTTAAAAAAAAATTGGCTTAATTTAAGATAAAAACTGAAGAATAATGAAATTGAGAAAATCTAGTTTGAGTATAAGAGTTGAGGGTAGGTAAAAAAGGAAAATTAACGATTATGATTTTATGTTTAATAATTTAAGATAAAATACTGAATGAAAAAAAAATGGCTTAATTTAAGATAAAAACTGAATAAAAATGAAATTTAGAGAAATTAGTGTGAGTATGGGGGTTGAGGATGGGTAGAAAAGAAAAATTATCGATTATGATTTTACGTTTAATAATTTAAGATAATTTTTATATTTAAACCTAATCGATAATATATTTATTATTATCACATTGTAAGTTTTTTTAAAAAAAAATTAAATCGATTCAAATGGATATTCATATCGTGAAATAATGAATCAAATGTTGTAGGAAAAATAAAGTCCAAAAAAATGACATTGGAATATGGTTAAGATTGAAAAGAAACATAAACAATCACGACTTTACGTTTCATAATTAGTGTAAAATTTGTTGACCTGTGGTTGACGTCTCGTTTTGATTATAACAAACAAATTGCATTTATTGCTAATAAATTAAATTCAAGTGTTGGTAGTTACTAAATTGACAAAAAGAGATGAGACATGTACATCAAAGATCAAGAGATATGAACATAGACGATTGATCGAGAATTCACGTCAAAATCACTCTTGAAGAAAGTCGAGGTCGAAGCTACTTTGAAGAATTCATTCAAGAAAACGAGCCAAACTTTGGAACGAGATTATATATTTATCTTGTTAGCAAAAATGTAAAGGTACTAACACTTCGATATACGGTACAAATGATATGAGCTCAAGAACTTTCCATTACAAAAGAATAGGTGCATCAAGAATTGATGATTTTATAAAATTGAAAAATGATTTTTCAAGATAAAATTTGTGACTTCTAAAATAATGTTTCAAGGTGAAAACTGCTCGGGAAAAGACCTTACTTTTCAAAAGTTTTCAAAAATGAGCAAAACAAACAAAGAAAGTCAACCGCCACCTTAGGGGCGGTCGCCTGGCCCGACATAGCGGTCGACCGGCGACGGTCAACCGGTTCCAAGAGGCAGTCGACCGATTTTCAAACGGTAACTCTTCTTTTGACCGTTAGGACTTTCTTTTTGACCGTTCAACGGTCATTTTAGTCAACCGAAAATTGACGGTCGATCGGACCGATCATCCGGCTTGACGAGATGTTTAGCATTCTTCACCTCTATAAATATCAACTCATTTCTCATTTATTATAACAACCAAGAGCATTTTATTTGAGATCTTTGTCAACCAAAAGTTGCATTAATTTCTCATTCATTCATCACTTTTCAAGTCTAACTCTTGAGCCTCATTTGTTCATATCTATCAAAGTGTTAGCCTAGTTCTCTTCTTGTACTTAACCATGTATTCTACCATTCATCAAGAAGAGAATATTTCGCTTGTAAATTCATTTAAAATTGTGGGTCGTGTTTGAGGTCCTGGAAAGCTCAACATTGTAAAAGGATCGGTGCTCTTTTGTTGTAAGTCACCGGAAGCGTTGTAAAGGGCTGGATTGAACCATAAGTCAATCAACATAGTGAAAAAGGTCTTGCTCGTGCCGGAGAGCTTGGTAACGAGGGACGTAGATCATTGCATTGGATCGAACCTCCATATTATATCGTTTGCACTCTCTATCCCTTTTTACTTAACGCTTTTACTTCGTGCAAATTTACATTGTTCTATTTACTGGTTACTTGTGCTTAGATTACTCTCTATTATTTGCTTGATCATTCTATTAAAATCTTGGGTGATTTACGAAAAAGTCTTAATAACCAATTCACCACCCTTTTGGTTAACCAATCTTGGGCTTTCAAAATTATTTTTGATATTTAAGATTTATCGACCATATATTTATCATGGACGTACTTCAACATTTTCAAAAAATTTAAATCGTTTAAAGCGTATATTTGTAATTTAAAATACTGAATCAAACGAAAAAACAAAGAAACGGCTGAGACGGCTTAGGTGAGCAGAGCCAGGCCAGAAAGCCATTTGGCTCGGCTCGCAGATACCCAAAAAGAAAAAAAAAACTGACTCGGTTGAGCCGATGTCTTAAATAGTTTATGAACAGTGCCTAACCCAACTCACTCTTTTATTATAGGTAGAAATATGTAATCTTATGTGAGAAATAGTTTATTAAGGTCGTGTCTGGTGCAACTTTCTCTTCCATTTTTTACCATTTTTTTATCATACTTTTGGCAGGCGACCTTACATCACTCACAAGTGGTCAAAAAGGACGGCCACTTTTGAAGGACAACGGGTAAAAAATCCATTTTTTTCAAGTTTAGTCTGTACCAGACAAATCCTAAAAGTGGAAATAAATACTTGATTTGTGCACTTTTAACATTAATAAATGAAATGAACATTTAAATCTATATATAAATATAAATACTATTGGTGTGACAAACCTTTCTCATTAGAGATAGGCGTGACATATTTTTAGTTCGGCACGAGTGTAACGTGCATATCCTTACACAAGAGATAAACGTACAAGTTTATTGACTGGATAACAAGTGCAACATGTACTTAAAAAAAGTTATTCGTGTAATTTCATATTTGAGATGTTGTAACCGTTTATACATGAATTTTCTGTTCAAATTACACTGAGTTGAAACGGGCGTTTAAGTTTGAATATCTTTTGTTAGGTTTTTTGTTGTATTGAAAATTCTTTAGACAATATGATTACTATAAAAGAATTGTAAAAGTCAAGAAATCTTTTGGAGAGTTGTATAGATGAATTAGGAGTTTTTTGGTTTGAATATGGAATAAGGAGAAAGAGTCGTCGAATTTACGTTAGTCTATCATCTAGCTGATACTCGAGCAAAAAAAATAGAATCATTGTCGCCCACCTATCACTCGTCTATCGCTCAAGCTACACACATTTCGTTCGTCGTCACTAGCTTGGCGCTCAAACGATGGTGTTTTTCGAGAAACAGTAGTTCACGTTTTTCAAGAGTTTTATATATCATATATTGCACAAATACCTCCTATTATAAATATTCAATGTCCAGTACATTTTTGGGGTGATTGATCATTATATTACACCCTTATAGTATCATTCGAAGAACATATTCAAACATTGAAATTAAGACTTTGATAAGATTAATCAACCACTAGTTGGGAAAAATATCAAATCCAAATAATCCAAAACTCCCACTTCTGAGATATATTCTTGAAAGTACTTTCTCAATAACATTCAAATGCTGCTGAAGATTAAGGAATGTTGGACCAGAAGCACAAGAAGAGTACAATGGCAAAGTGTTCTTGGTGATCTACAATAGATAGACAATTCTAGAAGATTGGGAGCATGTGTGAGTGAAGCACATTTCCACGGGTCTTGAAGATTGCAGGAAATAGAACAGCGAGTCTAGTTGGTTTTTTACGCTAGATCATAATGTAATTTCTTATTTTCTATAGTGAAAACTATTAGCTTAGTCCCGGAGTTTTTATCCAGTTAAGGGTTTTCTCCGTCATCAATTCTTTTTGTTGTTTACATTATTGATTTCATACAAGTCGACAATCCAATATAATAATTTATGGTAGTTAATTCATGTGAACTTAATCAATAATAATTATTTATTGTGATTTGTTGCAATATTAATCAACGATAATTTTAATTCCGCATTATTCACCTATTCACCCCCCTCTAGGTGATTCTAGGGTCGAACTAATAACTCTCAAGTTTAAATGACATAGTTAATTCTAGCTTTAACCTAGGTGAGAGAAATCTTGAGCGTAAGATTGTCAGAATATTCCCGAGATCCTTACCTAAGAGATTTATACCTAAAGTTACGGCTATTGAGGAGAGCAAGGATCTAAATGTTGTTAAGGTTGAAGAATTGGTTAGATCTCTCCAAAACTTATAAGCTCATTATATCTCAACCTAAAAAAAACAAGTCTATAGCCTTGAACACTGTTAGGGAAAAAGAGTGATTTTTCTGATTCGGAATCATTTAATGGTGAGGGAATAGCATACTTTGTTAGGAATTTTAAAAAAAATGTTTGGAAAAAAGAAGACTAAAAAGAGACATAGAGGTGATTCTAGTGAGTATAGAAAGAGATCTAAATCTGTAAGATGTCATAAGTGTCAAGACTTTGACCGCTATTAAAGTGAGTACCCTAATGGTAAGAGAAAACAGGGCAAAGTTATGAATACAACTCTCACTGATGACGAAGTCTAACTCAGATAAACAAAGTGAGAGGTCCATGCATGAGGATAGTAGGAAGTTTATGGCCTTCACTTCTAGGATTAAAAGAAAATCTGATAAGAATAGTGAGAAAGTTGAGGAAGTAGATAATGGTAAGCAATCCGAGGAAGATTCTGAAGATGAGAAAGAGATTTATGAGGCTTATCAAAAAATTTTGATGAGAGTCTTAAGATTAAGAAAGTAAATAAAGTCATGCTTAAAAAAGTCAACGAACTTGAACTAGTTAGAGAGAAACTAGTAGCCAACCTTCAAGAGTCTACTTTGTGCCTCAATAAACTAGATAATGTAAATCAATTACTAGAGTCTAAGATTAAGGATCTTACATGCGAACTTGAGAAGTCCTCTTTGAGAATGATAAATTAGAAATCCAGGTTAAGAATCTTCTGAGTGAACTTTAACATTCCAGGTCTCAACTTCTTGCTTTCTCTAGTGGATTTTAGAAATTAAACATTCTTTTAAGGTTGAACAAGTCTGCTAGGAACATGGGAGATCTAATATATAAGCAGTCCGATCATAATAGGACTAGTACTTCCTAAATTATGTTTATCATTGCTACCAACCAACCTATGAGTGTTCCTAATGCTAAACTTAAGAATAAATGTATTGTAGAACAATGGCCTACTAAACAACATATGACCTACCAACTTAGGAATGGATATCGGCGACCACATAACTTTGGATTCAGGTTTATCCCTACTTGTTTCAATTGTGGTAAGTTAGGACATATAAGGGTTATGTGTAAGAATTCCTTAATATAAATAGAAATTAGAATTTCACTAAGTTAGAAATCGGGATTTTGATGGCCGAATTGATTTTCTCACTAATCAAGTGGATCATTTGACCAAATTAATGACACAAGACAAGTTTGGATTAAAAATAATGATTTGAAAAATTTTGAAACTGATCACGGTGCTTTTAAGGTAAGAGCGTTTGTATATCTAACTTATTAGGTTTTTTTGATGTCTGTGTATAGTTATTAATTGTGATTTATTTATTATTGCGGGAATCTTTTTTTTTTTTTTGCTTTATAGGTAGCTTTATTTAAAAAAAAAATTAATAATAATAAAAATTTGAAAATTTGAAAGATGAAGTTTTTTTTTTTTTTTTGCTATAGCATGATGATATATGCTTTACTTGAACATGTATGTTATGTATGATCAAGTATAAGTTTAATTGATGTGTTGTAGCATATTTTTCATTACTTTATTTAGAGTTATGTGGAGTACTTAGTATATATTTTTTTATATACATAAAAATGAGCTTATTTATAGATCCTAATATGCATTATTGGTTTGAATTTCATTAGTAGGAAAATACTGCACTACACACAGTATGATATTGTGAGTGAGTTTTGACCGTGTGTGTGAGATTTGGGATGATCGTAATCTGTTGGTAAGGTGAATTTGAAGATGGATTGACCTTAATTTAGTAGACCTAAACTCTAGTATATCCCCCTAAAAGAATTTGTTTTCATCTTATACTCTTTTTCTAAGCCTATTTGACTCGAGCAATTAAGTTCAAGGAGTTTCTCATAACCTGATAACCTATGGTCAACTAACTTGGAGTCATCGGCCAAAAACTCGTTACGTAAGTCATCTTAATCGCTTAATGGAGAAGGAGTATGTACATAAGATATAAAAAAATTGAAAAGGAAAATAGAAATTGTGCGAAAATGAGTATATGCTGAAAGTCAAGGGGAGAAAAGAATAATATACATAAAAAAGAGCTTATTTATAGATCCTAATATGCATTATTGGTTTGAATTTCATTCGTAGGAAAATAAACTTATTTAAGAGAGTGCTTGGCATGTTATTTCTCACAAATTTAAGATTTGGAGTCTTGATCACAAGAAATTAGTGGTACTTTACACACACGATCACTTTTACAATTTACTCCATTTAGACTTGAACTGATCATTGATTATGCTTGTGCATATTATCAACCACATCTTTGAGTTATTACATATTATTGATATAGTTCCCTTCGTCATTTGTAACAAAAAGGAGGAGAGATGTTGGCAATTAGATGATGAAATTTTAATTTTAGTAATTAAAATTTATGCATTTTAATTTTATGCTATAAGGGAAAGATGATAGTATTGGAAGTTTTGCTTTATTGTATGATTAAATTTCTTGAGTTTTGATATTTTGTGATATTAATATTTCAATTGGTGCTTTGATTAACATTAATATTATTTTTCAATCAAGCTAAAATATTTATAATAGCACATTTCTATTGTAGTTCATGTATCACGTGTTTTTACACTTGGTGTTTGAGTTGTTGATTTTAGAAAACAAGTTTTATTAATGAATGCAAGAAACAAACATTAGGTTTCAAATTGCGTTTGGGTAAATTAGTTTGTTTTTACTTCCTTGACTTGTATTGTATAGTTTTGTCACAAAATGCCAAAATGGGATATTGATAGATTTTTAATTGTATTGGCAATAATTTAGACAAAAGGATAATATGATTATTATAAAAGAGTTGTAAAAGTCAATAAGTCTTTTAGAGAGTTGTATAAATGAATTAGGAGTCTTTTGGTTCGAGTATGGAATAAAGAGAAAAAGTCAGCAGATTTACGCTAGCCTTCATCTAGCTAATGCTCGAGCGAAAAAAAGTAGAATCAATGTCGCCGATCTATTGCTCGAGCTACACACCTCTCGCTCATTAGTCACTAGTTTGACGCTCGAGCGACAGTATTTTTGAGAACCCTAATTTTCATTTTCAAGAGTTTTATCTATCACATACTACTCAAATACCTCATATTATAAATATCCAATGCTCGGTATGTTTTTGGGATGGTTGATCATTATATTACATCCTTATAACATTATTCCAAGATCCAAGAACATATTCGAACATTGAGATTAAGCATTTGATTCTTGAGATCAATCAATCACTAGTTGGGAAAAACATTGAATTCAAATAATCCAAAACACTAAGGCCATGTTCTCTTTGTCGTTTTCAACCCGTTTTCTGTTTTCAATTTTTCAAAATAGTGAAAACGCGTTCTCTTACCTATTTTCGAAAACGTGTTTTAAATGAAAAAAACTTTTACACTAAAAACGGAAAATGGCCCAAACATCGTTTTGGAAAACATCAGCCAAAACACGCGAAACGAATTCCAGTCCCATTTCCTGGCTCTCTCTCTCTCTCCTCCCGTCGTCCATTCTCTCTTTGATTCACAACCCAAATCGACAGATCTACCCTCCCGTGATCAGATCCTCTCGCAAAAATCCACAACCCAAATCAAGCATAGCTCTTGCTGCCGAATCGAAGGGTTCAGCTACGGGATTGAGCTCGTCTTGCCAAATCGAAGAAAACTCTACGGGCTACGGATAGCAAGGTTTCGCATATGATAATCTTCCTTTATTTGCTTGTGATAATATTTTATTATTTGCTTGCTATTCTATATCAAATTTGTTGGGTTAAGTTTTGCCTCTATTTTTTAATTTGTCGGTGTACAAACTGCGGTGATTGGAAAATAGTGGTGTCGGTGAATTCGGAGGGGGAAGGGTAGATGGTGATGGCGGAGGGGGAAGGGGGAAGAAGAAGAAGAAGAAGAAGAATTCGGATTAAGAGATGAAGATAGAGAGAAGCCGATAAGAGAATGGGGGTTATTCAGTTTTTTGCAACAATTTTCGAGTTTTTTTTCATCTTCCCCATGTGCTGAATTTATAGAGTTGTCATATAATGTTCTAGAATGCATTGGCTGTGGTGATAGTCATGACAAATAGGCACTAGGCAGTTGGCAAATTTTCTTATCCGGTTGTGGTGATAGTCATGACAAAAAGCTTGGGTCCTCAGTAATATTAATTATCTTCTCAATGCCCTGTATCTGTTCCAATTCCATTGGGTCCTCAAGGACCCTTGTTAAAAGCTTTTGCTCTTCATTTTCTCTTCATGTGTGATGCAATGGGGTTGTAGCATCTTGGCCAATTTTCTCTGTTGTGTGGCTTATCAGATACAAATAGGCACTAGGCAGTGCCCTGTCTTGTTACCTTCAGCCTTCTTTGATTGAGACTAGTTGACCGATCTCATCCGATTGAAAATTCATGTAGAAGTTGCTATTTATACTTTGTAAAGAGTTGCCTCAGCCCATTGCTCTTATTGCATTGAATTAGATAGCCCCTAGATCTTACACATAGCATCTTCTTTAATAAGGAAATATGAAATATGTTATCCTTTAGCAGCATTGTTCCGCTCAGAGTTTGATAACACCCCCCGTTGAATTAAAGGGGAGATTGAAACTGTTTTTTACGAATCGGCTAAATAGCGATGAAGTTGCTTCATGCTTGTATCCACTTTAGGTGTTTGAGTTCTTAGAGAACATTTCTGGCAGCTTAACTGAGTTGGCCTCTAGGGAACTTTCTCTGTTAAAAGAAATGAACTCTTAGGTTACTTTTGACTTGAGTTCTAGTGAAGCTAATTTCTATCTTTGACTTGAGTTCTAGTGAACTCTTAGGTTACTTTTATCTTGACATATATGCCAGGTTCATTCTTTGCTTTTTATTTACCTAACTGAAAATTATTGCTTCTTAAGCAGGGAAGGAAAATATGTGCACACCTGTGTTGTGGCTCTTCAAAATGGTTCATTGATACAAAATGCTAGACAGGTGACAATATAGAAGTTGATATGAAGATTAGTAGCATTTCCCTTGTTTATATAGTTTTTGAACTCAAAAGTGCTCAACTTAACAAATAATGTTTCTTTATCCTTATACCATGCCTTATTTTCAAATTTTCACAATAAATTGATGGGATTATTTAGTGAAGGCTCATCCTGGTACACCACCTTTAGTCTGAATAGTGAATTGTGTTTCTATTTTTTGTTCTGCATACTCTAACATGTATGAGGTTTGAAATCTCAGATTCAATATATTTTATTTTTTTTCAGGAAAATGAAATCAACCATATGGAGGAAAAGCTGAGAAAGCGAGAGCAGGTGTTGGAAAAGAAGTCAGACAGGTTGAAGGAAAAAGAAAATGAGTTTGAAGGAAAGTTGAGGCCAACTTTAGATCAAAAGAAGATGAAGGATTTTTCTATTTTGTTAAATGCAGAACCTTGTGCTGTAGAAATGGTTCACTTCAGCTGGACCCTCTCTTTAGTAGGATTTGCATGTTATAAACTATGGCAATGTGTGACTTGCTTTAGCTATGAGTTTGAATTGGCTTTAGTTTTTTACTATGGCAATGTGTTAGTGGTTTTTGCTTTTTCAATTATCAACCTGAGGAAGAAATGTGATAAGCTTGATGCTGATTTTTGCTTCTAAAGTTATTAACCCGAGGAACAATTGTGTGACTGGTTTTTGCTTTTGAAGTTATTAACGTAGGGAACAAATGTGTGACTATGCAGTTAACTATCATAAAATTTCTGTCATTTGATACAAATTCTATTTTTAATAACAGGAACAAACATCATATATTATAATTCCACGAAGTTCGAAGGTACATGAATTGCCCAGCCCTGAGATGACAATGGAAAAGAGGAGTAGTTCCTCAAAATTTTCAGAGAGTTTAGCAAGAAGTTTAAAAAATGTCGTACGATTTTACAGTAATAAATGTACTTTTAGAAGAGAGACTTGGAAAGCAGGGTAATAGCTCTCGGATTGTTGTATCTTCACGATCTGGGACTGTGCTTCAACCAATCACCGGGAATAAACTCGAGTCGGAAAGCTTTTGTCAAAGCTCAACATCGTCCTATAAAATGAACTTTGACTCGTAAAATCAAAACATAGATTTGATCATTTTTTGCTCCATTGTTACTATTATTGAGGCTGAATAATGAGAAAAGTTTGCCTAATACCTTCATGTTGGCTTTCCTCTGAATTACATTTCGACTCATGTCAAAAGATATTGATTTTCCGTTGTATCAATTGAACTTTTTCATATTTTGTAATTTAGGTTGTGTTTTTAAAATCTTGAAAAAGAATTTGACGTTTCACCAATTTTAAAATTTATATGTTATTTAATAATATATTAACATTAAACCATTAAAACTTATTGAATAATCATTTTTTTTAATAAAATATTATTAAAAACAATTCTCAAAAGTTTCAAAGTAAACGCGTTTTCTATGTTTTTGTTTTTGGAAACCGTTTTTCAGAATGACAAAGAGAACGCATTTTCAGAAATCTCAAAACAAACACTCAAAACACAAAACACAAAACGAATTCAAAACTCAAAACAGAAAACTGAAACACAAAGAGAACGACCCCTAATTTCCTAGATATAATCTGGAAGGTACTTTCTCAATAACTTTTAAGGTTGCTGAAAATTGAGGGAGGTTGGACCAAAAGGACAAGAAGAGTACAAGAACAAGGTGTTTTTGGTGATCCACTAGAAAATAGACAATTTCAGAAAATTGGAAGCAGGTGTGAGTGAAACACATTCCTGCAAGATTTGGAGATTGCAGGAATTAGATCAGCAGTCTAATGAGTTTTCTAGGCTGTATTATACTATAAGTTTTTATTATTTATAGTAGAAACTACTGTCTTTGTTCTGAAATTTTTACCCAGTTAAGGGTTTTCTCCATCATCAATTCCTTGTATTGTTTACATTATTGATTTCAGAAAAGTTGGAGTAATTAATTATTTTAACGTGTTGCAATATTAATCAACAATAATATTAAATTATGTATTATTCACCTATTCACCCCCTCTAGATAATTCTACTGTCAAACTAGTAACTCTTATATTTAAATTAATTTGTGACAGAGAGAGAGACAGATTGCATTAGTGTACTAAAAATGAAATTGGGCGAAGTACATTTGAATACATTTTTCAAACGTATTTCGAGCGCATGCTAAAGTTTCTATATTTAATGTTTAATTTTTTTTTATGGGAAAATGATTTTATTAATGAGAGGCAACAAGCCTTAAGAAATGTTACAATAGTGTTGAAAATTACATTCTCAATGAAAAGAGGGGCATTATGCCACCAGAGTACTATATCTTCAAGGGACCATGCATGCCTCGCCAAGTAGTGAGCTGCTTGATTAGTTATTCTATTGCAGTGGGAGAGGCTACAATGAGGGAACCGTAGCATTAAATCCTTTATTTCAGCGACCAAGGGACGGATTGATGCTGAAGTTAGACCTGGTTTATTGATTTCATTTGCAAGAAACAAGCAGTTAATCTCCACCAGTAAGTTAGAAATGCCCAGGTTGAGACATAGTTGTAGGCCTCTCACAAGTGCAGCCGCTTCCATATGTTCAGGTTCTAGGATACATTTTTCAGAACCACTAGCAGCCATAACAGTCTCTCCATTATGATCCCGTAGAATAACACCGATTCCAGCCTTGTTAAAATCGAAGAACAAAGCACCATCTACACTGAGTTTGAAGGCGTTTTGAGGTGGTGCAGACCACCTATACTTTTGAAACAGCTTTCCAGCAGCATTGGATAGTGGAAGGACCGGTGTAGTAGAAATTTTATTGGCTAAGGCAGTGGCAATTACTTGTTGTGGTGGGAGAGCAATCTGTTCATAGACCATTTTGCTTCGCCGATACCAAAAGCCCCAGGTAATAAGCAAAAAATCCATGAGAGCATCCTTTGATATTGTTGTCAAGATATCATTAGCTGCTTGCAAGAAACCTCTTGGATAACTCTTATTTTGTAACATCGGAAATCTACTGATCATGCTTGGATGGATAGATGGACAGTGAAGCAAGACATGGCATAGGTCTTCCACTTGGTAACCACAAAAATAGCATTGGGCATCAACAGAAATTTTAGGTGGATCAGATTTTGTTTTGAAGGCTGACTTTCTTGACAGGCTCTCCAAGCAAATACCTTTATTTTTTGAGGGATTTTCAGCCGCCACATCATATCCCAAAATTTCTTTTTCTCAACAAAATTTGATGAGTTACTAGGATCAGGAGTTATGCATTTTTTGAAGAATCTGTAAGCACTGCTTACTGAGTAGATTCCAGATTTTTCTTGTTCCCATGACCATATATCCTGTACACTCGAGCAACATGGTTGTAATTTTAAGATAGACTCAATGATTTTTGGATTGAATAAGGTTCTAAGCTTTGCCAAGTTCTATGATCCCAAGTTGGGATCAATCAATGAAGATACTGGACAGTCAAGTTGCTATCTATTAACTCGTTGTAAATCAGCCCCTAATTCAAGACCCAAATCTGGCACCTCTGGAATCCATTTATCTGTGAGAATATTTATGGCGTCTCCACTTCCAACAATCCATCTTCCTCCCTGTATCAATAGATTTTTAGCTTCCCAAATTCCACGCCAAGCGTATGAGGGATTACCCCCTAAAGATGCTTTCAAAACATTTCCATCCGAAAAGTAGCGGGCTGAGTAAATTTTGTAGACCAAACTCTCTCTGTGTTGCAATAGCCTCCAGGCTTGTTTACCGAGCATTGCCATATTGAAAATCTCCAGCTCCTTAAATCCCATGCCCCCCATGGATTTCGGCTTACACATTTTTGCCAAGATAACCAATGAATTTTCCTTTCCTCTTTCCTTTGTCCCCACCAAAATCGAGCCATCATTTTTTCAAGTTCAGAGTATAATGTGGAGGGGAGTTTGAAACAACTCATAACATAGGAAGGTATCGCCAAAACCACTGATTTGAGAAGAACTTCTCTTCCTCCTCGAGAAAACATGTTACTCTTCTAACCTTGCAATTTAAGCCAGACTTTATGTTTTATTTCAGAGAAAGCTTGGATTTTGGATCTACCTACCATAGGTGGCAATCCAAGATACCTTTCATACCGTTCCATAGATTCATAATTGCGCGCTGATCATCTTGTTTTACATTAGCACTAAACACCATTGTAGTTTTATCCCTGTTCAGTTGTTGACCCGATGCATCTTCATAAATACTTAGAATAGCCTGTAGTCGAGAAGTAGTTGAAGTATTGGCTTCACAAAAAATCAGACTATCATCGACAAAGAGAAGATGGTTCAATCTTGGTACTCCTCGACATACCCGAATACCAGTCACATAACTTCTTCTTTCAGCTTTCTTCAACAAACTAATCAATCCTTCAGTACATAAGAGAAATAAGTAAGGAGAGATAGGGTCTCCTTGCGTTAAGCCTCTAGAAGGGACAATGCAACCAGTTGGTGAGCCATTAATGATGATCGAAAAGGATGCGGTAGTGACACATTTCATCACAAGATTAATGATATTTTCATGGAATCTCAATTTCTGCATAACAGCCTCAAGAAAGGACCATTCCACCCTATCGTAGGCTTTGCTCATGTCTAGCTTAAGAGACATATAACCATTCTTCCCCTTCTTCTTCCTTCTTAAAAAAATGGAGCACTTCATAAGCGACCAGCACATTATCTAAAATAAGTCTACCTTTGATAAAGGCTGATTGAGTTTTCGACACCACCATAGGTAGCATCTGTTTTATCCTGTTAGCCAAGACCTTGGATACCAATTTGTAAAGGGCATTACAGACGCTGATGGGTCTGTAGTCCTTAACTTTCTGGGGATTATTTATCTTAGGAATAAGAGTAATAAAAGTATGGTTTATATCTCAAGGAAATTCCTCAGTATTTAAAGCATGCAAAACAACATTAGTAATAGAAGGGCCAATATGAGGCCAGAACTTCTGGAAAAAAAGTGGAGGCATACCATCAGGTCCTGGAGCTTTATTCGGGTGCATTTCCTGAAATGCCTGGGAGATTTCAACCGCAATGAAAGGTTTTGTCAGTTCGTCATTCATATCACTGGTGACTTTGCTTTCCATGTTGGATAGAACATCAGCTTGATTCTTGGAGCCATTAGATTCAAACAAGTATGAAAAATAGTCGACGATTAAACGATCGCACGCTTCTCCTTCTTGCCAATACCCTTGATCATCTAACAATTGGTTATTGAATTTTTTCTCCTTCTTTGGGTGGCCTTAGCATGGAAGTAACGTGTGTTTTGATCTTCTTCTTCAAGCCATGCTGTCCTAGATCTTTGTTTCCACATTATTTCTTCTCTGTCCATCCATGTTTGCAACGCTTCAGTGGCTTTATGAAGGTCATTTGTATTTATAGTTATAGGATTCTGTTCTTGGATTTGAACCAGTTTTGATCTGGCCTCTTTGAGTTCCACGTGTACCTTGCCAAAAGAGACTTGATTCCAAGATTGAAGTTGTTTGCTGCAGCAGTTGAGTGTCCCCTGGATGGTTTCCAGATTCTGAGGGCAGGTTTCGGCTCACTGGTTTAGCACAATGTTGGTACATTCAGTTTCACCTAGCCACATTGACTCAAAACGGAATGTCTTGGGTCCTTTTAGTGATTGAGCGACATCATCAAGTTGGATCCAGATTGGAAGGTGATCTAAATATGTGGTTGAGCCATGAGTGATGAAGGCCTGTACAAAGAGACGGCACCAGGCAGCATTCGCGATGAATCGATCAAGCCTTTCAAAGATTTTGTTGCAGTCATGTCTTCCATTATACCACGTGTATTTAGGACCTCTAAACCCAAGATCTCCGAGCTCACAGTCGGAGAACATTTGCTAGATGTTATCAAGCTGCTGACTAGGTCTATTTGACCTCCCCATTTTTCGTCATTTGATAAAATTTCATTGAAGTCGCCGAAGACAAGCCATGCATCTATAGAGTGTCTCTTTAGTTGTCTTAATTCCATACCTCCATGCGTTTACCTATCTCCGGATTGCCATAGATTCCAGTAAGAAACCAGCTACATTGGGGCGAATCAATTCTTGCATCAATGTGATTTTTGGAGAAACTCAGAACAGATAAAGTAATGTCAGATTTCCAAAGAAGTGCAATTCCACCACTACGTCCAACTGCCTCAATATTAAAGCAGCCATAGAATTTTAATTTAAGTCGACACAATTCCATTTTCGTAGCTTTAAGTTTTGTCTCTTGCAAGAACAAAACATCAGGATCTTCCTTTCTGATAAGATCAGAAAGAGTGTGAATGCCACGAGGGTTCCCATGCCCTCGTACATTCCAACTTAGTATTTTCATGAGGATCAGTGGGGCTGAATTTCAGCCACCACCGAATTCCGAGCATTTGAGTAGGAAGCCTGTTCATGGGACTCACCTACATCCTTCAGACATTTTGAGCTTCGAACAGCTTCCCCACTTGCTGTGGAAGTTTCCAGAGATCTTTTTTGGCGTGCTAAGGAAGTGGATGTGCTGGAGTTGTGAGCCTAATTTTTCTTGACACGTTTCCACCGTTTAGTTTGGTTGGCGCCATTTGCCGTAATTACTGTCCTGTTAGATGTAACTAAATCAGGATCAGTTTGTTGAGAGATAGAAATATACTTTTGCTTAATATTTGGAACTATATTCATGTCAATCGTTTTTTTCCATAGACTCATTGCTTTCCAAAATAACTTCCATAGATTCTGTGTTTCCTAATTGAGTCTGTAGTGGTAGCTATAGAGACGCAGGAGTATTCATTGGCTGAATATCAGGAACGTCATTGCTATCCAAATTATTTTCCATAAAATTATTACTGTAAAAATTCTCGTCCATAGAAATTGTAGTTCTTGATTGATTCTGCAGTGGCAGTTGTTCCGAAGATGTCGCCTTAATCAACTCCCCATTAATTCCATCAATATCTCCTTCTTGTAATATCTCCTGAATTTCCGCTGTACTACTGTTGGTTGCCGGAACTGGAGTTTTCCCACCATCTTGCTTATCGCCGTTCAGATCACTGAAGCCCTCAGAGGTTACAGACTTCATTTGTTGAGTACGAACAAGACCTCCATAATCTCCAAGATTTCCAGCGCGTAGCCAAGGTCCATAGGAGTAATCAGAAGTTGTATAGGCCTCTATGGAAGATTGCCATAAAGAGCATTCCTTCTGACTATGTCCAAGTATGCCACACAGATAGCAGAAATTTGGAAGGCGCTCATACGCAAAACGAACCCAAAAATGTTTGTAGGATCCCACACAAATCCTCTTACCACGTAGGAGAGGTTTGGAAATATCAAGGCATATCCAAACACGAAGGAATTCACCTCTTGCAATCTCATTTTTATCGATATCAACTTCAATGACTTTTCCCAATTGCCTACCGATAGCATCTCCCATCATCCAGTTACGAACCATGACAAGAAGATCGTGAATCCTCACCCCAAAAATTTGCCTCAGAGAAGAAAATATTATCAATTTGCTCAAGGCCATCAATTTCTTTGATGGAGTGGCACAATCACAGTGGAATAATCATCACTGATACAATATGGCATTGTTAATTAACCATGCGGACAAATAAGGACAACACTCTCAGAGATACGCTACCCGTCTACCACCCCTATGAAGCCGTCGACCCCCATGAGGCCGTCTATCCCCATGAGGTGGTCTACCACCATGTGGCCGTCTACCCCCATGAGGTGTCTACCACTACGGGTCCAACGCTACACTTAATCACATAAATGACAATGTGCTAGATAGAAACCACACAACGGCAAACGTAGGTACAACCAACCACTTGAGGAGTGGGGGTCATTCTACAAGAACGTGGGGGAAGTGGGGAGGCTTACGTGGGACATGTGGCACCAACAACCGTCAAATGCACGCGTAGCAACATGTACCTATAAATACCTCCAAGGTGAGAAATGTTTTTTCTTCTTGAAACCCTGAACTATTGAACTTATATTATACTATCTTCCCACATTCTCTAAACTGTTAGCTAATTCTCACGCCGGAGATACAACGGGGGAGAAAGCCCTGACCTCTTTTTGCAGGTAACAACCACTGATCGGAGTAACTGAACCACCGCAGGTAGACACGGAAAACAATTTCATAAACATTTCATTGGCACCGTCTGTGGGAAAATTTTCTACCGAACAGAAAAGCTATGTCAGGAAGACGAACAAGGAGTGAAACACGCATGGACGGGAATATAGCAGAGACGGAGTTTGAGTCTGTCCCAAGGGGTCAAGACTTGCCGACGCCACTGCAATATGTAACGCAGGGCCAATTTAATGCATTGGAGATACAATTGGCAGCCATGATGACCCTTATACAAAGTCAGACGCAGAAAATTGCAGCCCCTCCACAGGTTCGTCGGAGGCCGCACGTGAGCAACCACCCTATGTGGCTCAAACCGTTACCCCGCCTATTACTCAGCCAATGATGGGAGACATAGGGACTTCAGGTTTTGTGTTTCCACAGATTCCCCAACCCGTAACAGACTTGGAAAAGAAAATAGAGGAGATGATGACCCAAAAGATAGACGATGCATTAACCAAGAGAAAAGACAGGCGCAAACAGATGGTCATGGAAGAAGATCCTTTCACCCCCGAGATTATGGTCGTGCCTTTGCCAAAAGGCTTTAAGCAATCAATGATAGAAGCATACGATGGAGTCACAGACCCGCTGAACCACTTGCGAACCTTCGTTGACTTAATGAGGCTCTACGCATCCCCAGATGCAGTGATGTGCAAATCATTCCCTCTGACGTTGAGAAGGGAGGCTAGAGACTGGGTGGCCACACTAGTACCCAGGTCTATAAGAACCTTTGACGAACTGTCCAGGAGCTTCGTAGCATACTTTATGAGTAGTAAGAGGAAACGAAAGACAGCTATAGGACTGATGTAGGTGGTGCAAGAAAAGGATAAGTCATTACAGGAGTATTTGGCTAGACTCAGCATAGTAATACTTGGTATAAAAGACCTTCAGATGTCAGCGGTAGTGACAGCATTAATGAACGGGACACGGAATCGGGCCTTTAAGATGTCACTTTCCAAAAATCCGTCGGAATCAATGCATGACTTGTTGAAGAAGGGTGACAAGTATGTGGATGCGAAATGAGCAGAAAAGGTCACGAAAAATCATAGAGAAGGATAGGAGACAGGGAACAACAAGCAAAAAGTAGGCGATGTACGAATACCCATTGACAAAGACATGCAGAGGAATGAGCGTTCGAGTAGGGGTACCCTTAGGACCGGATGGTCAACCAGAGACGGGAAGAGGTCAAAGCCTTTATCCTTTTGATATTCTGCGAGACAAGCTATTGATGAAAATTCGAGACATGAAAAAACTCGAATGGCCGAGACCAATGACAGCACCAGCTGGCAAACGGGACAAGAGCAAGTATTGCCACTTCCATAAGGACCATGCACATGAAACTGAAGAGTGTATCCATTTGAAAGAGGAGATCGAATGCCTCTTGAAACAGGGATTTTTGTCTAAGTATGCTAGGAATGACTGAGGCAAGCAGAAGGTTGAGGATCAACCTCCACCTAGGGTCAGAGTTATAAATGTAATTGTTGGAGGAGTCGCAGTGGGTGGAGACTCAAACTCCGCTAGGAAAAGTTATGCACGAACAGCTGCAGTCTGTTCTATTCAGAAAATGGCAAGTTTTGATAAGAGCATCACGTTTGATAAATAGGACTTGATAGGTGTGGCAACCCCCCACAATGATACCTTAGTAATAGTTGGTGACATAGCAGACTACGATGTAAAAAGGGTATTGGTCGATGGTGGGAGTGCATCGAATGTTCTAACGTGGGAAGCATTTCAAGGTTTGAAAATTTCAGCGGAAAGATTGAAGGCTGTGTCAACCCCCCTTATAGGATTTGGAGGGGCTACTGTAATACTAGAAGGAGCGGTGGAGCTACCAGTAACGTTGGGCACCTACCCGACGAGTGTGGTCATCCTAGCAAATTTTCTGGTCGTTAAAACCCCCATGGCGTATAACGCGATCTACGGTCAACCGTTGTTGAATGCTTTAAGGGTACTTACCACTAGGTGATGAAATTTCCAACCAGTCGAGGTGTGGGATGTGAAGGGACAACCAACAGTCATCGAGGAAGTGTTATGTGGACAGCATAGGATGAAGAGACCCCCCCACCAATGATGATGCTGGACCTCTAACCCCTAAGGGGACGGATCGAACCTCTCAACGCTACAGAAAAAATTATGGTGGAAGGAGGACATGAATTCAGCGTGGGAACAATTTTGGAGCAGGGCAAGAAAGATGAGTTGGTAAAATGTTTAACGAGTAATTTGGATGTTTTTGCGTGGAGCCTGAGTGACCTACCAGGAGTTGACCCATCGGTTGCACAACATCGCCTGGGTGTCTTACCAGGTTATAAATCGATAAAGCAGAAGAAAAGAAATCTTGCCCCGGAGAGGCAAGCGGCAGCAAAGGCCGAGGTCAATAAGCTATTGCAGGCAGGTTTCATCAGGGAGGTACAATACCACGAGTAGTTAGCAAATGTCGTCCTGGTGAAAAAATCCAATGGAAGATAGCGTATGTGTGTAGACTACACCGGACTCAACAAGGCATGCCCGAAAGATTCGTACCCACTACCCAGAATAGATCACCTGGGGGACGCCACATCGGGTCACGAACGACTAAGTTTCTCAGATGCATTATCTGGGTATCATCAGATTTCCATGGCAGTCGGATCAGGAGAAAACCTCTTTCATAGTTGATGTTGGGATGTATTGTTATAAGGCCATGCCATTCGGTCTAAAAAACGTCGGGGCAATTTATCAGAGAATGGTGAATAAGGTCTTCAAGGATATGCTCGGAGGTATCATAGAGGCATATGTGGACGACATGGTCGTAAAGAGTGTGCAAAATAATTAATGTGCATGTCTACATCCCAGACCAGAAGAATGTGTAAAGCAACTAACTGATAAAAACATCATAGAGAATGTCCAAAGGCTTACAACTAAAGATCGGGTCAGCTCAAGCGAAAGTTCTTTTCACTCCCTCCTCGTGATGTTTGCCCAAATGTCTTGGGATAGGGGGATTCCGCCTGCCTTGCCTTGGCGCTTTGCCAAGAACTTATCATAGCCTATGGAGTCGATGGAAGGTGCTCAGTAGATACCCACTCTTTCGTCAATTTGATGGAAGCCGCCATCACCTCGCCCCATAAGTGTTAAGTTCCTTAGCAAAGTCAGTAAAAGACTTGTACCACTCTACCGAGGTCTCTACATCCTTAGTATACTCCGCAGAGGCCTTATACTTCGTCACTGCCCCGTTAAGAGCGCGAGCCAAAGTAGAACGCAAGTTATTTATCTCAGACTCCTACTCCATCGAACAAGACTCCAAAGAGAGTTTCTATAAGAAGAGAGTTTCTTCTTGTAACGGTGAGCTTCCTTCTCTTTCTCTTCTACAAAGACCTTCAACCCTTTCAACTCCGACGCTAAACGACGATAGGATTTGACAAGCCCAACCTGAAGAGCCACTGTCTGAAAGGGACAGGAGGTTACACAATAGCATGTATGACATAACCCTCTCGATGTCGTCGGCACTCCGGCAAGCAATCGAATCGACAAGCCAGGGTGCAACCAAAAACTTAACCGCCCTCATCTCCGAATAGCCGCGAATCTGAAATCCGGTAGAGGAGAGCCATCACGCTCGAGCACGACACGACCTGGGCTATCTCCTACGACCACCGGTGACAGGACTACTTCGATGGGGTCGTCCGAAAGTTGAGAAGCCTCTTCGGCCGTAGGCTGCTGCGCTCTCCCATCGTGGGATCTCTTTCTCTTCAACAGGACGGGAAGTGAATCATCATCACTCCCATGACCGCACTCCGCCAAGGAATCTATGGTCCCCCCTTAGTCGAAGTCTATGCATGTATCAATAGAATAAAGACTATCAAGTTTACGAGATAACAAGTCAAAAAGTGCAATAAGAATGAGTCATGTGAAAATTTTACCATCAGTAGGGACAAACCCCTCATCACTCCCCGGTGTGGGCAGGGACCTCAGCACCTCGTCCAAGTTAAGGTCCATATATGCGTACAAGCAATCGAGTTAATCAAGCTTAATGAATAGAAAACAACACAAGAGATACTATCAAAAATGACATATACAAACAAAGTATGAAAACCTACCAGTAGGACGACCAATTCCGACTAGCAACATATTCCTCATGGTCAGGACCGACCCCAGGTCAGGCGCGAGGGGTGGAATTTTGGTCAACTTTTGGATTTGTGTTTTCAGAAGAGGGGTAATCTCAACCTCACTATTGAATAGACAAATTAGGGTGTGCCTCCAATAGGTGTTAAAAGGAAATTGGCCCTCGGAAGGGCGAACAAAGAAAAATCGAGACTTCCACCCGCTATTGGAATTCCTAAACTTAGGTAAGCGGAACGGGACCCGAGCGGTGAGATAAACAAAGGTATTGCTTTGGGCTAAGTCGTGCATCTCAAAAATGCACTTAAAGATATCGAATAAAATAGGAATTTTCTTACTAGGACAAACATATAGAAAGTAAAGCGCTTTCCTCCACGCATTGGGATTTATTTGGCTAAGAGTAAGGTGAAACTCATTGAATATCGAGACGAAAAAAGGATATATGGGAAAATGAGAACCACCGTCCATGATATCTTTATAAATGGCGACCTCGCAGGGATCGATTCCGAGAAGTGCTTCATCGGGCCTAGGGGCTCTATAGATGTAATTATCTACTCGGTCATATTTCTTAAATGACTTTTCTAACTTGGAGGGGGAGTTGTATAAGCTATGATCCTTAGGAATCTCAAGAATCACCTCCTCACCCGCGGCGTCTCACTCAACTTCTACATTATGATTTAAGGACTTAACTGACCCAACATGACGTTTCGAGAAAATCGATTGAAAATCTTGGAATTCAGTTGAATATATTAAAATATTTGGCTCGAAAGGAATTAGAGCACGGGGAAGGTCAAAATCGACGAGCGTCTCACAACCAATTGTGGGGCTGGTCGATGGAGGTCGACCAGCATGGCTGGTCAACAGGCGTCGACCAACAACGTTGCTGGCCGACACGGGTCGACCAGCTTGGCAGCTGGTTGATAGTCGAGTTCACAATATATCCCCATAATCTCAATCACCAAATTTTTATAATAATTAATTAAGTGTTTCCTATCGAGTTCTTCTAAATTAATTGATTTTCCTCTCGAGCTCAAACAAATCATACCTAATTAAAACAATCCAACATATTTCTATATAAATCCAAATAAGACTTACTCAAGAGAATTCAATAACAAAAGAATAATTAATGACTACTATTAAGCCTCGCTATCAAGGCTCCCACATGAAGCATACGTGACATCTTACGTGGAGTGAAAATGGACATACCAAAGCCCTATTATTGACCAAAGCCCTCTAATCGAAATGTTGGTGAGAAAATGGACATACCAAACCTTCTTGCCGAAGTAGTGGTGCTCTAGGAAGCTAACTTCGAAATTCTACCATGACAAGTGATAACATATCTCCTTTGAAGATCTCCTATTGATAAAATCATTTTTGAATAATTGATGTGACCCTTACAATGAGTAATATGTCAAAATCTTGACAACATACGTTGTAGGGTGCCCGCCAAATAGATACCTAAGATAAGATGCTTCGGTTGAGAAGATGAGGTCACGTGTCCCCTCATCAAATGGACACTATTTCACATATAACACTATAAATATCCCCCTGATATCATTTGGAGGTAATGCAAATACATATTTTTTAGTCCATATATCATCTCATTTTGAGTTGAATCTTTTATTGATAGAGTTGGATGCTTCATCTTAGTTTTTAGTCCGAGTATTGTTGATTGTCACTTATTATGCAATCTCGCTCATATATATTGCAGGTGCCCAAACATTTGTCTTATGTTATAAATTTTCTCCCCCATCCAAATCCAAAACATCTCGATTAGTAATCTATCCAGATGTGTTGGAATTAGAATGCGTGCACGCTTGTAAGTCCGGTATCTATTGTTTTCATCAACGGTATAAACAATGACGTCAACAAATTAGGCCGTCTATGGAAAGTCGACACTACAACCACCAGCATTCTCGTGGATAAAGTTTGCTAACAAGTTACTGGACATCCCCCTTGAAAAATGATTTTTTTTTAAATAAAAAAAAAAGAACAAATGGAAGCCCTAGAAGTTTGAGAAAAATCTGAAAATCCAGCTTAGGAAAAGATGAGTTCAGACCGTGATGTCCCTCCTAGGAGGGTGAGAGAAAACTCTGATAAAGGGATCTCTCAAGCAATGTTCTAAAAGGCGTAATGTGTGGCGAAGATGTGTAGAGGTCAAGCTATGGGCTAGCGAGCTTAGGCGAAAGGCATAAGCGTAAAAAGGAATTTTCTTATTTTAATATTTTTAATCAATTAAATATAATACTTACTAAACATGTAAAATATATTTATATGAACTTTATACATCTTTTCAAAGTTTCCAACAAAAATATAAGTTTCAAATTTAAATACAAAATAGTAAGTACATAGCATATGAAGTTAAATCTTATTTAACTCTTTGTCGAACTCCAATTCAATAACCTCTTCTTCATCTAATTCATCATTCGTGTCTTCTGATACAAAATCATTTTCGCCGGGCTCCCTTATTTCATTCTGAGCATTTATTGTATATCTCGAAGATTTTAAGATATCATTTTCCACCCTATCATACTCCTCATCGTTACAACCCTCTACAATCCAAGATTGTGCATTAATTGTATCACTTGATAATAGAGTATCTATTTTGCCTTTCCTCCTCTTATTGTTTGCCAACTTTGCATTAAATTTGACATATACAAGATTGTTCATCCTGGTAGTATCAAGTCTATTCCATTTCTTAGTGTGTATCTACCAAAAAAAAAGGTACATTTAATGAAGTAAAGCATATTCAAGTAATTATTCATCACTCATTAGTAAGTAAAATGTAACAACCTAATTAATAATTTACTACTTACCCCTTCAAAAGAACTCCAGTTTATTTCACAACCGGATGAACTAGTAGTCAAACCAAGTATCCTTTTTGCCATGGTCTTCAAATTGGGTATTTCATTCCCATAAAAATCCCACCAACTCACTAATAAATATAAATGAAAGATTGTACATGTTATTTAATATATATACATAATCATGTTACATATATAAAATATAATAAATTATTGATACGAGATAAAGAGTAATATGTTAACATACCCGGATTGTAATTTTCATCATTGTTCTCACATGTACTTATTGCAAGCTTCCTTCCAAATGAACCTTTCTTTTGGACATATCTTTGCAACTCAATATTTATCACATGATGCTGCATTTGATCATTAGGAAAGAATTTCTCAACACAAGCAATCAAATTATTTATCATGAATGAATCGTCTTTGATACCTGGATTCTTGAAGAAATAGAATGGATTCAAAAAATAAGCCGTTGTATGAAGTACTATCAAGGTGACCCTTGCTTTTAGCATCAATATTGTCCAAGATTGGCCTATAATCACACTCCCTCTTCAATATCTTTGCAATGTCATCCTTTGCCTTTAGTAGCTCTCCATATACAAAGCCCATTGAAGGCTTTTCTTCTCCATCAACAAGTCTAAGAACTTTCACTAGCGGAGTGAATACATTCAAACACAAGTCTATTGTGTTCCAAAAATGGTTCGGAACAATAATATCAAATACCTCTTTTCCCTTTTTAGACCCAGACCATTTCGTGTTATCTCATTCATTGCTAGTCATCATACTTCTCAACTCTTGTTTTTTATCAAGCAAGCTTTGCAATGTTAAGAATGAGGATGCAAATCTAGTAACTCCCGGCCTAACTATCTCTTTTTTTTTGTGAACTTTCTCATCAATACCAAAGTCTTGTGATGTGCATAAATGAAAATAGTGAATGATTTTGTCTTGTTAATCACTCCCTTGAAGCTGGGAAGTTTAGAGATTCCTTCAAGCATAAGGTTTAAAGTGTGAGTGACACATGATGTCCAAAGTATGTTGCGGCCTTTGTAATTCTAACAATTTTGCGACGGCCATATTATTGGAAGCATTGTCGGTTACAACTTGAACCACATTCTCAACTCCAACATCTTTAATACAATCATTGGCATGGTCAAATATATATTGACTTGTATGAGCATCATTTGAAGCTTCCTTTGATGAAATAAATGTGGTCCCCAATTTACAATTCACACACAAATTCATGATGAATCTTCTTTTTCTATCGCTCCAAGCATCTGTCATGATTGAACGCCCATTATTTTTCTACTCTTCTTTTTGCTTCTTTAAAATTTCTTTTGTCCTCTCTACCTCTCCCTTCAAAAGTGGCTCCCTTAATTGGTATTGGGAAGGAGGAATGTGACCCGGTCCATATTGACCAAGAGCTTCCACAAATAGTTTAAAATTATAATTTTCAATGGCATTAAAAGGAATTTCGACCTCATAAACCCATCATGCTAAATATCGTTGAACCTCTAATGACATTTTCTTAGCAATTGCATCATTCATATTTTGTTGTCTCATTTTCTTATTTGCATTCATAGAAGCATCATTGACATTGATAGACCTTGCAAATTGATCCATAGGTCCCACATTATTATATACATAAAAATGGTAAAATTGATATTGGACACTAGAGAAAATTGAAACTTTGGACCCAGAAAACTGAATCATTACCCATGGCCATTAGCCACTATTTTTTACTTTTATTATGGAGATTCTCAGGTTTGTCTCATTCAATGTATAGAAGATTAGAAATCCTACCGCCTACGTGAGTACTATGGAGTATGGACCCACGCTCAAAAAGAAGAAAATATCAGATTTGTCTATTTTCTTTTGCATATTGAGTGAGTCCAACTTACCTTGGAAAGTGTTGAAGTTGAGTAGTTGGAACTTGGAAGAGAGAAAGTGCCGACTGGTTGCTTGGGTTCAAATGATTGTTTTAAATTAGGGCAAATTGAAGAAATTAGTATTTAATAATTTTTAACTTCAAAGAATCGTAAAAAAATGCTAATGCATGCCTTGGCGTGCATAATTGTGCCTAGGCGCGCATTGGCGGACAATAACTATCATTGACTGTTAAATAAGACGCCAAGCCACTTGGCTTGGCATTTTGGCCTCTCATCACTTCAAGGCAGCCGCCTAGGCGCGTCTTTTAGAACATTGCTCTCAAGAAACATCCTATGTAGGATAGGCACAACGAAATTAGGGTAGCTGCTCAAATCACCTAGGAGATAGCAACGATGGCTGCTAATGTGAGAAACATCACCCACCAAAACATGGTCATGCAAGAACTCCTTTTACAATTGCAAAGCCAGAGGGTCCACTAATCCCCTATTATGCACCACAAGGATACTGTTTGCATGAAGATGAAGTCTAAAGTCAGAAAGCATTATCCCCTAGCCAGCTAGAGAAGATAGCCCATTTGAAAGGGAATTGGGAGTCGACATTTCTTCAAACTATATGCCTGGCCGACCTACCGAGGCCCATGCAAACATGGAAGATAAATTTTCCCAGAACACGAGCCAGAACATATGCCGCAAAAGTTTGCTAGTGTGTTTGATAGAAAATGTCCAGGCGGAAGCGAAGCATACGCCATCCCAGCTAACTTTAGCCCCTAGATATAGGTCTCAACCACCACCTCCCACGATGAGACAACCAGAGGAGAGGTAATGACATGCTACATGAACTGTTCCACTTATAAATAGAAGCAACATGAGGGAGAAAATGATGAGAGATCAGGTGGGCCAATCTCATCCGCCACCTAGATATTAGGCCGATGAAGATGATGACTCATACGAACCTCAAAGATTTTGTGACTTCGATGATGATGACGATGATTTTTTTTCCTTTTTTACAAGAACTAAAAATGTTCATGTCCCAAGTCACTATGTGCCACTAAAGATACCAAAGTATGATGGGAGAATTGAGCCGACTAAGCACTTGAATTGCTACAAAACACACATGAGCCTGAAAGATGCCTTCCTCGTCGTCAAATGTAGGGCCTTCCATTTGACTTTAAGTGGAGTGGCTAAAATTTGGTACACTAAAATAACCCTAAGGAGTATTATGAGCTTGAAACGATTCGCAATAAATAAAGGAGAGACTCATATCCAATGCCTTCAAGACAGGAGGCAACAGTCATGAGAGACGTTGAAGAGTTTTTTAGCCCACTTTACCGATGAGATGACATATTGTGTGCAAGTCACTGACCGAGAGGCATTGTTCGCACTGCGGGGTGGGATAAACATAAACACCCTCTTCTGAACCTAGAAATAGGTCAAGCACCCCTCAATCTTGTACTTACTATCATTCTTACAGTCATGATATAGCATATTGCAGAGATATAGCCCAACACCCTAGGCATATTAATCATTGGAATGATTGCCCTCATTCTAGGAATCTACCCCTACATAGGTAAGATCAAAGACGTAGGTATGGAGAGGCTAGACCCTCGTCAGGACTCACTCCTGCGGCGGAAGAGGGAGCATGATAGAGAAAGACCTAGGAAAGGACAACAACAGCGTAACCCGATCAATATGAAAGATGCTCTTATCTACGAAATTGACATGATTTTTGGATAATATTGGGGGCCACACATGAAATTCCCAGAGGAATTATTCTAGAGAGGCCATGACCCCACAATGGCTAGGTACATGGTGGATAGCAGTTCTTGGAGGAGGAAACTACCACCCATCACTTTTAGCCAGAAGGATGGTGAATGTATGTATTTCTCCCATTATGACACCATCGTGGTAAGGACAGTTGGGGCTCATAATAAGCTGAAACGAATGCTAGTGGATAATAGTAGTTCCATCAACTTCTTTGGAGCCACTTTTGATAAAATGATCGTGGATCATGAATCGAATCCCATCACCACCCTCGTTATACTGTCTCACAAGAAATAACATCATCCCAAGGGAAAAAATAACCATTGCAGTAGATAATAGGTCCACATAGGGTACTACTTGTGCTACTTGTGCGTAAAATTTCCTACTGAACCTAAGATTATCATAGTTAGAGACGACTAGAGAGGAGCACGGGAGTGCTACTTGAACTCAATAAGAAATGTCGAACCTAGGGACGTCAATATAGCAATGGATGTTAACATGATCAATGTCCCAGGAGGGTAAAATTCTGAACAGGAAAGTCGAAATAACAGATGCCCTCGAGCAGGAGGTTATGCTCGATGAACTAGACCTTCGTGTTATCGAATTTGAATCACAAACAATCTAGTAGATGAGTTGGAATGTTTCTCGGTGGACCCTCAAGACCCCACCAAGGTGTTACTTATGGGAAAAGGCCTGGCATTTTCATGGACTTTTACTTAGGTTATAATAAAATTCTCATGCATCCAGTGGATAAAGAAAAGACATATTTCATCACTGATAGAAGCTTTTATGCTATTTGGATTGAAAAATGCCAGGGTTGCCTATTGGAGACTCTTTAACACAATGTTTATCGACCTCATTATCAAGACAATGGATTCGACCTCGAGCAAGAGGTTATGCTTGTTGAACTAGACCTTCATGTTATCGAATTTGAATCACAAACAACTCTAGTAGAGGAGCTGGAAAGTTTCCCGGTGGACCCTCAAGACCCCACCAAGGCGTTACATGTTGGAAAAGGCCTGCCATTTTCATGGACCTTTACTCAGGCTATAATCAAATTCTCATGCATCCAGTGGATGAAGAAAAGACATCTTTCATCACAAATAGGGGCCTTTATTATTGTAAAATGATGCCATTTGGATTGAAAAATGTCAGGGTTGCCTATCAAAGACTCTTTAACAAAATGTTTATCGACCTCATTGGCAAGACAATGGATTCGACCTAATCTTGTATCTCTTGAAGAGCTTGAAATCAAATGACCATGTAATGCACCTAGATGAAACATTTCAAAATCTACGGAGATACAAAATGATGTTGAATCTTCTTAAATGCGTGTCTGGTGTTGCCTCCAAAAAATTCCTAGTATACATGGTCAACCAAATGGGCATGGGTTTCCCAGGGGGTCAAGTAATACCACCCATTTGATCTCCCCTTCCCAAGTATATGAGACTGGAAAATGGTTTGGAAAACATGCAGAGGTATGTCCTCACCAAGCGAGGTCTCCTTCCAAAGTCCTTCATCTTGAAATCTTTATAATTTAGTCCTCTGGGCATCGCTTCAATAATTAATGATTGTAGAATCCAGAGGACTAAATTATAAAGATTTCAAGATGAAGGACTTATATTGTAATTAAAAATGACATCTGTCACATATTAGCAATTTTTTAAGTCACACATTATTTTTTGGTCACAAACTATCGAGTTTTAAGGTCACATTTTAATAATTAGTCACAATTAACCAAATAATTGGTCACATGCACCAAAACACCCCACTCCCGATCCCGATTCACCACCAATACTTGGTCACAAATCAACCATATAATTGGTCACATACACTATCCCATCGTTGCTACTACCATAACAGCACTACAACATACAAAGCCACCACCACTAGATCTAATACACTCCCAACAAAAATAATCACAACGGCCCTTGTCATTGTCACCACCAGGCACCATCACCACAACGCACCTAACCACCGCACACCACTACCGCAGCACCATACCCAACCACCAATCACCGAACCACGGCCACGACTACCACCATCACCATAGAGGCTGTCTCTTACACCAGCCAACACCACCACGGCCACCACCACTACCTCATCTACCAATAAAAGCTACCTCCACCACCAGATTCAATAAATCCCTTTTGATCTACCAGCAATCTAACACAACTGCACCAACAAAAATTATTGTCAAATGACGATGCAGAGCACAGACACACCATCATCACACTCTACCTCGGCCACCACAAATCACTGGAGAAACACCACAACTCAGAATATGGTTCGATCCACCACCAATCTAACACCACCACACTAATAAAAATTATTGCCAAATTATAAAGCATAGCGCATACACACGATCATCACACTATACTTCGACCACCACAAATCTTCGAAGAAATACCACAAATTGACAAAACACCATGGCTCTGATGCCACGCATCAACGTCTCACACAAAGGTGTGGCCCTACAAGCTGGACTGGTATCGATCGTCGTCGCTGCTGCGCCTTCGACCGCATGAAGTCACAACTCAGCGCTACGCTCAGAGGCGTCGCCCTGCAGGCTAGACTATTCAAATCACCACAGTTGTTGCGTCTCTGAAGAATTGGAGGTTGCTGAAGGCAAAATTTTCAAACTTCGAATCGCCATCTCTCACATCAGTGGAAATGGGAACGTGAAGATTGAATTGTAGGGGTAAAGATTTTCGATTGGGTAGGTTGGGGTAGGTTTAATAGATAATGGGTGAATGGATGAATATTAAAAGATGAATAAGTATCTGATTTTTGAAAAAAAAAATCTTAAAATCTGATTTTTGAATGTTGCATCTTAAAATCCTGGTTATGTGTAATTTCCACAAGTGACAAACCGATCTTTGGTTCAGTCCGGGTGACTCGTTTATTTCACTGTGCATCTAAACCAGTATAAACCCATCAAAACTACCCGATTTTCATAAAAACCACTAGCCGAATTTTAAGTGAATTAACAAGACATTGATATCAGCGGCGAACCCAGCACCCAGGAGGGGGTACGGCTGCGCATGCTGGGCTCCGTCAGAACAATGTCATGCCATTGGGAAAAGAAGGAGACTGGCGCGCTGGCGAGGGCAGTGGCGTCAAGGTTGTGCATTTTGCCTTGGGCTGAAACTTCCATTTTTCCTATTTTTTGATTCTATTTTTTTTATTTTTTTTATTTATGAGTTATGACTATCCTTATGGGCTGAAATCATTATTTATGTTGTATGAATCATTATTTATCTTGTACCAGAGTAATGAAGAAATCTCTAAGTGATATATTCTCTTGAACTTTCGATGGTCCTTTTGTATATGTATTTGGTCTTTTTTCTACATCAAGATGCCGACCTCTATTTCTTACAAGAAGAGGCTATTTATACCCACATGGCTAACGTGGTGACCGTTGGATCAACACCACGTGGCCGGATCTCCAATACTAAAGCTCTCACATCACTATCTATTCCTTCAATTAATATTAACAAATGGTCAGCCATTCTATATTGTAGTCGACACACTGACACCCTGACACACATTGTTACAGATGTCACATCAATCTTTTTTGGGATCTTTGAATCTTCGGTTATGAGGTCAGCATCGGCTTGAGGACTTCTGACACTAGCTTCGGACATCTCGTAAAGACCTCGGCTTGAGCTTCAAAGCCTCCAATAGGGTGTGGCTCAGCATCAGCTTCAGTCCTCATAAAAGGACTTCAGACGTTTAGTTACTTTTTACCGTTTTGACCTTATCTTGACTTCCCTGCTGACTTTTCGCTTATGTGGCTTGCTGTCCACAAGGCACTCTCATATAGAGCCTCGAAAATGAGGCGCGGCATAATTTTTACGTTTTAGTATGTTCATGTGTGTGTG
>CM032634.1:22485831-22878223 GCA_019097785.1 Fraxinus excelsior
TCAGCAGTAACAAATTATTTTATAATAGGAACGTAATGATTTAATTGAACGATATCTAATCGAACAACAATATAAAGGAAAATAATAAGACGGAATCATTACTTTACATAACATGCGTGTCTTAATTTTAAGAATTGGCAAAGTATATATGTCATATACTAAAGAATTATTGAAAAGAAATTTAGTATACATAGTTACACGTGCAGAAATTTGAAATCATTACACATAATTACAATTTTTTTTTACCTTGGGATCTCGTAGGCATACTATTCAAACTTTGAATTTTGGGAAATCAAAAGTGATGATAGCCGATATGCAAATACCAACATAAGTTAATAAGTCGTGATTATGTTTTTTACACAAAACCCCATGTACCTCTATATAACTTCATTGGATTTCAAAATGACAACAAGAATTTTTACTCAATTAAAGAAACCAATTACAGACATGAATTTGAAACGTGAATTGATGAAAAATTTACATGTCACCAAGTTAATTAGGATACACTAACAAGAAAATTATTACATTCTCACTAACTCACTTTGATTTTGAGAAAATCGTGGTGATAATGTGTTATAAACTAAAAAGGAAAGAGAGAAAAATAGAGAAGTCAATATAATTGGGTGTATTTTATTGAGAATCAAAGCCCCATATCTATAGGGAATGATCAATAATTTTTAGTGCTTTAAGGGTACAATTGTCATTCACTAATAAACTTATCATTTACAACACTCCATCTTGAATGATACATTACAAAATGTATGTCTCGTTAAAACCTTGTCACGAAATTCAGTGGGACAAAACTTGATCGAAAGAAAAAAAAAAAAAAAAAAAAAAAAGTGCATTTGATCTTCCTGATTTCAATTCGTGTATCAATTCATCATTGTCTTGTACGTTGGTATCTTCAATGTTGCAATTTTGGTGAAGTGTGTCTCATATTGTCTTGTATAATCTTCAAATAACACCGTCCTCATACGAAATATTTACCAACTTATGATGACTTTGGTAACACGATGATTCGAAAAATAATTCTTGTTGATGTCTCCAGGAGTATTATACATATAAGAATATTATTTTGAGGGTAAATATCGTGTATATTATAGAGATTCATTACACAAAGAATATGTTTCATTAAAACTGTTACCCCTCAAAATTAGAGGTTCCAGATCAGCACTCCACGTAAGCTGCCACATAAGCAACACGTCCCCGTGGGTAGCCATGCATACTCAGTAGTTAAGTTGACGGAAAGCTAGTTGGAAGATCTTCAGAAAATGCTGCAAGGTCGAAATCAACTATAGTTATGTCTATTCGAGTTCCCCTCAAGAGCCGAAGCACTGTTTGACCGACGTCCCTTCAGCCCTAACATCAGAGGCCTATTTGAAGCTTGTCCACTTAAACGCATAGGCTTCTTATATTCGAAGCACCGAAGATTCCAAAGTCTTGCGCAGAGGCTCAACAAAGGTATCTGAAGCCCTCTGTCACCAAAAATTCTTCAGCAAATGTTGACCCGGATCTAGCGGAGTCCGATGCTGCCCGTCATTGATACTCTTCCGTATGATGGAAGTTGGCAATATAATTCTTCACTACAATATAACCAGCCTCGGCAACATCTAATGCATACATCCTACACTTATTGGCGTACCACTCTACTTGTTTCTCTATGAAATCCTGGGCACTCCTACTAGCAGCTATCTGAACGTTTGCCTTCTCCAATGCGTCGGCGGTAAGCCTATGATGATTATTGGAGGCCTCCACCTTCTTGGTCATTGAGGCAACTTCACATTGAGACTCGTGAACCTCCAGCTTCATGGCTTCAATCGCAGAAAGGGTAGAGGCTAACTTTGCATCACCTTCAACTTTCTGAGCCTTCAACTCATCAGCTTCGGCTTTAACCTTCCTTAGTCCAACATCAGTAACAGTTAGCTAGGCATTCGCTTTCTCCAAAGCCTCAACCGTGAGCCTCTGATGGTTGTTCGAGGTCTCCACCTTTTTGGTTAGCATGGCCACTTCACATTGTGACTCATGGACTTCCTGCTTCATGGTTTCGATTCCAGAAAAGGCGGAGGCCAACTTTGCCTCATCTTCAGCTTTCTGAGCTCTCAAGTCATCAACTTCTGCTTTGACCCTCTTTAGTTCGGCCTCAATGACATTCAGTTTTTCATAAACGGCCATGTTCCTCTGCTGAATTTCAGCCAAAACTTCCTGACATTCCAGGGCTACCCTAAAAGCCCTGGCATTTTAGCTCACCAGGGTCGCAGTAAAGTCCACTGCATTGCAGGTAGCCACGTAATACTGCCACCTTTTAGTCCAAAACTTATTGAAAGCCTTGGTGGCACCTTGGACCTCAGCAGGCAACATCTTAATCACAGTCGAACCAATCTTGTTGTCGCGACTCCCCAGAAAGTTCACAGACTTTCCTGGGGTCCTCTCCAATATCCTTTGAGGAGCCTCTACAGCCGTTGATGCAATATCCTCTGAGTCATCACTAACCTCCCGAAGCTGCTCTTCAATTGCGGCATGGATGGAAGCTTGTAGCAATTTAAGCTACTTGGGAGTAGCCTTCTCCCCATAACATACAATTGATCCGAAGCTACCGGAGCACCTCTCCACAGGTGCCAACTTCCTTTTCTTCGAGGATTCTTCTGCTATCCCCTTGCCCTTATCAGTTGTGAAATGATTCACTAGGGAAACTTCCTTCTCTGTGTTCTTCTCGGAAGAGTCTCTAACAAGGCATTCTAGCCTTGGCCTAGCCCCTGAAGATGATCTCCGGGAGGTAGCATTAAGAATCGTAGCAATATCAGGTTTGGGATACTCCTTTTTGGGTGGCATTTATTCAAGTGTTGCGAAATATCCCTTGAATCCAATCACAAATGGAAATGGAATGTTCAAAAATTTGTTGCCGAAAGCTTTCAGAAAATGGTAAAAAGAAAATTATAGCAAGTGAAGTGTCAAAATGATAAGATTTTGGATTTTATACAAGGAACTAAATGAGTCCCAGCCATCGGATCGAAACCTTGATGATCAGAGGTGTCCAAATCTTCGTAAAATATGGCCCACAAAATTTAAATGCTCTCCCTTGTCAACCATCCAGATTGATGCGTATATCTCACGAAAAGGCAGCAGCATGTGTATGAATCTTGGAAGTCACACAAGCAAATAATTAACCATCGTTGTACATTTAATTTAATACGATCGTACGTGTATTGGAAGTTGGTACAGTACAGCTGTCGCCTTGGAAACACGCGAAACCATCAAAACGTCGACCACTCTTGTATAATGGCAGGCTCTGAAATGAACCAGTCTCAACTTCACGATGGCTTATAACATCGACCAACCTTGTATAATCAAATCCCCCTCCCCCCTCCCCCCCCCCCCCCCTCCGCAAGTCTAGATTGCTACTGAAATTCCATGCATAGCATGAATATCTATGCATGGACTTGAGGGATTGGGAGGTTACATACTTTCGATCTTTGTGGGAGGTAACATACTTTCGATCTTTGTGGGAGGTAACATACTTTCGATCGTTGACCTCCATACTTCTGATCTTTGCGAAATGGCCCAGTCCAACCTTTGTGAAGTGGCCCAGTAGCCTCGAAATCTAAATGCTAAAGGTTTTGACGCAAATTTGTAAAAAATGCTACTCCATATTATCACTTCAGAAGTTTGCTGAGTAGAAAAGACGCGACCTTCAAAAGTTAACATATGCTCGATCAAACGGATCAATGTGTATCTTAGTCAACACTAATCATTTTTAAGTCAAACCTCTAGTACTCGAGAGAAAGCCCCACTACATAAATGCGTGATCCGTTTGTTCAAAAGGTGGCAAGATATTACAGATCAGCAGTTATCGACAAGCAATAGAGAAAGAATAACAAAAGTTGAACATCCACACCAGAATCATATGATATCAACGAAAATAGACAAAAAATTTGGATTCCATTAATAAAAATTGATTTACATAATTTAGACCAAAGCCCTTGCAAAAATTAGTTTACTGAGGGGGGTAGGGATTGCAGAGGTTCAAAAGGCACTATGGCCCCAGCTTCGGTAGGATTAGCCTCTTCAACGTTGGCTAATAGACAAAAAATTTGGATTCCATTAATAAAAATTGATTTACATAATTTAGACCAAAGCCCTTGCAAAAATTAGTTTACTGAGGGGGGTAGGGATTGCAGAGGTTCAAAAGGCACTATGGCCCCAGC
Organism: Fraxinus excelsior; assembly: GCA_019097785.1. Taxonomy (NCBI): domain Eukaryota; kingdom Viridiplantae; phylum Streptophyta; class Magnoliopsida; order Lamiales; family Oleaceae; genus Fraxinus; species Fraxinus excelsior. The sequence goes on from CM032634.1 coordinate 22,490,034, forward strand.
TTCGGTAGGATTAGCCTCTTCAACGTTGGCTGCATCAGCTTCCACATCATCTCCCACCTCCGCAGAGGTCTAAGGCTCCTCCCATTTTCCATCCTCCAATAATTCCGCCCTCAAGTCAGAAGTTTGGACCTCCTGGTTATGTACCTCCAGCCACTCAATCACCTCATTATAGGCATACCTTCTCGAATATATGCCAAATCGTTGATAGTGCTCAGTGAGGTGGAAGTTGGCCAAAATATTTTGCTCAACATTTTTACTGGCAAGCTTAGCATCGCCATAAACAGTTTCAACCTCTTTGTAAGTCCAGTTACCTAGGAGGCCAGCTCTTCGACTTTTCGTTTTAGCTCAGTGTTCTACTGGTTTGCCTTCTCAGGGGCTTCGGTAGCAAGTTTTTGGTGGGCATCAAAAGTCTCCACCCGCTTCGTCAGACAACCACCTCGCTATGTGACTCATGAACTTCCTTCTTCAAAGATTTGTTTTCTGCCAAAACAGAAGCAAGTTGGACAGACCTTTCTACCTCCTTTTTCTTGGCCACTTGAGCCTCGGCCCGGGCCTTCTTAGCTTCCTCTTCGGCCTAGAAACTTAGCCCATAAACTCCTTGTTCTTCCTCTGGAGCATCTTGAAGATTGTCTCTGTCTCAATAGCCATACCGAATGACCTCGTCGCCTGGGCAACCATGGTAGAGACAACGTCCACAGCGCTGCTGGTTTCAACAAAGTTTTGCCAATTTTCGGTCCAAAACGTGTGGAAAGTTGTCGTGGCAGTTTGAATTTTAGGAGGCAACAAAGCGATGGCCTGAAGATCAAGTTCGGCAGACTGCTTGGCCAGGGGTCCTTTCTTCGAGCTAATGGGACCACCTGAGGTTTTGCTTTTCTTGGCAGGCTCCTGCCTTAGAGGTTCTACAACAACATGGCGTTTTTGCCCCCTCAGTGGTATAAGCAATTAAGGCTGCCAATAATTCCTCCCCAACAGGAACCCCTGAGCAGGGTAGAGGGATGTGGGAGGAACTACCCACGCCAGTGGTGGATATCCGGACCTTTTTCTTAGGCTCATCGATGACAGTTTGTTTTCCCTTATCTGATGGAAGGGGCCCACTCTCATTTTGAGGCACGGCTTCCTTACTGACCCTCTCGATTTTCTTCTTTATCTTCCTACCACCAGCAGATGTACCCTTTACCCCCTTTTTGCCAAAGGTGGAAGTGGCAGCCAATATAGTCGCCATGTCGGGGTGGGGAGCCTCCTCTTGTTAACATTTTCTACAAGAAACAGGCATCCAAGTCAGAAGTGTATAAAACGATACACAAGCATACGCTATATTAATATCAACAAAGATCTCTTACCTCTAGAGGCCATCAAGTTTAGATCTTCATAAGAATGGCAGTGAACGATTAGGTTGTCGAAATGTCGAACTGAGGAGGGCAAACGACAGATATCTGACAAGACCTCCCAGTGACTCTTATCAAGCTCGAAAAGCTCAACAGTTCCTGAAAAGCGACAAGCATGGTGTCAGTATGAAGATTCATCCAATAATTACAAAAAAAAACTATGAAATGGCACTCACTGGGTTCGGAATAAAAGGTTGGAACTTTAACAAAGGGGACAGTGTCACCCTCACACTCATGCCACTTCCTCCGAACCCAGAACCATGTCTCCTTCCACCTCTTGATGGAGGAGGAGAGACCGTCACTAAAGGAGCATGAGCCCCTCATGGGCACATGGAGTACCAACCCCTAGAATCTCCTTTGTCTAGTGCCCTAGGTTGGAAAATGGTTTGAAAAACATATAGAAACATATCCTCGCCCAGGGAGGTCCGCTTCTAGAGAACATAAGACCCAACTAATTGAGCCCAAGTATTTGGGGAGAGTTAGGTAGGAGCCAATCTATATAACATAAGGACAGCTCGGAAGAAATGATTAATACGAAGGTGAAGCCCCGATTTAAGTAGAAAGTCGCTAATAGCGGCACACCCCTGCCTCGGACGACAGGCTCGCTCATCAGGGGAGGAGGATAGAAGCTCAATATTGTAAGGAATCTTATACTTCTCCCTAAGATTAGCTAGGAGGGTCGGATTAGCGTTTGATGGAATCTTCAATGCCCCCCAAGCTACCCTGTCATCCTCGCTATCAGACCCCTCCCCATATGTAGTCGCACTCCTGCCAGCCTCACTAGCCCTAACAAGGTTGGTAGTATGTGTAATTTCAACCCTCATCTCACCAGCTAACCTATGTATCCCCGCACTATCCTCAGAAAAAGATGAGGAAGAAGCAGAAGATGTCATCAACCCCAAAACACAAATAAAACTCTTCGTGCAAAATGCTACAAATTCACAACACTTACAGGTGTTCCCTAAAAAAAAGACAAGAAAGAACTCGGGGAAGCGAAGGAAGCTTGTAAACTTGAAGAGACTGTGAAAAAGATGAAGTTTGCTGGCGATATTTGCGTAAAGATAGAAGGGAAAGAATTATTCTTGAAGACAATTTCCTTTTATAGGCATAAGAATTCAACCCCAGCCATTGGATCCAGATCTAAACCATCTACCCACACGTTTGGAAGATGAAATCAGAGCTACATGTTGCTCAGGACGCTTCGGATTCAAGGGTCAGGGATTAAGGCGTCAGATGCACGCGTCCTTCTGCGTCGGAATATAAAGGGGAAACAGAAGAGACAGCCATGATTACGTATTAAATGTGGCTGCTGTTGCGTGTATTATAAATTGCACCATCATGATTACCTTTTTTCTTCGAAACAACCAATAACATTAAATCATCCAGGCATCATCTTAAAGAACTCCTCGTGTTCCGCAAAAACGGTTTAAAATAATAATAATGAACACCCCATACATACCGATCCGTGGCTGCTTTATCAGCAATAGACGTTACCAACCTCGTTCTTGAACTTTGGTTACATTACTGATAAGTGCATTTTTATACACTTATTATAGGTCACAAATATGGATAATTGTCGATAAATGTGGGGAATATAGCTTAATTCGATGTAATATGTGTTTACAGGACAATAATGATGATTGCGGTGGAAATTGGAAGAAAAATGGAGAAAAGAGGACCAAAATGAAGCAAGATCAAAGTTTGAGGACTCAAGTGCAAATACTAAAACGTTGTGTCGATCTCGTGATGAAGGTTTGAGAGTGCTAGGAGTCCATTGGATGAAAGAAGACATCAAAGGGATGAAATATCGTCAAAGTATGACCACACATCAATTTCTAATCGAAAAAGTTATGCATCAGTTTTCAGTCTCATATTGAGACCCATTTTTGACATGGTAAATGATCGAATTGGCTGATGATATCTGAAGAAAAGGTGTAGCCCTTTGAGTTAACTTTCCAACGCATCTTAAATCACTACAATCGGACATCAAGAGTGAAAGATATGACCAAAATACTAAAGACTGTCCGGCGGAGAAAAAGCTAACACTATGCGGTCGCATAGTGTTAATTACTTGCGACCGCATAGGCCTTTACCGAGAGTTTTTTGGCTGAATTTATTTGTTCTATGCGACCGCATGCCTTTGTACTATGCGGTCGCATAGAAGACTTCCGACACGAAAATTCTGGTTTCCTAATTCCAATCAAACACTTATGGAAACCAAATTTTGGGCAACTATATAAACTTCTAAGCCGTCCCCAAACCCTAAGGAGACCTAGGATGATATTTTTGAAGATTTTGAGAGAGAAATCAAGGTACAAACAAGAAGATTTAATTCAAGATTCAATATCTCACTTCAAGAATTGATTGGGTGATGTCTTCTCCTACATTTTTCTTGTATTTTCTTAGTTTTTCCATGCTAGGCTAGATTTATATGTGCTAGGAGAACGATGAACTATGTTTTATGATTTTTAATTCTTAGTTTTACATTCTTGACAATAAAAACATGTTTTGGAATATTTGAATGGTTTATGTGATTTGAATTTCTCCATGATTATAGTGCACGATAATTGTGTGAGTTTGGGTGGTCTATTTCATGCATTCGAGAGAAGGGGAATAGATTCGACATATATAAATCATCGTAGGGTTCGATAGGGGATAGAGATATACCGCTATGCTTTATGTAAATCTTTAAGTGTTCATAAAAACTCATGCATTCTTGTATATTGGCATTTGTCATAGAGATATAGTCAAATGGTATGCGAGAATAGGTTCAACTCTACTCGAGAGAGATTGTTGAATATTTTAGGAACATTGATTTGTCAATATTGCAATCGTGGGTCAAGATGTAAAAATAGAGTTAAAGATATTATTACTTAGGGATTCGTGATCCTAGTACATTCACCATATGTTAGAAAATACTTTAATTTGCATTCATCGCCATTTTGCATTTAGTTAGTTAATTCATTCATTCATCTTTGCATAATTATCATTCATTCATTTATAATTTCATCAAAACAACATTTTCAATTCATTGTTTCGGTTAAGGTCAAAATAATTAGAATAAAAACTAATCAATCTTCGTGGGAACGATACTTGGACTAAAAATCCATTTTACTACTTGTTAACGAACCGTACACTTGCGGTGGTTTTAAAACGAACAAATATTTTCGTGATCAATTACTCTTCCCGGACATAGAACGGAACCTTATAAACTAGTGGACCATACCCGCAGTCTTTAGGAACGCACGGGGGCTTCCAGCAAGTGGGTCACCTCGGAAGGTTCAAACCTGTTTCCAAGATCACCCGGCACCAAAAAGTTCATGTATTACATGAATAGCCATGCATAGACTTGGGGGACTATTGTTACCCCCCCCCCCCCCCAAAAAAAATTAGAGGTTCCAGATTAGCACTCCATGTGAGCTGCCACATAAGCAACACATCCCCGTGGGTAGCCATGCACACCCAATAGTTAAGTTGACAGAGAGCCAGCTGGAAGGTCCTCAGAAAATGTTGCAAGGTCGGAATCAATTATAGTTATGTCTATCCGAGGTCCCCTCAAGAGCCGAAGCACTGTTTGACAAACGTCCCTTTAGCCCTAACATCAGAGGCCTACTTGAAGCTTGTCCACTTAAACGCAGAGGCTCCTTATATCTGAAGCACCGAATATCCCAAAGTCCTGCGCAGAGGCTCAACAAAGGTATCTGAAGCCCTCTGTCACCAAAAGTTCTTCAACAAAGGCTGACCCTGATCTAGCAGAGTCCGGTGCTGCCCGTCATTACAAATCTGGAGATCCTTTAGAAGTGATTGATGGAACATGATGTAATACTCTGTCCGCATGTCAGGCTATATTTTGTAGGGCAGCTGACCCTTTATCAAATATTAATTGTAACGAATTGACAGTGATGTGAAGTCTGGACCTAGGAGATATGGCCACGTGGATTGGATCCAACGACCACCGCGCCGGTCGAAGTAGTATAAATAGATTATCTTTGTATGAAAGAAAGGTTGGCATCTATATCCATGAAAAAATACTAAAGACATTGACCTTGTGACACTTTTGATGAGATTTTACATACTTAGTTCTTTACATATGAATCAACAAACATAACAGCAAATACACCAGATCCTAAGACGAACTCGTTATCATTTTACATCATAACTATCATTCTACGTATTCCATGAAAAATGAAAGATTGAATACGGGAAATCGACTAGATGTTCGTTGATAGTGTGAATATCGATGTAATAAAAATGTCGCGGTCCGAACCTTTTTGTCTGTTGCCAAAAAGTGCCTATCGCGTTCATTCCACTCAAACTATCGATTCCATTCCAGTATAAACGCGCCAGATCCATACTTGATGTGGCAAGAGTGGGCCCGATATCTGCTGAGTTCATTTTTTGAGGTCAACAAAAACCTTGTTAGGAAAAGTCTTGTGGAAAAGATCCTAATTAAGAATGATTCGTTGTGGTTTTAAGGTGCACTTGAAGAATGGGACTATAGAATGTAACCCATCTGCGTGAGGGAAGAAACAAGTTGAGAACCTAATGCTTGTACACAGACGACAAGAAAAGATGGATTGTAGTACCTGAGTGTAAAAGTGATCCTTGGTATTGCAAAAGGGTGTTACTAACAGCATCAATATAAACCGGCAAGGGTTCATTAACTAATGATTCGAACCCAAAATGTAATTTTAGCACCCGCAAAGAGGAAAAAGAGCATTTTCTCGACTGTCTATTAAAGGTTTTGAAATGCGAAGGATGGATAGAAAATGGACAGAACGGTCAGATAACCACAAACAGCGTTGGTCAAGATAATTGGACAACAATTGGAGAGTCGATTTGTGAAGGGAGTAAAGAGAAATAGGCTTTCCCATTAGCTACCCATAAGAGATTTCAAAATGCGAGAAATTGGTGGAAAATGGATAGAATGGTTAAGTAACTGCGACATTGTTGGTTAAGATAACTGGTCAACAGTTCGAAGAGTCAATTTGTGAAGAAAATCTTAAATAGAAGTAGGCTTTCCCGTTGGCCACCTATTTGAGTGCCTGGAAAACCAAGAAATGGGAGGTAAGGTCTGTTTTGTTGGATCGGAGAAATTATCGACAATCGTAGATAGAAGCAAATGAAAGAAATTAGGAGATTGTGGTGTTGCTTTTTCAAAATGGGAAGAGAGTAAAGTCAGGAGTTGGAAAATGAAACTAGTTGTAGAAAAGGGCAATTGTTGTAATGTATTTTCAAAAACCTTAAATTGGTATAAGTATTAATCAAAATTGAGTCACAATAAATGAAGTAAGAGCATCTCCAATATACCCAAACTCTCTAAATTAAAATGTTAATTTAAAAAGTTTTTTGAAACATGATTTTAAATGTTGTCTCTTTAAAATAAAGAGTATCTCATGTTTAAAAAAATCTCTTGGAGACGCTCTAAGTGTTTCAACGATCACATTTCTTTTGAAAAGGAGGAGAAAATTTGGTTCAGACAGATATTTAATTATTATTTACATATTACATAGCATTTTAATTATGTATAACTTGCCATAGTAATTCATGAAATATTTTTTCATAATGGGCAATACAATTTTTTTTCCATCCATCTCTTGCTTGTTTGGCAAACATTTTGATAGAAAAAAAGAGTTTTGAATAGTAATTTTTAGGAAAATGTATGGTTAAAAAGAAATAAAAAGTTTTTGGTATACTGTAGAATATTTTATTGTGTAAATGTGTAGTTGAAAATGGTCCTATAAAAACCATAAAATAAATTAAGAAGAAATCGGGTCGTGTACCCTATAAAAATAACTAATTTGATTAATACCTTTTAAACTAATTAAAACTTGTAAATAAGTAATTATTACGTCCTAAACTATTAATTAAAGCCCACACCTATTTCAATAACCCCATAGAAACCCACTCCTCAACATAGAAACCCTCTCCATCTCCTCAACAGCTTCAATTTCATCTTAGAAGACAATTTGGTGCAGGGTTCTAAGCCCATGATTGAAGAGATTTCTCAAGAGTGTTGAGGGACTCGAGTTCTTTGAATTTCTCATCCTTTGGACTCGTGTCTTCCAAAACTACAGATGATTTACAAAGTCCGTATAGTATAAGAATATAAAGAATTATTGCTGAAGAATCACCACCACAATTACTCTTCTACTTTCAGAGTAACAAGCAAGCATTCTCCAAGATACCCACCAACTTCAACTCCACCAGGACACACCTCCCAAATCCAGAACAATCAGCAAACGTCTAAGCCAGCTCTGCAAAAATGGCAAAGTCCATCTCGCTCGCCAACTGTTCGACTTAATTCCTCGTCCAACAACTATCCTCTGGAACATAATCATTAGCGGTTACATTTGTAACAACTTGCCCCCATGAAGCCATCAAGTTTTACTCCCACATGAAGTGGACCACCACTTCTACTTTTCATCCCCATATTTGTGTTGCTTACACTTATTCATCTACTCTTAAAGCCTGTGTAGAAGCAAATCATCTTTTGGAAAAGCCCTGCACTACCATATTTTACGTTCCAACATCTGCCCAAGTAGACTTACTGTTGAAGCAGGGTAAAGGAACTTAGGCATAGACCACAATTGTTTTTCTCTTTTTTTTTTTTTTTTTTGGTAGAAATGGATTTTTCAGCAAAGTAAACATTGATTTTTAATCGTATTTTGTAGATATGTAAATAATTTTCTCGAGTGTCAAAAGTTCGTGGCCAACGTTGTATATATTTTTTAGCTTTTGAATTAGAATTTTGAAACAAGGAATGTCCCTAATCTAACTGCACATACATGATACAGTAGAACTCGATGTGTATAGTGTATATTATATTATTTTAGGTTGTATAGAAACTTTTGAAAGTTGGAAAAATGCTAATGGAGATTCTATGCCGAAGAGTAAAACAATTTAAAAGCAAGATAAGTCTTTTGTAATCAATATCTTCACTCAAAAGAACACAACACATTAATGGCTGACTCACTATTTAACCCATCAGTGAAGTCTAGCTTGCTAAACTAAGGGGAAATATGAATTTGAATAATAGGTATTCTTTGGTGGCCGAATTGATTTGTGGCAGTGGCGGCTTCAGAGATGGTGGTTATGATTTGTCATTTTTTTCACTTTGTCACTTCGTTTGAGATTGTCACTTTTTGTCAACTTTGGTGGTGGCAATGCCTTGATGGACTAATCAAATCAAAAATGCAAATTTTTTTAAGAATGTTTGGAGAACGGGAATGAAGGACACGCAATCTGGGAAAACAATACATTTTGCATCATTTTTTTGTCACTTTTGTCACTTCTATCACTTTTGTTTTTTAATATTTATCACTTTATTGAATAGCTTCCAAATCTAAGCTTATATGCTAGCTAATAAATTCATTTTATTGAATATTTGTCAATTTTTTCACTTACTGTCACTTTGTTTGGGATTTTGTCACTTTTTTTAAGTATTTGTTACTTTTTTTGAATATTTGCTATTAAAAAATGACGTTTATGTTTTAACAAAGGTTATTTGTGCATTCTATTGGGACAACAATTTCAATCATTTTGTTATTTGTATATTCATTATCTTGTTTTCATTTGTTTCCATAGCAAATGATGACATTAATTTTATACGTACTTACAAAAAAATCACAAAGAAATTGTGCCAATTTTTTTTTTTTCTTTTTCAAAAGAAAGGTGACATGTAACTTTTAATTTCCAGCAATATCTCTTGTAAAAACACAAATAAAGTATTATATCATATCACTTTTTATCGTAAAATAAGGTTCAGACTCATATATTTAAATTTGCAAACACACGCATATACATCTAATTAATTGCTCCAATGAAATACTGTATTTTTTCAAAGAAAACCAAATGTCATTTTTCCACATTCAAATTCTCACACACTTTGGATGCATCAATTGAATATATAGATTCAAAGAAATATGAATTGAATACAAGATTAAAACAAGGTATGAAATCATATATTTAAATTTTCAAAAGCACACATGTATACATCTAGTTAAATGCTCCAACGAGATACTGTGGTTTTTTTTTAGAGAAATGTCAATTTTTCACAGAAAAGTAACAGAATGTCTATTTTTCACAGAAAAGTGACAGAATGTCAATGTTCACATTCTCATCCTTACAAGCATCTTGGATGCATCGATTGAATTGATTCAAATAAATGTGAGTTGAATGCAAGAATAAAACAAGCTTTAAATTCGTATGTTTAAATTTCCAAAATCACACTCATAAGTATTTAGTTAATTGTTCCAATGAGACACGGCGACTTTTTCAAAGAAAAGTGATAGAACTTTATCATAGAAAAGTGACATAATGACATTTTTTTTACATTCTCATTCTCACAAACACATTGAATACATCAATTAAATTGATTAAAATAAATATGAATTGAATGTAAGATTAAAATGAAGTTTTAATTCTTCTATTTAAATTTTCAAAAACACACAAGTAGTATCTATTTAATTGTTTCAATGAGATACTGTGTGTTTTCAGAGAAAGTGAGAGAATATCACTTTTTCACATTCAAATTCTTGCAAACACCTTGAATACATAAATTGAATTGATTTAATGCATATGAATTGAATGCATTATTAAAACAATGTTTGAATTCATATATTTCAATTTCCAAAAACACACACGTACGCATCCATTTAATTGATTTTATGAGATACTACAACTTGTTAGGAAAAAGTGATGAATCATAGAGAACGGACAGAATGTCACTTTTCACATTCTCATCTTCGCAAACACCTTGAATGTATCAATTCAATTAACTCAAAGAAATATGAAATGAATGCAACATTAAAATTAGATTTGAATTTGTATACTTAAATTTTCAAAAACACACTCATATGTATTTAGTTAATTGCTCCAACGACACATTGTCACTTTTTTAGAGAAAAGTTGCGTTCACATTCTCGCAAACACCTTGAATGCATTAATTGAATTGATTCAAAGTAATATAAATTGAATGTGAGATTAAAATAAGGTATGAATTGAATGCAAAATTAAAACAATGTTTGAATTCGTATATTTAAATTTTCAAAAATATACTTGTATACATCTAATTAATTGGTCTAATGAGATATTCCGACTTTTTTAGAGAAAATTAATAGAATGTCACTTTTTCACATTCTCATTCTAGCAAACACCTTAAATGCATCTAGTTAATCTTTTTCACTCCCAAACACCTTGGATGCATAAATTGAATTGATTTAATGAATATGAATTGAATGCAAAATTAAAATAATGTTTGAATTCGTATATTTCAATTTCCAAAAACACATACGCGCGCATCTATCTCCAATGAGATACTGCGATTTTTTAAGAAAAAAATGACAATTTTTTCATAGAAAAGTGACACGTTCTCATCTTCACAAACACATTGAATGTATCAATTGAATTAATTCAAAACGACTATGAATTGAATTCAAGATTAAAATAAGGTTTGAATTTGTATACTTAGATTTTCAAAAACACACTCATACGTGTTTAGTTAATTGCACCAACGAGACCCTATCACTTTTTAGTATTCTCAATCTCGCAAACACCTTAAATACATATATTGAATTGATCCAAAATAATATGAATTGACTACAAGATTAAAACAAGGTATGAAACACACATGCCACTGCTTCCACCATCTCTATAATCTTAATTGTAAACCCCACAACCTTCAAACACCCTAACCATAATAGCATTTGAACAACAAGCACAAAGAAAAACTCACAGTAAAATAAGAGAAAAAGGTAGAATTGTTGTGCCTTAGTTATTGGTGTTTGCTCTTGGTAGTTACAATCACGAAAAATAAATAAATAAACCTTTTTTCACAGTAAAATAGAATCGGGTTCCTGTTCACAACAAAACATTATAATGCAAGTTTTGTTGGCCTTTGCATTAATTATACATCTAAATATACATCCAACTTTCTAACCATAAATGACCCACAATTAAAGCGGAAGTTTATTCAACTCGAAATTGCTAATTATAACTTTTTCTTTCACAATCTATACAAAGAGAATATTAAACCATCTTAAAATGATAGAATTAAGGAACTAATTGAACAAAACAACCAAAACATAAAAAAACTTGTAATTTTTGTTTTTTCCTGTTTTTCCCTTTTCCCAGATTTAGGGAAGAAAACTTTGAAGAATAGATAATTGAAGAAACTTTGTTCTTGTTTGTCTTTTATATGTTGAAGATTTTTCTCCTTTTTCCTTTGATTTCTCTTGTGTGCGTGCGCGTGTGTGTGTTTTTTTAACTACATTTTAGCACAAATTAATTCCTCAATTAAAGCCTCACATAGAATCACGAGAGCGCCGCACACATCGTCTCTCACTCTTTCGTTTCCGTCTTCTCTAACTCTAATCTATAGAAGGTTGCTCTCTCTCTCTCTCTCTCTCTCTCTCTCTCTCTCTCTCTCTCTCTCTCACATTTTAATATATATAATATGTGCATGTGTGTGATGGTACAGGACCACAGGTTGTCTTTTTAATTAAAAAAATTAAGATTATTGTTTGAGAATTAGTTATTTAATTTAATAATTTTTGACTTATTCTTTTATGTATGTTGGGCTTGTTGTTTCTTTGATTTGTGAAGAACTCTGAAGATATATTGGTTGTATTAGACTAAATATTTATTTGTACATAGTTTTATAGATAGCAATTTTTTTAATTAATTTTTAATGAACTGGATCATAAATTAGGATTTTGGGATGAATATAATATTTATAATTGATGTTTTATTAGTGGGTGATGGGTTTTTCTTTGTCAGTGTGTTCTTCCTTTTTTTTTTTTTTTGAACTACAACTTATGATACATAATTTAATTTAGAACTGATAGTTACTTCATACACTTATTCGGGGGCCTAAAATATCGATATTTGGTAGTTATTTTGACAAAATGTATCCTAGATTATTTTATTTTATGCTATATATGTGAAAATCAATGATTGAATGATGAGTTGGAAGAAATAAAAGAAAATCAAGGAAAAAGAGCAAAGTCCAAAGTTTGAGGACCAAATTGTAAATATTCAATAGTTAGTTCGGACCACAAGACGATACTTTCAAAATTTATAGGAGACAATTGTATGGAATTAGAAGTCAAAAAGGAATGAAATATTATCAAAATATTATCAAAATCAATTTACAATCGCACAAGTTATATTCCAAATTTTTAGTCAAAAATTGAGAACCATTTTTAGCATATTAAACGTCTGAAATGGAAATATTCTATTTTCAGAAAAGTTGTAGTCATTTGAGTTATATTTCCAACGCATATTGAATCGTCTCAATCGGATTTCAGAAAAGAAATTTATGGTCGAAATACTGATTACTGTGCAGAGACAAAAAAATATGCGCACAAATACAACTTTTCTTATTCAATTGGAACTCTTTTGGAAACAAATTTGGACATGATTTTCAATAAATTTTCTACTCCTAAAAATACCTAACAACAGAATACATATTAAAGACCTCTCCTCTCATATACATCTCATACTCCAATATTCATCAATTATTATCATCCAAGGATGAAAATTCATAGTTTTGTGAGAGAATTAAAGTGGACTTGCAATAATTCAATTAAGTGAATATTCAAACTTGATTTTTGGGCGAATAAGAGAAGGCACACATGAAGATTCATCAAGAAACCATTGAAGATATTTAAAATTTTAAGATTCATCTTCATCTTTTCAATTTATCAAAAATCTGGATTATGTCTTTTCACTTAAATGTGATTTCTTGTATTTTCGATATATTAAGTTAATTTTATACATTGTCGGGATGAGATAAATCCTTATTATGATATTTTTAGTCTTTAATTAATTGTTTTGACTTTAATTTGATCTGATTTGTGGATGTTTATTATCATTTTTATTGTTCTTTTCAATTGCTTGATCATCAATTGAATTATTAGTAGATTTTATTGTTATCGAGAGAGACGATAGGATTTAAGTACAAAATAATAAACATTGTAAGATTCGATAGAGGATTGAGATATACATCTATACTTTATATGATTTTTATAAGTGTTCTAGCATTTGTTAATGCATTGATCATATTTGCATTTTTCATCGAGAGATGGAATGATAACATTAGGAGAATAAATTTGATAGCTATCGAGAGATGCTCTCAATTAAATTGGGAATATTGACCAACATGAATGATTTTAAATTATCACTTTAATTGTCACACTAAAAATTGAATAATAAGAGGGATTCGACATCTTAGCAATGTATCACACTGATAAGTGTGTTTTTGCACACTTATTTAATACACAAACAAGTTAATTATTTATTTATTTGAGCAAATTTCTATTCGCAATTGGGTAATTTTGGCTTTTGTAAGCAAAAATAACCAAAATGGATTGAAAGTATACAAAAATGTGAAGTTGGGGACCAAAATGAACAAAGTTAGAAATTGGAGGATTTGTAATGCAATTTATGGAGGGCAATATTGAAAGAAAGTCAAAATTCGAGGACCAAAATATACCAAATCATAGTTGAGGGACCAAGTTGGAGGACTTGGAGTGCAAAATTGCAGAAACTCTTTCATTTTCTGCTGGAAACAGAGACAGTGGCGTTGCAACGCCACGTTTAGTAAAAAAGTGACTTTGGGACTATTTTGTGCAATTCCAAAATTCCAGGGACCAAGACTGCAATTTCACCTAGGGTTTAATATAAAAATCTGCCATGTTAACTTTTCAAAGGGAGTTTTTAATTCAGCTTCTGCCTGAGACACCTGCGCCTCTTCTTTGGTTTCTTTCTTTTTCTTTATTTTTTCTTTTTGTTTGATAATTTTGGGAGCAATCAAGAGCATACAAAGAGGAATACATCAAAGTATTGAAGAAGTCGAGGAAGACACGTGAAAGAACATCATAGGGGAATCTTCAAAAGCGTTTTTCTTTCTTTATATTTTATGTCTTTCATTATAAATTGTTTAGATCTTATGAATTCATTCATGAACTAGATAATTTATATAGGGTTTGATGTAGCCAACTTGAGATTGTGGATTGATGAATTTATAATTATTTCTATTGGATTTTCTCGTTTCTATTTAATTGTGTCATGATTATAATACTGTCAATTACCTGATTACTAATTGATTGATTAGATGCTAGTCAATTTCAGCAGTCGAGATAGGGAAATTTAGGCGCGATCATAAGATTGACACGACGTCGATTTTTACACTTTGAGAGAAGGTAATAAATCTATGAGGCTTACACCATAAAAGAATCGAAACTTTTGTAAATTCTAGGCTTTAATTCGGAATAGAGATATTGGGATTGAAGTTTAAGATTAAATTCTAGCCGACACTTGAGAGAGGTGATAGAATTATATTAGGATTCTTGCCTTTAAATATGAGAAAATTAATTGGAATAATTTGATATCATTGAATCATAATTGAAAGTTGGTGAAATCTATCCCTAGACTTTTTCATTTTGATAATTTATATTCTCCAATTTTGTCGTAGCATTTTACCTTTGATTAGTTTAAAACAACCATTCAATCATCTATCATCTAGATAAAATAAAAGTTACACAATTATAGTACTTAGTGGAATTAAATTACAATCTATGTGGGTTCGACACTCTTAACTCTTTTACTATATTACAAAACTTGACACCGTACACTTGCGGAATAATTCACGTTGTAGAAAACGCGTGACAAGTTTTTATGACTGTGCTTGAATTGGTGATATTGTATTGACATGTTAGATGGCCTTGCCGGCTTAGGATTGCTTAATGTTTAAAATTGTTATTGATTCATGAGCTATGCATAACCAAATATGTTATTTATGCCTAATTTTTTCTTTTTTTAAAAAAAGAGCTTATCCATGATTAGATCCTGAGTTACTTTGAGCACAATAGTCACGATTAATTGTTATCTAGATGTGGAAGTTTTTGGATTGATGGAAAGATTTTTGAATAGGTAAGAACTATGTTGTGAGTTGCTTGAAAAATTGTATCAACCTATATTCTCCTTTTTCACTTTACCATATTATAAAATAAGTTTGGGGGTGGTCGTGCCAATGAAAGATATTATCTAGAAGTGTGTAGATTTCATGTGTGTTGAAAAAATATTGTGTGGAGTGTCTTTTGCTAAGTATAAGCTAGGTAATGACCATATGCTAGGGATCTAAGCCTCACTTCGTAGCCTTTTTAACTCGAGTTATTAAGTCCGTTGGGGTATTTCAAAACCCAGTACCCTTTGGTCTAAACAACCGGAGAGCTATCGACCTAAAAATCGCTACAATGGTCAAAAAGAAAGTTTAAGGGTATGGGGTCAATTAAGAGCTTTAATTGAAAAAAAAAATTGGTTTTGTGCAATTGTATTCGATTTATGGGCTTAGATAACTAGTGAGTTTGAATTACTTAGTATAAACTTGAATGTGGAAGCACTCATCTAGTGGAGAATCATCACATGACTAGAGGTTGATATTACCGGTTAGACCCAACCGAATAAGAGCGGAAAAAGAAATGAGTGAATTAAGAGCAACCTTTAGATTTACACCCGGGAAAGAAAAGAAATATCTATTTGAGGAGTGTGAATCTCACGAGTGGGTAAAGACATATTTGACCACAAATGGTCGGGTTGGAACCAATTTGAATTCTTTTCCATTTTGACAATTTTTTCCTAATTTAGATGATGATTGAAAGTGATTATGCGCACGCACACACCGATCGAACATTGGATAAGCTTAAAGTATTTTTGGTAGCATTAATTGGAGGCATACTTGTGAATTGATATACAAATTTACATTCTTTGATATTTTTGGCAAGTTATCTAATATGTTGATCTTTATCTAATTTTCATGATTGTGTTATAGATAATTTTGCTCGGGACGAGCAAGAAGTTAAATCTGGAGGTATTTGATAAGTGTGTTTTTGCACACTTATTTAATACACAAACAAGTTAATTATTTATTTATTTGAGCGAATTTCTATTCACAATTGGATAATGTTGGCTTTTGTAGGCAAAAATCACACACATATTTGGAAAACACATTTACTTACTTTCATTAATTTAATTGATAATTTAGGAATTAATATAAAAATCACAAATTTTATTTGATATTCGATTAAAGTTACATTTAATTTTAGCTCAATAAAACACATGGTCCTAATGGGTTCGACACTGTATTCAACATCATATTACTTGTCCACGATCCCGTGCACTTTTGGGTTTTCAAATGATTGTCGAGGACTATTGTTTTTTATAAGTTTAGTTAATTTTATCTTTAATCTAAATTTTACTTTTTAAAGTTTAATTCATTATATTAGAAAAATTATACAGTATTTCCTAATTCTTTTTTCAGGATCTTGTATGTGAAGTTCGAGAATCGGCGATCTTACTCAATTTGACCCGGAGATTGAACGAGCATTCAACTTTTTAAAAAAAGACAACCGTTGGAAAGACACCAAAAAAGAAATAGGACGACATGGCAGAGGAAAATCCAAGTCAAATAGTCATCGGGGCTAATATGAAGTAGCACAACCGAATGTGGTTGCAGCTAATGAAAATGCAAGGCTAAGGGGGGAGTATATGATTCCATCGATTGTGGAAAGCTAGTTTAGCATAGTATATCCAACGTTTGGTCATGAAAACTTCCACCTGAGGATTGATGTGATCAATATGTTCTAAAACGCGCTACAATTCTTTGGGAGAACTATAGAGAATCACAACGCTCATATATTAAGATTTCAGGACATGTGTGCAATTATTGAGTATCCGGGGTGTCCAGTGAAAATCAGATTGAGGCTTTTCCCATACACATTGAGAGACTCAGCCAAAGAGTGGTTTGACATTTGTCCACCTCAGAGCATCACTATATGGAACCAATTAAGTCAGAAACTATTTAGCAAATATTCCCCGTCGAAAAGGATTGCAAAGCTGAGGGACGAGATTACCACATTCCAACAATTGGACTCGGAATACTATTCAGATACTTGAGAACGATACAGGGTTTACTTCGCCAATGCCCATAACACGGATTGTAGAAATGGCTTCAGGTGCACTACTTCTACATTGGTCTAAAGTCGATAATCAGGGCTAACGTAGACTTCGCGTGCGAGGGCTCTATCATAAAAAAGAACCGCAGATCAAGTCCACCAAATCATAGAGGCCAATGAATTTGAAAGAATTGAACGAGGAGCCGTATGAGGTGAAAATCTCATGTAAGCACCAGTGCACTTTGTCTTACTGAAATGACGAGTGGAAATAGAGTTGTTGGGGTATTCGAAGTTGATTCTTTGATAACTATTTCAGCACAGTTTGCATCATTAACACAGAATGTGGATCAGATAAATGTATCCTAAATAATAAGACTGAAATGCAAACATTGTGGAGGGAACCAAGAGAGTGTTGATTGTAATGTAAGGTCTTCTTTTGTTCAGACAATGGAAGATGTGAAATTCACCCAGAATTTTCAAAAGCAACAACATTATCCAAATTGTAACACCTATTACCTAGGCTGGAGAAATCACCCAGGTTTTTAGTGGAGTAACAATCAGGGAGCTCAGACTGCACTATAACAAACTGCACCACCAGTTTTTTAGCAGAATGAGAAGAAATCTTCGTTAGAAGATCTTGTTACTAAATCGGTGGTGATATCTACCCAACACATGCAAAGAATAGATAAAACCTTTCAAGTTCAAGGAGCTACCATTAAGAACTTGGAAAATCAGATGGGACAGATAGTAAAAGCATTTTTAGAGAAACTACTAGTAGTATTGCCCAATGACATCGAGACAATCTCAAACAACAGGTAATGACGGTGAAGGTTATAAAGGAAGAACATATTGAGGCAATAACTAACCATAGTGGAGTTCAACTGCCAAATATTAGTGTAAAGAGACCAGTTACTATAAAAGAAAATGTACATACCACAGTTGATGAACAATTGGAGGAATCTGAGTAAAACAAATAAGCAGAGACAAAAAGAACATCAGAGTATCCAAAGGTTAAAAAAACCGCTCCTACTAAAGAATTTGTGCCACCATTACCTTTCCACAATGACTGTAAAAGAGAAAGCTTAATGATCAATTCGAGAGATTCTTAGATATGCTTGTATTATTAGATTACCTAGCTTACAGTAATGATTAAATTTGAGATTTGGCGTTGATTTATGAACGATTGATAGGTTGCATGCTAGATTGGTTGATGCTTAACTCTGAAAAACTTGATATTATATGTGCATTAGAATTGAGTTTTATATCATGATGCAATAAGTTGATTCATATGGTAGATAGGTTGATATATTGAAAACATATGCTATACCAAAAACTATCATATATTAATGATAATTAGACCAAAATTAGCACAGTTTTGGGGTGCTTTTGGCGTTATAGAAAAATACGAATGTGGATAGAGATTCTATGTGTGAAAACTTTTGTATGGATTGTCTTAAATGAATGGGATAAAATTGAGTGAAAATCTTAAGTTGGATATCAGTTTGCTTGAATAGGTGTTTGATAAAGGGTATTGCGCTAATCAAGACATAATTTTTTTTAAGTGTGAAACTTCTCTTCGAAGGTTTTTTTGACTTGGGTTGTTAAGCTCGTAAGAGTGTTTAAAACCTTGTATTCTAAAGTCATCTGACTTGACAGTTATCAACCTAAAACATGTTACATAAGTCATTTAGAAAACTTAAAGGAGAGAATGCAAAAAGAAAAATACTTTTGAAAATCAGAAAAAATAAGTGGATTAAAAAAAAGCACTAAAATGCCTTAGTTAAGTTCCAAACACTTGTTTGAGGGAAGTTGATTTTTTATGAATGATAATTAGTCTAGTTGAGTCTTGGAGGTCGAAACAATCAAAGAATTGGAGAATCCTTGTTTATTGATGTCGCCTTACAATTATTAGAATCCACCTGAACTAGATAGATATGATAATAATGAAAAATTTAACCTTAGATTACACATTGGGAAAATAGTTAAAAAAGAACAAGTTTGGGAATGTGTGAATCATACGAGAGGTGACATGATATATTTGACCACATATGGTTGGGAATTGAAACAACTTGTAAATTCATTATTGTCTACTTAATTCTTCACACACACATCAGTTTCGCATTGGAAGAGTGGATATGAGTTTCGTATTGTAAATTTGAAACAGTTTGTAGATTTAGTATTTTAATTTCAAATACTAAAATAAAAAGCTAGATTCTAACCAAATATTTTTGCATGTTTGCGTGTTTGTTTTTATTTAGGTTAAAATTTTGTTTGAGGATAAACAAATATTTAAGTTTGGGGGTATTTGATAAGTATATTTTATACATTTATTCGGATGCCTAAAATATCGATATTTGGAAGTTCTTTTGACAAAATATATTCTAAATTATTGTTTTTTATGTTATATAGGTAAAACTCAATGATTGAACGAAAAATTGGAAAAACAAAAGAAAATCAAGGAAATGGGCAAAGTCCAAAGTTCGAGGATTAAATTGCAAATACTCAATAGTTGATTATCACAAAACGATACTTTATAGATTAGGAGACAATTGAATGGAATTAACACTCAAAAATGAATGAAATATAATCAAATTATTATCAAAATTAATTTTCAATCGCACAAGTTATATTGCAGATTTCAAGTCAAAGATTGAGACCCATATTTGGCATATTAAATGTCTGAATTGGAAAAATCTAAAAAAATTGTAGCCCATTGAGTTAGCTTTCCAACGCATGTTGAATCGCCTCAATCGAATATCGGGAAAGAAAGTTAAGGCCAAAGTATTGATTATTGTGCAGAGATAAAAAAAATCGCGCGCGAAAACAACTTTTCTTATTCGATTGGAACTCTTTTGAAAATCAATTTGGAAGTGATTTCCAACAAATTTTCTACTCCTAAAAATACCTAATAGCACAATACATATTAGAGACTTCTAATATACATCTCATATTCCAATATTCAATAATTATGATCATCCATGGAGGAAAATTTATAATTTTTGTGAGAGAATTGAAGTGGACTAGTAATAATTCAATCAAGTGACTATTCAAACTTGATTTTTGGTCAAAGAAGAGAAGACACAAGTCGAGATTCATCAAAAAACTATTGAAGAGATTCAAAATTTCAAGATTCATCTTCATCTTCACCTTTTCAATTTATCAAAAGTTCGGGTTATATCTTCTTACTTAAATATGATTTTTTGTATTTTCGATATGTTATACTAATTCTATACATTGTTGGGATGAGATTAACTATTGTTACGATATTTTTAGTTTTTAATTAATTGTTTTAACTTTAATTTGATTTGATTTGTGGATGTTTATTATCGTTTTTATTGTTCTTTTCAATTGTTTGATCATCAATTAAATTGTTAGTGAATTTTATTATTATATAGAGAAATAATAGGATTTAAGCACAATATAATAAATATTGTAAAGTTCGATAAATGATTGAGATATACCTTTATGCTTTATATGATTTCTACATATGTTCTAGTACTTTAACTTATCATGTTTGCATATTTTATTGAGAGATTGAAGGTCACATGAAGGAAATAGATTTGATCACTATCAAGAGATGCTTTCAATTAAATTATGAATGTTGACCAACATGAATGATTTCAAATCGTCACTTTAATTGTTACATTAAAAATAGAATAATAAGATTGATTCAATATCTTAGCTATGTATATCACATATTTGAAAAATACATTTACTTACTTTCATTAGTTTAATTGATAATTTAGAGATTAATATAAAAAAAATCACAAATTTTGTTTGATATTCGATTAAAATTACAATTAACTTTAATTCGATTAAACATATAGTTCTCATGGAATTGACACTATATTCATCTTTATATTACTTAATCATAATTTCGTGCATTTGCGGGTTTTCAAATAATCAATTACTGATTAAACAACTTATACATGATTGTGAATGAAAACATTTCCATGTATATATTATTTTTGGACAATGTTTCGAGGGAAAAAAAAAAACTTATCTTTTAATCTTTATTTCTTGAACTAATTTGAGCCCCTATTTACACTCAAATCTATTGTTTGTTGTTGAGTCAAATATCAATATACAATGACTCCTAAATATGCATCTGGAGCTCAAAAAAAGAAGAAGACAAAAATAGTAAATGCATAAAAGAAGAATATAGAAAGAATAGATGCATTAGTTCGAAACTAGACTGGAAATATGAATAAGTACTTAAGAAAAGAGAAGGAATGAACATTGGAAATTGGTGATTGTCTACAATATTTTTGCATTATTATTTGATTTCAATATATATATATTTAAATATTTCATTTTATTTGTTATTTTATTGTTGATTTTAAGCTCTTGTTTGGTACACATTAAAATTTTTATTCTCATTATTCTACTTATTTTCAATCACACATTTTCAATAAAATAATATTTTCTATCACATCAATAACTTTTTTCTTCTTTTTTAATCATACATTCTCCGTCAATCTACTATTCTTTAATATATTCTTCCAAAATAATGTGGCTCAAACCCACCCTAAATTAACAAATTTAATTGTCTAAAACTCTTGGAAATGAATAAAAGAAAAAAAAAATTAGAGCTTGTTTGGTACAGCTCAAAATCAAATTAAAATTAAAAATATTACTCGCCTAATAAAAGTGAAGAATAATAATTATTATTTTTAATTTTAAACCGATTTTAATTTTAATGGAAGACGCAATTGAATTGATTAGTTGGTATAGGAGCCAAAATTCCAAAATTCACCCAAAAACACAGCAGGTACGGCCCTGCCCAACGGCTCCCAAGTCGCCGCCGCTAGCGACGATGGCTCACTCGAGATTTGGCTCGTCTCCCCCCGGTCTCTCGGCTGGCATTGTCAGCTTGCATGCCGAACTTCTTCTTTTTTGTTTCTTTTAGTGTTTCAGAAATTATTTTCCTTCTTTTTCTTGAAAATAGATTTCAATTTTGGGTTTTGACGCGTAGAAAATACACGGAGACCCTAATTCGAGAGTGTCGTCGCTCGTGTGGTGCCGGTCGGAGCCAAGAGGTGAGGTGTAGGGCCGATTGTTTTCTTCCAGTATAGATGGGTCAGTTTTGGAGTGGGACCTTTTCCTTTTGAAACAAGGTTAATGATAACCTATAAATTCTGCTTTTGTTGCAGTTATGTTTTGTATTGCTTTCAGAGATAGTGTTATGTTTCAATATCTAATGGTTATTGAGTCTTATATAAATGGTTGCCAGTTGAAGAAATGGTATCTAGAACGTTAATTTGGACAGCCAATTGATATTCTATGAGGATATATGAAGTAACTGTTATCGCGATTAAGGAGTTTTTAGCTAATCACATATATGATACGCATATGAAGAAAGTGGTTATTTGTTTCCCACACAGCCACAAGATTGTGAAAGAAGTGATGACATGCCATCCTCTAATGAGCTAACACATAAATTGCTTCACTTTCCCCTGTTTGGTTGAGATTTTGGCCTCTACTATTTTTGGATTTTGTGTATAAATGATATCAAATACCCGCACTGATTCTTTTGGGAAATGAGGAGATATATATTATTTTCAGTTTCTAAAGATAAGAATTCATGAGATTATGTTCCTGAAGTTTTTTTTTTTTTTTTTCTCAGATGCCATCGCCCAATTCTGAAGTTTTAATATTGACTTTATTGATCTCTTGTTGGCAGTTTTTGCTTCAGTTGGTTCTAGATTCTATTGAGGTCTCAATATTGCAGATGGCTGCAGAACCATATGATGATCCACAGCTGAATATAATGCACGAAATAAGGTCTTTTGCAAATGGCCATGCTAGTCCTAGAACTAACGGTGGAACTGATTATGAGGAGAGTACCGGAAGTGATGAGGACAGCGATGACGATGATCCAGTTGAGCTTCATGAGAACCATGCTACTGATGCAGTTCGAATAGCAATTGCTTGTGATGATGGCTGTGTCCGAATCTACTGTGTGTTTGACTCAAAGAAACTTACTTACAAAAGAACGTTGCTGAGAGTCATTGGTGAGACAGCTGCCCCAATTAATCTAAGAACTTTTCTTGCTATTATTTGTTCAATTGTGTAAACTTGCTTTTAGCACTTCCATTGTATTGCAGGACGCGCTTTAAGTGTGACGTGGAGCCCTGATGCTACTAGGATATTTTTTGGGAGTAGTGACGGGTGTGATTTCTGTGCAAACTTCATTGCATTTGACAGCTAAATTTGGATGCATGTTGCAATATAATATATAGTCCTAGGAGAAATTTTTATTAGATTGGATTAGCTGTTTTTATACATTTTGAGAGGTTTCCTCCGAGGTTTATAAGATGCTGGAATGCTAAATTGGCTCGTGAGATCTACAGAATAACTGTTGAACTTGGGGGTCTTGGGTAGTGGAACTGAGCTTTGCATATGGTCATTACTTGCGCTAAGGTAAAGATTCTCTTCTTATGATCCGGATGCGAATGTTCCCGCCATGGAATCTTATCTTAGTAGGTTTTCCTGCTTCTCAGTTTTACCTCTTATTGCATTTTATGGTTTCAGAGGTGTGACCATTGTCAGCGCTGATAGTTCTGGAAATGTGCAGTTTTGGGACAGTCACCTTGGAACTCTATTGCAGGCACACTCTTATCACAAGGGTGATGTGAATGCCTTGGCAGCAAATCCTAGCCATAATAGAGTGTTCTATGCAGGTTCAGATGGTCAGGTACATATATCAACTTTCTGGATGTGGTTAGTTGATTATTAACGATGATTTTTTCCCAGTATCTATGTACACTGAAATTTTAGATTTTCTGTCGAATTTAGTACGAACTGTTAATGAGAATGACACCAATATTATATTTAGTAGTACGAATTGTTAATGAGAATGACACCAATATTATATTTGGCCCTATGATTGTGCTAGATTTTTTCCATCAAACTGAGTTGAGAGAGTTATTTTTCTTATTCATAATCTTTTTTTTTTCTTACTATTTGTGGGGTCATTAAAGATATGGACAGTATTAAAGGGAGGAAATGATCAACATTTTTACTTAAGTTCCAGCCCTGTAAAATGGAACATATATGCCAACATTTATTAGTTAATGATGCTTTTGTTGGCTTGGTTTCAAATTCTCTAGCTTATTTACCAGTTAGATAATAATAAAATTGTTTCACGATTTAATAGGGTTTATGATTTCTGTGTTGGAATGGAAGTGTTTTGGTGCAGATCGAGGGATATCCATAGTAGTAGAACCGTTTTATTGTAGCAGTTTATTTCTAGATAAAGATTTTTTCCAGGAGAATCTCCTAATGCATTTGATTTGAGATGTGGGAGGAATGTTTTGTATTGCGACCCATTGTTCCACACTTGTCAAGTTTTGTCTAGTTAGTTATATGCCAATGATCCACTTCTTCTTGGAGCCACTATGGATTAGGATGTCTACTAATATTTGACTCATAAGGTTGTAGTACATTGTTTGTTTTTAGGTAATGTGGATGATTCATGATAAGAGTTGCACGGCCTTATGTACAGTTTAATATACATTCAGTGAAGTGCTATGCTTGTGTGGTCGTGCTAGATTATCTTTTAATATGCAGTTTTCAATCTTGAAAATGCTATTTTTCAACTATTTACAAGTACTGAGTTGCTGTTGTTGAAGGTTATACTTTATAAGCATTCTAGCGAAGCTCCTGGATCTTGTGATGGCAATGTTGTTTCAGATGCAATTAAGAAATGGATCTATGTTGGATAAGTGAGGGCTCATACACGTGACATGAGAGCCTTGACTCTAGCAGTCCCTATTAGCCATGAAGATGGTTTGTTCTCTGGTGCTTTTGATAATCGACATTTCCAGGGTTGTGGATTGTATTTTTTCTTTCCTTTTTCTTCTTGCTGAATTTTTGTATTATTTTATCAGCAGAAGTCTTGCCTGATGAAAAGGTAAAGAGGCGCCGATTCAAGCAGAAGCCCCAAAGAGTATAGTTACCATAAATGGGGGCTCATTCTGGTGTGCCCATGCTTGCTGGTGATGATACCGAACTTTTCACATATTCTGCCAATGACTTCACAAAATTTTCTGCACATGATATTTGTCCTGCACCTCAGAGAATGCCAATGCAACTTGTGCTGAACACAGTTTTCAATCAGACTCCCTTGCTTCTGATACAGGCTTCTCACTATTTAGATATTTTCCATGTTCGTGTGTGAAATGGTCCTGTCCCTTCTGATGGGCTTGCAACTACAGATTTGGTGGCATGAGTTAAATTTAAGGCCTTCTGGAACATTATATGCAGTGCAATATCTTCATCAGGAACATTATTTGCTTTTCTGACCTTGTGAAACCCAAATTATTTAAATTAAAAGGAGTGGATCTGACAATAATTTGTGGACTGTAAACAAAAGAATGCTCCCTCTGGAATTACCATTTGCCCATTGCATGGGTTTTAGTCCTGACTCTTCGAGGCTGCTGATAGCAGGGCATGATAGAAGGATATATGTACGTCTACTCACTTCTAGTTTCCTTTTTTTTTTTTTAATGTTATTTTATTTACGGCGTAATATTCTTTTGATTGTTATTTTTCATTGTGTTTACCTCACATTTCTGTCATCATCTTCCAAGGACAATAATAATAGCCCTTTTGGATAGTTTATATACACTCCACATAGGGTGTGTGACTGATGGCTCTAGATTTAAGGCATCAACTCAACTTCGTATCATGCATCTTGATATATTCATAATTCGCATAGGATATGTTGTTGGTATATGGTTCATGTTGGAGTTGAAACTGAAGATTGACACCTTAGAATGAGAGTTTCTGGTCGCAACTTAGTGTGTGTGATCCTGTGAAGAGAATGAAGTCAGAATATATTGGACAAATGAAATACTTCTATTTTGGGGACTATAATGATCTTCATTATGGACTAAAATTTTGTGACTTCTTTTTTAATATTCTTGACTGATAAAGAACATGTAGACAGTTTTCTTTTATGTGTTGATTGCACTACTTTGATGCGCTGTCAGTTGAATGGGCTTTAGATATCTGAAAAAAATTGCAAAATTATTGTTCATTGTCACTTTTATTTGCATTTTCCCTTTATGAATTTTTCCACATTCAAATTGGTTTACTTTGTTTACTGCTTATCTGGGATTTGTTTTGAAGGCTCTAGATTTAAGGCATCAACTCAACTTCATATCATGCATCTTGATATATTCATAATTTGCATAGGATATGTTGTTGGTATATGGTTCACGTTAGAGTTGAAACTGAAGGTTGACACCTTAGAATGAGAGTTTCTGGTCGCAACTTAGTGTGTGTGATCCTGTGAAGAGAATGAAGTCAGAATATATTGGACAAATGAAATACTTCTATTTTGGGGACTATAATGATCTTCATTATGGACTAAAATTTTGTGACTTCTTTTTTAATATTCTTGACTGATAAAGAACATGTAGACGATGCACTACTTTGATGCGCTGTCAGTTGAATGGGCTTTAGATATCTGAAAAAAATTGCAAAATTATTGTTCGTTGTCACTTTTATTTGCATTTTCCCTTTATGAGTTTTTCCACATTCAAATTGATTTACTTTGTTTACTGCTTATCTGGGATTTGTTTTGAACATTCAAATTTGATGATAGTTCTATTGGCTTTATGTTATTAAGTATCCTTGTTTCTGTTTATTTGTTCTATCCTTTATTATGTTGAAAAATAAATGAACCTCATTCATGGCTTGATGAATTTGTATACTAGTAAGGTTAAGTCAGATTAAGTGCAGTAATCACTATAAATTAAATATCAAAATGAAGAATCTCAATTTAGGGTGTGTTTGATGGATAGTATTGAGAAAAGAATGTATTTTAAATAGTGATATGATGAGAAATATGTAGTTAAAAAGTAAGGAAAAGTTATGAATGTGATGAAAAATATTATTTTATTGAAAAAATGTGGGGTTGAAAATGAGGTTTAAAAGAATGTATTTTTAAAGAATGTGTGTCAAACAGGGGCTTAGATTTTCAATTGCCTTGGTTCATTTCTGTTATTGTGTGCTTGTGCAGTTGTCTCTTGAACATTTTATCTTCTTGTTGCAGGTAGTAGATGCAGGAAGTGCAGAACTAGTTCATGCCTTTCACGCTTCGTCGTACAGATTATGCTGAGGAATTGCCATCTAGTGAACCTCCCATTACAAAATGTCCACAAGTGCTAATGGCCAGTGGCTAACTGCTATCAACCACTTTGGAGATATTTATATTTTTAATCTTGAGAAACTGAGGTTTGCAACAGAGGGATGTGATTGGATTCTGTTATTTATATTTTTTATTCTCATCTTGACTTTTTCACTGGAAAATTCTAAATATTTTGTTTTATGTTTGAGTAGCTCCTTAGATTCTATTCCAAATATCTTTCTCATTTTCTTGACCTTTTGAAATAGAGAGAAAAAAAAGCTGTAGAAAAAGGAATCTCGTATCAATTATGGGATTATTGGAATATTTGCTTAGTTAGGAAAGATTATTCTTCCTTTAGTTAGAATATTATTTTTTCCTTATTTATTTTACAATACATTGTATATATTGAGGTAGTGATTGCTGTAAAATTATAGAGAAGAGAATAAGAAAAGATTTCATTTCATCTCTATTCTGTCTTCATGGTATCAGAGCTCGGGTAAAATAAAAAAAAACCCGACTACCAATGGAAGAAAACACAACCAACAGTAAAGAATCAGCCTCCTCTGAGTCAGGAACCAGCGAAGCCGAAACTTTCTCCAACATGACTTCAGGTGGAATAGACTAGGGGTGAACACGGTTCGGTTTGGGTGGTTTGTGTTATATTTTCAACTCAAACCACTTTAAGCGGTTTTGAATTTTTCCAAACCAAACCAAATCATTTTATTTTTCAAACCAAACCATTATTTGCGGTTTGGTTCGGTTTTAATCCGCGGTTTGCCTGTCGACATTACAGTTATATGTTTAAAATAAGTTAACACATACATTTAAACAAGAACTAATAATGTTAAATGTTAAATTACATTCATATTTATTTAAAATCCGATATATAAACAAAAATGCAAAAAAATAGTATTAAGTTAGCATCTAGCAACAAGCACTCCGAATTTTACAAACAATAATATCAGAATAAGTGCAAGAGTACTAACCTCTCATTTGATAAAAATTGTATCAATATCCCCTATTGTAACACTTGATTTGGCATCTATATGATATGCAAATATCAAAATATTTATTAGTCCTTATTAATGATATTAACAATCAACTAAGAAATAATATGCATAAAATATCAAAATTGATAATAAAAAATAAATGTCACCTTCCACAGTTTTCTCAAAGTCATCCAATTCTCCTACCTCATCCAAATATTAACGAAGCACTATAGGTTTATTTCTGCCATGCAACCAATTTTGTGTGCATATTAAGGTCTCAACCATTTTTCTACTCAATGAACTCCTAAAGGAGTCAAGAATTCGATCACTCATGAAAAATGCCGACTCTGAAGCAATTGTAGATATTTGAATTGCTAATACATTTTTGACAATTTTAGAGACAATTTTGTACTTGTGCGCATTCAATTTCCACCAAACTAATATATTAAACTTGGGATCGGTCAAATCTTCACAACGATTAGACAAATTATCAATGAAATCATTCTTCTGAGATTGCATATTTTACATAAGTTTAGCTTTAAAAATAGAAGGAATCTGTTTAGAAAGACCGAAAGCAGGTTGTGAGGGACTTGTACTACTATTTTTGGTAGCCTCCTTTGATGAAGCTGATGGTGAAGTGATTGGAGTCGACGTTTCTTCATAGCATATCTCCCTTATGACTTGGGATTTGAATGAAACTTATAATTCTTTTTTGAAGTGACCAATCATTATCAAACTAATGAGCAATTAAACACAAATAATTAACATTTTGTATTGACGTCCAACAATCAGTAGTCAAAGAAACTCTATGTTAACCCAACTCTTTCTTCAATTTCTTATTTTCGTTTATGAACAAATTATATATATCTCTTGCTACGTCATCCTTGAAGGAAACACAAATTTTGGGAAAAAATATCTTGTATAACCTTGAAAACCTTCATCCTCCACATGCCGAAACGATAACTCAGACAATATGAAGTACCTTATAATATGTTCTCTAATTTCTTTTTGAACAAACTTGATAACTTTGATTTGCTTGTATTTTTGCAAAGACGTTATTGCATATATGTCTAGGTAACATTCACAATTTCACATTCAATTCATTTTGTAATTATAGGCCCAAAATTTTATTTTTTTAATGAAGGCCCAACTAAATACTAATGACAATGACTTATTAGCTTGTTTGTTATACATGAGTTAGGTTAATTAAATTTGTACCCTCCAAGAAAGTATACTTTAAATCCTAAAAACTATACTTTAATAAAAATATTTTTTTAATTAAAAAGGTGCGGTTTGGTTTGGTTTTTTGCGGTTTTTAAAATTTGAAACCTAAACCAAACCATTTTGAAACGGTTTGGTTAGTTTGAGAGAAATAAAACCGCGGGTCCACGAGGACCCAAACCAACGACTTCGGTTCGGTTTGTGGTTTCGCGGCTTTTTTGTGCAACCCTAAAATAGACAATTCCTCCTTTCAACTCATGGTGGAAAAACTCAACGGGAAAAATTATAGGGAGTGGCCCAATCAATCAAGTTGGTGATCGACGGAAAAGGGAAGATTGGATACCTTACCGAAGATGCAAAATAGCCCACAGACGCAATCCTTCAAAAAGAAATGGAAATTCGAAAATTCCATGGTAATGGCGTGGCTTGTAAATTCAGTGAGAATCGGCATTCCAAAATGCACCTGATCCTATCAATCCATAAATGATCAAATCCATAACCATCGAGAATAAAGGAAGCTACAATCTATGCGATCATATGATTTAGCCATATCAAGATTCTGCACTATACTCCCTCCTCTCACTTTAGCATCTAGAGTATGGAGAAATTCCTGAGCCAATAAAATAGTCTCCAATCAAGTGACCCAGTATAAAACCACTAGGGGGGAATTAATACACAATAACATAGTACTTAATCGAGTATTTAACAACTTAGTAATAAGCTTGTTAAACACCGTACATAGGATTTTAAAAAGCTTATCGATCTAAAGTCCGTCCATCTACAAACACCCTTCCTCGTCGGGATCAAAATAATAGAAATAGCAACAAAGCAAGTCCCTTGGTAAGTGATCACCAACAAAGAAATTCAAAACGGCCCCATAAACATCATCTTGTATGATATCCCAACAATTTTGGTGGGAAAAAAGAGGAAAAACTATGCGGACCAATAACACCATCAGCGTTAATACTAAAAATCGCCTCTCGAACCTCATGAATCAAAGGAGGGCGTTTAAGAACCACGTTATCTACTTCATTCACAAGTTTGAGAATAATGTCTGAACGTATGGGCGTATATATGTTCAATAGGTTGTGAGCGAGCAGAAAGAACATCCTAAAAAAGGGGGTAGCTAGTTTTAAATACCATCAGGAGTAGATATAACTTCCCCTGACTAGGTCCTAATGGACCGAATGCTAGAGCGGTCGCAACGTCCTTAAACTAATGAGTGAAGTGTTGTGATCCCTCTCACATGTCCAGAGTGAGCCGACCTTTTGCTTCCAAGAACCTTCTTCAATAGATAAGGTCCGATTCAGATCTGCATGTGCCAGGTGTAAAGAATTACGGTGCTCATGTGTAGGTTCCAGGTCATACTCCCTCTTAGCTATATCAACCCTACATTCAACATCCCAAACCATCTAAAAAGCATCACAAAAAACCAGCGGATTCCACTAACGTAAACCCCGTTTAAGCTTGAAGAACTTCTCCCAGAGATATTAAGGTTGAGTGATTAATTATTGGAGATATTAGTCCTGAGTTTTATAATGAAAATTCTGTGGAAAAATAATTTTTCTGTTATCAGTATCTGTGTTCTTTGACAATGAGAAAAATTTTACAATAAGCAAATTTTGGTACTTGTGCAGGAAACTATTTTTGTAGTTGTATCAATAGAGTGACTGATTGATCTTGGAATAATTGGAATTGAATGGTTGTAGATTCCATGTTCTTTATTTTGTTGTAACGTATTCACATAATTATTCATATATGCATATGTTAAAGGACTAGAAAATGTTGCGTTTGATGTTCTAACCTTTGGTTGCAAATAATTACTCCTACATGATCAGCATTACCAAAGGAAGTATTTGAGCTTAGTTTGTAATTAAGTACAAGAAATAGTAAAGAATTTTTGTGCAAGGGGTTGAAATGAAGTGGGTTCATGAGGCCTACTAAAAGTTGGAGTGTTATTAACTTCTAAAAATTTAAATGCTGTCAGTAAAAGAAGTCTATTGTGATTGACTTTCTTTCTCTTTGACCCTCCTTCCTTTCCATTTGGATTATTGGAAAAATTGATTCAAATAATACTTCCATTTAATGCATTACTTGTAATTTTGCTACTGGATGTGTTTGCAGCAACTGTTCTATCATAACTGACAATCTTTCCATAACAAAACTAACGTCTTGTGAATACTTATATTCTAGGGCTATGAGCTTGCTCGACTTTGGGGTGCCAGTCGATGAAGATGATGGTAGAAAGAACTTTGAATTTTGTGCTTTCAGAGATCCTGTTTTATTTGTAGAACATATTTCTACAAATTTTCTCTTGGTCATAGACAACCCTTGGATGCAAGTAGTTAAGAATTTAGACACCCAGCTGCCTGTTCACAGTCATATTTTTGGGTCATAACCCACTTATTATAGGTGGACATTTTTAAAGCCCAAATGGAAGGTTCCAAATGTTGCCTTTCATCCTTTTGCTCTACACTAGTTCCTTCCTTTTTTTTTTTTGTGGGGGGTGGGGGTGGGGTGGGGTTAGTTTCAGTCTTGATCATATTGTGTAATGAATCTTTTGATAGTTCTGTGAATCTGAAATTAATTTTATTTCTACTTGTATTTTGTTTTCATCGCCCCTTCTCCCGAAGTTACGGGGCTATTTTGTCGAGTTCCCTTAGAGAGAGTTGTCTTGCATAGGCATTCCCTACATACACACCCGAAGTCGGGTACAGGTACCCTTCTGTTTAAAGATCGTTCTAGATTTCTTCTTACATTTACATTTATCAAGGCTTTTTCCAAAAAGTGTGACATGTGCTTGAGCTGTCACTGCACCATGTTTGAGAACTTTGATGTATAATGCTGCGGCCTTAATGTTGTTTCTGCACTCTATTTTGCCTATATCAACATCTGATTTTATTTGCCCTTATTCTTGTAGTATTTTCTATCGAAGTAGATACCTTCTTACTAGTAATTAGAAAACGTGTTTGTAAATTATGTTTGCCATATGTTGCATTTTTTGGTGGTAAATGTGAATTCTTTATGTGAACAGCCAATTATACTGTTTTTTCAGTACGATATGCATTTGAAGTATACAAAGTACTAGTTTGCAGGAAGGACTTGTTTGCTGTGAGAGAAATTATTTCAGTACTTTGGTAATCGATGAACATTAAGTTAAAATTATTCCGGTACAATACTTGCCCATTTTGTTGAAGAATGAGGGGTTATATCATGTCCTTGGATTTGCCTTCAGCTGTTCCTTAACCTTTAACAGATATAGATAGTTATATTCTCCTCGTGTTCATTCCCAGAGTGTGACGTCATTCCTAAGATATCTGGTGTAATTTGATGGCTTTGGAGTTCCCAGAATGAATTTTTTGTATGCACTGTGAAAACAAATTAAAGTATTGCTCCCCTAATGTGAAATAATGGTTTTGTTCACCCATGGTCTGACTCCTTTCATTTGGCCTCTTCAGGCCAAAAAAAGATGAAATCAACAACTGTCAGCTGGATTATGGAGTTCTCGGAAGGATTATAGTTACGGTAAGTGTTGAATTTGATTAGCTGGTGGAAATTGTACCGTTGAAGCACATGCCATACCAGTTTTAGCAGTATCATCTTTACCAATATGATTCTGTTCTATGGCATGGCTTGCCTTTTGGGTTTCTTATAGCATTTCAATAAAACTCTTTCAGTTGGTCTGGAAAACGGGTTCAGTATGCTTGGCCACGGGTGGAGACCCATTTACATTGGTTCGTCTTGCCCAAAAAATGCAGTAGCGTACAGGGGCTTTTAATGCTACAGTTTTTGGATGTGGACATGGTTCTGCAGCCGATTGAAATATTCGAGATTTTTAGTGATTAGGAAAAATTTCAAAGAGGTAATGTATACGCATCAGCTTAGGATTGTAGAATTTGGTAAGAAAATTTAGAGAAGTCTTATTCTTAACAGAGTTTCTACGAGTTTTGGGGTTAAAAGGAACATTCACCTTTCACTTTCATATCCAGTCTTTAGAATTGTGTCCCACTTTGGTGTTGGATAAGCTCACACGTCAATCAATAGTCAATAATGTTTTGTGGAAAGATTCCCTTCCCATGACGTGCGGATTTAAGGGCTTTGACGTCGGGTGTTTGATTTTGTTTTTAAGTGCACAAGTTGTTGCTCAACTTAGTTCACTACTTTACTTTGATATGAATACTCGTAACATTAATGTGAAAATTCAATTATGAAATAAATGTTTTGAGTTCAAACTAATAGAATTAATAATCAATTATTTTCGAACTTGACGGTTCTCTTTATGAATGTGATTGTTTTTTGTTCACAATTTATTTTCTCTTGTTTGATCGATGTACATTTTAGTTGACCCACACGTGTTTGAAGGAGTCGTCCATTAATGTTCATGGCGACACCACATAGGCATAGCTATATTGTTGGCTAAACCAATCGTCGATTTGCATGATTAACAAGGTAATAAAAATTGAATTTCGATGTTTTAAAGTTCAACGACCATTCATGAAACACGCCTACACATAAGTTCATAGACGAACAAAGTTCACTATTAGGAAAATCAGAGTGCATTTAAACCTATAAAACTTTATGACTTTTCATAGTGGTGTATTTGTAATTATAAGCTCTGAGCTTTATTCTTTCCAGCATTGAATTATTTGTTTAACATGATTTGTAGTGCACGTGTGTGCATGTATTTATTCAATAATTGGTGATTAAATGATAAAACAATAAAGTGGAAGCAATCGCGAGGCTCAACTCTTGTTTTTTTTTTTTTTAACATAATGTGGACAAATATTTCAATCAATATAGGGACAAAGGTTTGACCCCAAAGCATGCAAAAAAATAAAATCCATTATTGTAATTAGCACACCACTATGTGAACCTCAGTGCTGCACAAACTATTCATCGTGTGCCCACTTATAGAATGTTAGGTAAAGGAATTGGACCGTACTAGACGATTGCAATATAATTAAAATTTTATTTATTATATTATTTAAGTACTATAATTATAATTTAAATGTAATCATCAACATGTATACTCTTCTACATAACAAATAAATTCGAAGACATAGCAGGTCGGTATCGGTATTGAGTGTTGGATCTCCATGGGAAAAGGTCCGTTAAGAGGTGTAATCAAAACTTTTATATGTTAGTTATTGATTCCATCTTTATCATATGTTGAATAATACCATTAATGTACCTCAAGATCTTTAAATCCAAAAGATCATTAATGGCTTGTTTGAGCACATTGATGTTGAAATTCAAATGCTTGTTTGAACTTTAGACAGATTGAATTGTTCACTAATAGCTTGTGGGCTATGATATCATACGTAGTATTGGGTTGGATTTCAAAAGGATAACCTTATCAAGGAAGAATAGCTAAAATTATTATATATTGGTTTTTGTTTCCGTTTATACCCATGACAATGATAGGCAGCAGAACTTGAACACATAACGTCTAACAGCTCTCATACCACCTTGACCTTCATTGAACAGAAAAATGTCTGTGGAGTTGATTTATTTTACTGCATTATCATTTAATTACCAAGGAAGTTCTCTGTTGAATTAAACCCTGATATTATTCTCAATTATTAGAGTGCCAGAAAGAAGAGATTGTTAGGAGTGCGAGTACACATACATAGCTGGGAAGTGTTGTCCTTTCCTAAAATTTCTCTCATTCCTCAAGATGTGGCCTTCCAGTTCTAAGGATGGTAAGGATTTGATTACACATTTGGAAGAATTCAATCAGAACAAATTCAATAATGGAATCAAGACTATTTATGGGGATCACAATATCTGAATGTAGTTGTCATAACTAGTGAGATGTCCCTTTTGGATTTCAGATGAAAAAGAAAAAGAAAAAAAAAGAAAAAAAAAAAAGGAAGGAATATAGTGACTCATGTTTTTCTTTATAGTTGAGAATACATTAATTTACCAGACCTATTCTCCTTACTCCACCTCAGTTAGTTCGCAGTTTGGCTGGCATTTCTGCAAGTAGAACAATTTGGTTCACTCATTGATTTTATACATGGCTTCATGGCCATATCTTGTTTTTCATGTGTATATGGCTAGTCTCTGCTGGTTGTTAAGGATCTAATTGTTTTAGATCTTTAAGTAGATATAGGAATGAATTGAACGGCATGACAGAAAATGACTTATGTAATAGCTGAATTGAGATGTGTCGTCCGAACTTGTTGTTCCATCATTTATATTTTGACACCTCATTACATCACATCCTCTTAGAAAATGAGAATGACAACAAGGTCCAATGTGCCAAGGTGTCAAAATAGGATAAATCTCCATGTACATAATTCATGTACAT
The DNA here is from genome assembly GCA_019097785.1 of Fraxinus excelsior. NCBI lineage: Eukaryota > Viridiplantae > Streptophyta > Magnoliopsida > Lamiales > Oleaceae > Fraxinus > Fraxinus excelsior. The sequence continues at coordinate 22,526,036 of CM032634.1, forward strand.
AATGGATTACATAAGCCCATGTGGAAGAAATCCGACCGTGGATGTGAAGTGTGGAAAAGTCAAAAATTGTAGACTACCGATGGATGCGCGCCACATGTCAATTATGTAATGTATTATGTAAATGGTTATGTACTTGTAGCATGGTCTGTCAAAATATATGTTGGCGTCTTCCCATTTGCTAAGAAGAGATGTGTCAAGGTGTAAAATATGTATTAAAGGTACAACCGATGAAACAAGAAGTTCGAGACAATGAATCTATGCTTGTACTGGATAGCGACAAAGCATAGTTTCACCATTGTGACATCTCTCTCTTTCACAAAGTAAACAGCCACTATCCAAGTGTGAAACAATTATGGCTCATTACGTACACTGAAACTGGTAGATGGAGCAGATAATTGTCAAATTTTTTACGTTTCTCTTTGTCGTTCTTGTTAAGCTAAACTACCAATACAGCTGGTGCAAGTTAGAATTATAGGAAAGCGTATTGTTCCATCTTCTCTTTTCATTTATCAATATCAATAGATGGGATGGAGCTTGAACAATGTAAGAAACAGTGACGAGGAAAGAAATTCTAATAATTTTATTTTTTTTACATCGTGTTCTTAGGTTGTTCCCTACTAGATGGGCAGGAACAAATAGCAGTTGGAAAGATTGAATAAACAAATAAAAGAGACAGAATTATGATGCCATATTTCCTTCACTTCCCCAGTCTTTCTCTATTCAACATGTTGCAGCAGCAGAGAATCTACTTTTTCAACTTGTTACTGCCTCTTTTTTCCAAGAAAACTGCCTGCCAACACACACGTGCAACAAAATTAGTCCTTGAAACAATAATTTTCCCATGAACTGTAGGTGTCACATAAATAACTCACTGGATTTTCCAGACGCTTTTTTCCCTTCAGCTGATGATTTGAAGAAACCAAAATGCTTCTTTGCAATTGAGTCACCCTGCAAGAGATTTTACATGAGAAATTAACTCTAGAAACTTGATTACAGAGAAAAAACTTGATATCAGAAAAAAGTAAGATTAGTACCTCATAATCTGGGGCAGAGTGGCCTTGTGAGAAACCAGGAACATGTTCCATTGAAGTGTGAATATCAGAATAAGCTACATTGTCCTGAAATTCAAAGCAGACATTAATATCAATGCAAATAACAGAGAATTATATGGTGTTTCATTGAACTTGCCTTGGAGAAATGAAACATAGGGGAGCTAGCAGTATCATCAAGATACAAACTCTGTTGCTTTCCTCTTTTCTGTGTCATTTTCTTTTTCTGGTTGCTGTTCTTTTTCTGTTCATCGGACGCGTAGTTTTCACAGTCGTCTTGAAATTGTGGAGGCCCTGAAGATGCATCAGACACCATAGACAGGTTTTCATCTTCTTGACCATCATAAACATATGCTCCTTTTTCTCGATAACTATAGTTATCGGAAACCCTGTTGTAATGATTTGCCGAATTGGAAAGTTGATCCAAGTACATAGTCCATCCCGACTCACATCCGCTACTGCATTCGGAATTCGATATATTCATTCTTAGGTTTTCTGCACTTTCAAATGAAAGCACGAATTCTTTTATGCAGGATTATAGACTTGTGGAGAGAGAGAGAGAGAGTTAGCAAGTTGGTTTCTCTTTGTTGTTTGCTATTTATAAGAAGAAGAAGAAGATACTGTTGAATGATATGAAACCAAACAAATTACTCTCAAATCCTAGATTAATTTTGTCCTTCCCTTTGTTATTTTCCCTTATTTTTATATTTTTGTCGAGTAGAATAAAGAATGCCAGTTGTCTTCGTCATTCTCTGTGTGAGAGAGAGAGAGAGAGAGAGAGAGAGAGAGAGAGTAGTGTAGGGGTAAAATGGCTTAACATCTGTTCTATAATGTCAATTTTTTCAAGTTGTAAATTCTTTTGTGACACTAAGCAAATTTATGTCAGAACAGACAACAAAAATCTTTGCAAATGTTAAAAGGGTGAGGCTCCAATCTTGTACTTTTGAGTATCAACTTTTTATTAGGGTCCTAAACTATTGTCATTGGGATTCACAATGAACATAGTTTACACATTCTTCAGACCAGGAAAAAATAAAATAGTATGCTGCTGGTCGGTTCAACATATGACGTGTTTGGTAAGATGGACGGGATAATATTCATAGTTGAGCCATTTTGCACATTCTTCTGAACCAATAACCACAAGTCATATAGTGTTGAATCAAGTCATATCCGATGATTTATCGAACATATCTATAAAGTCAGTAAACCTTGCGGCTAAAATATTATGGAATAAAAACTCAATAAAATACTTCATCCTCAAACTTTTTGACTTTATTTTTGTTATCATAGAGGTGAGGATTGGACTTCATAAACTGGTAGCATTTGTCTTGTTTTCTTGACCAGTAGAGTTTCTTCAAGGTAAGCATAGAACTTTATACAAGTGAATTTTTGTTGCATACTTATGGTGTCAAAATTGTGTTAATGCACATTGGCCCATTTTATGCAATAGAAGGGGAATGATGTTCAGAAGCCAGCCAAGCCATCACGTTCTTCTGGTAACATGCACAGATATGTGATGATAGATACACTTCCAAAATTCATACGGAAACACTGATACTGGAATTCGATATGAATTTACATTCCTACCAAATATGTTAAGTACACCTCGAGTTTCGAGAAGGTTATAAGTTACACAAGGGGTAATTAGTAATAATCGTCTCAATTAAGAGAGGCAAAATGTAGATGACATTGTCCTAAATTTAAGGGGTGAAACTGAGTACTTCAATGCTTGGCCAACTGGTCCTGGTACCTAATTTCATTTGCACATGCTCCATGCCCACTTGCATGCATTGAACAAAATCAATCTCCATTTCTACCTTATTTATGGTTGATCAATTCAAAATATTAGTTCGAAAAGGTGTGCAATCACTACACGGTGAATTTTCATGCATCCATCGTCCTTTGAACGGTAAAAAAAACCTAATTTTGTATAGCATCTTTTTTTCTAAATTTAGTTTATATGTATCTAAATCTTCAAATCATTCCACATAATTCGTTGCATCAGTTTCATATCACAACTACATCTATGAGTGGTGGCTTTGACAAGTTAACCGATAGAAATTGAAAAAATTGTACCAACAAATCGAAGTATTGAAACAGTACATAGATAATTTTCAATTATGATGGCTTGACGATCACGTAGACACAGTGGTTGACAAGTCGGAGAAAAGGACTTGGAGGATGATAGCCCTATTGTCCTCTCAATCTTGAGTGGGGAATGGCTCTAGTATGGCCTTTTGGGGTTTGCACCAATCTTAGCTTGTCAATGGTCCCTTGAAAATGTTGTAGGCATTAGCCTTTAAAATTAACACTGTTATGAATTACTGAGGCTCTGATCCCCAAATTTGGGTTAAAAATCTCAATAATTGCTATATTTTTAATTATATTTCTCGGTAATCATTAAACTATTAAAAAAAATTTAATAGTCATTATACTTTTAACATTGTTCAATCACTCATCTCCTTCCATTTGAAAATTAGCGATTCCAATGATGTAACAAACAAAATCGTTAATTTTTAGAACTATTTGACATTACAAATGAAAAACAACGCTGCGTGTACGTACAATGACTATTTAGAAAAAAATTAAAGATCGATGATGGGAAACAATTTTAAAAGTAAATTATTATTCAGAAAACAATTAGAGTTCGATGAATATTGCGAAAGAACGCCGAAACCACCGTGACCATTGCGATATTAAGCCCCCCAACTTCATAGAAAATGTTACAATGTGAAAAATTAAATTACAAATGTGGAGAGTAAAACTTCATTGGTTCAATAATTCAAAGGCATCTGGGCAATTAATGCTTGAGTTGACCTGACATACCCCACCCCACCTCCCACAGTATCACTGTCCTTCTGAGAGTGACAGCCAAGCCCAAATTTCATCGATACATACACAACAAAGGATTTGGTTAAGAGAGATTTTGTGTTGAACCAAAAGGCTATCAATTTTCACACTGACAAATACTACAATTGTTACCACCTTAGCTTATTCCACCTTCAAATATTTGTACTGTATTCACCTCCTTGTTGCCCCTCGCTATGATACCTTTCTCACCGTCGTCCATACACTCTTTTAATTTATTAATATTGTTTAGTATTATTCAATCTCTTTTTCCAAGTATATCATCAATGTTTATTTTGCAATTTGATGGTGAAAACATGAATCATTTGAAGTTTGGCGTTCTTCTATGGAGTGGTTTAATACGTTCAAAGAATTGGAAGGAAACGAAATAGTCTATTAAGATGTTTGTAAGACGAAAGGCTGGCAAAATTTTCTTTTACGCATTGTCCCATCCCGAAGGGATGAAGAATCCCCACCTATGAATGCTAATAGGGACATGGAACATGATCCTTTTAAGAATTCTCAAACTCGCCTCGAATCTATTCGTTATATTTTTATAATTTTCAATTTTTTTTTAAAATTAAAATAATTTTAAATAAATAGTTAATTAATTTAAAAAGCGATAAATAGATATATTTTAGTCCTGCCAACCTAAAATCTTTGACACAGAGGGTATGGTATCTGTTCTAATCCTTTGCCACACAGAATTTAAGGTGTGCCCCCACTTTTTCAAGGTAAGAAGAGGGGGTATAGAATATGTCTCGGGTTAATGTTCTAGCACCAAGTGCTAAGGCTTAAGTAACCAGTGTGACGACCTTTAAAGAAGAGTATATGTACTCGAAAGCAACACGAGTCAATAGATAGAGAATAAACGGGGGTACAATACAACACTCTATAACTAACTCGATACAATAAGTTCCGTGAATTCGGAATAAGGAGTGCCTTCTAATACACAGAAATGATAGACCTGGGCGACTATTTAGTAAGATACAATGTTAATTTCCTCGAGATAAAATGAACATATTAATATATTTATTCAAATTACCTTTTAAGGATGAAGATTAAATTGTCATTCTAATTTTCCCTACTTCACACCAAAAACTAAGAAAATGTGTGGTTTAAAGTTTATTTCTATTTGGTTTAACTAAAAAATTGATAAAAATTAACAATAAATTTTAACCACACATTTCATAGTTTAACTGTATATTTCAGTAACTTTTATCAAAATATATTAAAAATCTAGCATGGGATTCTTACATCATGAGACAACGTTTTAATATAAACATTTGATGTTAGAAGTAATGGATAATGAAATGTCCAAAAAAGTGAGGTGGTCCAGTATCTATACTGACTGGCTGCTAGAAGGGTAAGTCAAGAGCCACACGTGTGTTGTTCCAAGCCCATGTGCCCAGATTTTTGTCCCTTTGCTTTTCTATTAATTATCACTATCATACATTATTGTCAAAATTATATATATAAAATAGCGTAATATATTAAAACAATACTATAATTTTTGTATCTGTAGCATTCTTAATAATAAGTTTCGTATGGGACGCAATAATCAAGGGGCGTAGGGAGAGGAGGGCAAGGCTGGGCTTTAGCCCAACTCTTCCCCCAAGGCCCATTTAAGTTTAATGTAATATATATATATATATATAGAATTTTTATTTTTATTTTACAAGGAAAATTGTTTTTTACCTCTTGGCTCCGCCCCCAGTTAGTAATCGATCAAATCTAATAATATGAAATCATCGAAACTCAATAAATAGATCGTGCAAATCATATTCCTTTAAGAATCTATTGTGTCATTGAGTCTGTTGGATGCACATTTTTTTTTTTTTTGAGGGAATGTATTTTTTTTTTTGTAATGTGATGGTGAATATGTGGTTGAAAAAGATTATTGATGTGATGAAAAATATTATTTTATTGAAAAATGTATTATTAAAAATGAATAGAAGAATGATAGTGAATTAAAAATGCGGTTCAAATAGGGGCTCATAATTTATTCACTATAAGATATTTCTATTGAAATTAATTTTTATAAATAAAATAATATTGCGAATCCTTGTATGGCATTATCTGGTAGACCACAAATTAGTCCATATTTGAGTCACATTCTCACTCTTCTACTCATTTTCAATTATACATTTTTCAATAAAATAATATTTTTCATTACATCAATAACTTGTTTTTTTCAACCACATTCACATCACATCACAAAAAAATGCACTATCTCTTAAAAAATGTGCATCAAACACAACCTTAATACATAAGATGTAAAACACGTGTTTGAGCCACATTATTTTTTATATTATCATTCTTCTACTCATTTTCAACCACACATTCTTCAATAAAAAAAATATTTTTCATCACATCAATAAATTTTCCCTTTTTTTTTCAACCACATATTCTCCATCACATCAACAAAAAAAATACATTCTTGAAGCAAAAATGTTCATCAAACAGATGCAAGTGTCAAGTGATTCATTAACTCTAAAAAGTTGATTTGACATATTTTGAAGAAAAAATATTAATTGCATAGGATACTTACCATGATTTAACAAATGTTGAACATGAGCTGGTAAGTATCTTAAATGTCCCTATTGTGAAAAGCTTTTTATATAAAACTAATCAAATCAATCCAACCCAACCCATTAAAAATTAAAAATGAACCCAAAAGCACCAAAACCAACCCCAACAAAACATAGAGCCAAGCGGGTGGATTGAGAGGGACATATATGGAAGAAGCGAAAGAAGACGAAAAAACAAGGTCTAGGTTGATCCGAAATCTGATTCAAATCCAATATAGCATATATGGTTACATAAGAAATCTATTGCATCGATTCTTTTGAGTAGAGGAGAACGGAGTTTTCTAAATGTAACTTTATTCTTGACTTTGAGTACAATACATGATCTTTCAACTTATCCAAGTCATCTTAAGTGCCAAACAAACTTTGAATCAAAAAATATCCTTAGCATTACATGTTCTTTATATTAACTTGAAACTTGAAAAAGAAAGGTGAAATTCAACATGAGATGAACATTTTATTTGGGTTCTAGGAATAAAGCCTCTAAAATACAAAAATATTGTATGCATTTCAAGAACTTCTGCCAAGTTTTACAAGTAACACCCAAGCAATTCAAGGGACCGGACGAGTTGAGATTTGTTGTTCCCATTTACATTTCTCATTGGTTGTCCATCCATAAATGTTTGACACATCAGCTCTTTTTAGCAAATTGGAAGACACATTTCAAAAATAATATCACTTTTAGCAAGAACTGTATTGATGTTTTTTGGTTTTCTAATAATAGCTAATGTGCCAAGGTTTTAAACATTTAGTAGGGGCAACACATATGAACTCAGGTAGGATGGGTCAGATAGGAAGATTAGCAATAGCCCAGAAAATTAAAGAGACTACACCAAGTAGAATCAACTAATAATATCCAGAAGACATGTACCCATTAGTACATTAATCAATTGCTCTTCATCCACACATTCTTTTCCTCCTCTCAACCTCAGAATCTAACTTGTACTACTCTTGATCTAAGATCTTTCATCAAACAGCTAGGAAAATTTGAGAAAATTGACAATTCCTTGAATTAATCTTTAATGATTGAGACATATACAATCTCAAACATAATGATTGAACTCAAAAATCTGCACCATTGAATCGTCACATCGGCGGATATTTTCATAAAAAAACATTCAGCCGAACTCGAGTAGATTTATGTAAATACTCAACTTAAAAACTTGTAAATAATCGACAGCAAATACCTATTAACAGAACTGCAGACGACACTGGTACAAATCTTCTATGATACATAGGTTAAAAAGCTGGGAAAAACTTGTTGAGTTGGCCTGGCAATTTATAAAATTCATTGTTCCTAACATCTCTATTATACACCATAAACCTCTCCCACCAATAAGCGCCATTATCCTTACGTGCTCCGTCGCTACCATGAGGAAGACTGCAATCCAACACGAGAGCGATTAAAGCAGCCACAGTCGCGTGTGACATAAAAAGGACGCACAGTATGTCGTTGAACTGCAAATTCATCAAAAGAAACACAAATAAGAAATCTTAGACGTAGGACTATCGAATATTTATGAGAACGGCTTTACGCATACCCATGTTGCATGAGTGTGAATAGGACCAGTCGTAGAATGCAGGCGATACTCTCTGAAGTATTGTGATAGGGATAGCCCCAAGAATACGGAAAATCCCAATACAAGCTTTGTTCTGAAATTGTTTAGGTTACAGAATTGGAGAAAACCAAGTCCTGCAGATGCTGCGTGCAACAAGATCGACCAGAATAAATTACTGCAAAACATACTGAAGAAAAATCGAAATGACAGTATAGGTACATACCAACATAACCAAAGCAGATGCAGTATATTCCTGCCATAATTGGCATAGGGATTGCAGCAAAAACTGCTCCAAATTTCCCTGTGCGATCATATCATGAAGTCGATGTTAAATTAAAATTCCATACAATTTCAAAATCTAAATTCTTGAATTTAAGGGTTATATTATTAGTGCCAAACAACAGTTGCATAATCAAAATCCCCTTGTTTTTCTGCGAACAAGTTGATCGACTGAGCTAATGAATAAATATGAAGTGTACATTAAGAGAAGCCTAAAATACCTAAGAAGGAGAAGAAAATCATGAATGCAGCTGATATTTGAACAACTCTTCGACTTCCAGCTTTTGTCAGAGCCAAGAGACCTGCATTTTCTCTGAATTCGTAGAGAACTCTTAGTAAACAGAGTTATTGAAGAAACAAAATCACGAGAGAAATTGAACGTTAAACACTATTCGCTTGTTCAGTAAGGTGAAATCTATCGTACTAGACAGCATTAGAAAATAAAAAGTTACGTTATCCAACATAGAAGGCATGTATTCTATGTATAAAGATATTTTATCATGAACTTGTATGGGAAGGTTGAGTTTCTTACGCTGTTGCAGTAGCACCAGTGACACTGCCAAAAAGGCCATTAAGCAAAGTCCCGATCCCCTAAACTCAAATATATATTAGTACTCCGAAGTGTTATTCTTGAAACAAAATTCTATTAACGTTCTAATGAGAATCAAATACAGAATCTATTCTTACCAGCCAGCCTATGCCACGGCTAATTACTGAAGGTGGAACTGGTGTAGCGCTACCATATCTTGCTGTTGCAAGATACACTCCGGTAGACTGCAATAAATCATTTATTTTTATAAGTTATTCTTCTTCTCATTTAACTGAAGCCAACAAAATTTCATTTCAGTTGTGAAGAACAATGAAAAAATTTCTCTGCTATTTCATTTTTGTATGTAAGTTCATAATTTCATCAGAAAAAAGCCAGATGCACCAAACATGCTCTAAGTTTAACTTCCTAGACAAACGAGAATACAAGATTACATAAACAATGTAGAGTGTAGACCTCAGCTGAAGTGACAAATGAAGCCATCACAGTTGCAAAAATTTCCCCGGCTCTAAAAGTAGGAGGCCCCCATTGGAATGGGGAAGGAACATATATCCTGCAGGTGCCAACAAGCGATATCATAAGATCCAATAGTGTAATATTTATCCGGAAAAAAATGGCAACTAAAATCCTCAACAAAATTACTTTGCTGAACAATCAAATATAATTTAAAAGCAACGAATTGGAATTCTTACAAAATCTAGTAAAATGGATGAATATACACACAGCTTGGACAACAATTTATTCATCCAAAACCTACTGATTAATGTCATAGCGAAATGAATGGAAGTAAATTGATGTTGGCAATGTTACCAAGGAGCTCCACTGATTAGTCCAGAGCGATCAGTTCGACAGCTATCTTTTGAAGGTTTATGATAAGCACCACTCCAAGTTAAAATTCCAGCATAAATCCACACAATGGCAACAGAGAACAGCACCGCAAATCTATCACATAAGGGCCTCTTTAATTTTATGAATCTTGGAAGATACTGCAAGAAAAATGGAATTCCGAGTATCATGACAAAAGAATAATACTCTTGTTTCTCCATGAATATAAGATGAGGCAGTGAGTTTTCAGTTTTTGGTTAAAGGCTCATCTAGCCAGTCATATTGCACTAGTTAGTTATACGATGACAATTTGAATCCTAATCCCCCGAGAAAAACGTAAAAGCTACCAAGTTGAGGCATGGAAATTAGATAGATGCTTAATTACCTGCGAGATGATAATCATGAATACCAGTTCTGGAATCCCAACTTCAACACAGTTTGCAATCTATAAGATACAAATAAATTATGTAGTGAGGTACAGAAACTTGTAAGTTAAGCTGCTTATGAAGATATTCAGTGGAAGGATATAGATCTCTTACCAATGGGAAGCCAAGATGGTACAACCCGAGACCAGTGAAGAAAACAAGTGGAACCATAGAAAGAGGACTAAAAAGCCTTAAACCAGAGAAATAAAATGTAAGTATGATTGAAATTGCAACAGCAAAAAATGTAAACATTCACTTCTCAAATAACAAACCTGACTATGTTCCTCCACAACCCGATAAACCCGATGATCATTTGGAAACACGAAGTAATAATCAATGCACCTTGTACTTCTCTCATTGTCTGTGCAAATCTCTGAGAAAGCAACCAGTTTTTAGGCCAAAAATACGGATAGGGAAACACATAACACTAAAACGATAAATTGCAATCACCTCCTCAGGCTGATGTATCATTTGATATCTTCTGGAACGAAGAATCGTAGTTACAGGAATCAAGAACGCGTGGGAACCGCCTATTACCACTGGCAATCTCGTGCCGAATAAGGAATGGAACAGTGTATTTACTCCTGAAACAAACAGTAATGTTTGTATCACCTTAGCCTTCTCTTTCTGCAATGCAAGAAAATGTAGATTGGTTAAAAATACGAAAAAGGAGATTATCAAATGAAGAGTAAATAGATTCTTACATCACTACCACCCATTTGAGGAACTGTCATACTTGGGATCAAGACTATTGAGCCAAGGCTCAAAACATAGTGCTGGAACCCCAAGAAAATAGCTTCCACTGCAGTAATAACAAACGAAAAATTATTCTCAATAAATTTAGAGCCGACTGCATTTGTTGACCAAGGGAGAGAGGGAGAACTAACATAATGGTGGTGGACTGTTAATGCAGTATTGGACACCAGTAAGTTGCTCTAAAACTGGATGTGGCTGTGGCTGTTCAGGTTGGTTAGCTGCGGCTGCATTATTCCCACTTTGAGCCATTCTTCAAGATTCCAAACTTAGAAATTCTCTGGGTTTACTAATATTATAAGTTTAAGCTTAGAAATGGTTTACACTACAGACTTCTCAGAAAGTGATAGTGCAAGATATAAAATGTATGCTCTTTGTATAAAAGAAGTAGAAATTTATTTTGTTGCATACATTTATATAGGTAATTATTATGAGAATTATTTTGTTTATTATAAGATCATTTTTCTGATTTTGATAATCATATTACATTGAATTTTAAGATGTTGCGTTGTGCCATATTTATCACGAATTGATTTTGGTGATTACATTTGTACTTACAACTAATATAGTTTTTTTTATATATATTATGAACAATTTTATTTTAAAATTTTAGTTCTCTTATTATATGGAATTTTTAGATGATTGTGAACTTAAATTCTTTTATCTGATTTTGATGATTGCTTACATTTTTTTTTTTTTTCTAACTTTATCAAGAAATGCATTTTTATAAAAAATAAAAAATAAAAAAATCACGATTAAATTATATTAAATTTTAGGGTAATTGTGACATATTTATAATGAAAAATTATTTGTAGCATACCATTCGAAAATTACATAAAAGAAATTAGTCTTTGCTCGAATAAAGTTACAACTAAAAAATATCAATGAGTTAAATATTCATTTATTTCCTAAACCATTTTAGGATTGTCCATATCTCCATCAGGTGAATGGTTACAAAATATTATTAATAATAATAATAATAAATGAATGCGCCATTTCAAATTCTTAACTGATAAAAAAATTTGTAGAAAATAATAACTCGTCATGTAACTGATAATTTGTAATTTAATGTATTTCATTTATACCTCAAAACCCATACAATTTTGTTTATCATTAATTGATTTTTAATGATTTTTGTGATAAAATTACATTAGATCTTCTTGATATAATTGTACCTCACTTACCGGTGTGTACTACAAAGTCATGTCAGACTTGGGTCGATAAGAATAAGGTTCTAAATGAAGTGTACATTAAGTTTGACATTATGTAATGTATATAAAATTGTGTCATTGATTTGAAAAAGTATTGTTAAAATCAATTGCCATGATGCTTTCTTATCAAACTTGATGTCAACCACAATGTATATGTAGCAAAACTCTACCTCTAAATAGTTCGTAAAACACAAGACAAGACAAGCTTCTGCAATATAATTCTTCATATGTTTGATGGATGCACAATCTATAATACCAACAAAACTCAATCTTTACATATTCCCATTGTTTGCAAGACAGCAAGAAAATAACACTTTGCTTCGGCTAGAAAAATAAGCCTGAGCGTTCAAAATAGCAAAGAACCATATTCACCTACGCCCGAGCTTCTTTGGTGTGAGCTGCAGCTACTCCTCACATCTTCTCACATTCCTGAAATGTGACAAAACAGAAAATAAAAAATCTGCTCTAAAAGAGTAACAATTTAGAAAATGTTTGATCCTTTTGCACCAAAATGCCTGAATATATACTGAAAATTGAGAATCCATGAAGTAAAAATGGCCTTTTTATAAGAGTCAAGATAACTCTGTAATATTATCCAAGTTGTTCCGAATGATTCAATGTTGAATATCAGTGTATACTCGGGGCACAGGTTAGACTCCGTCTACTCCGCCATGACGATAGCTTACAAGTGAATTCAATTTTGTTCCACTAGCTGAAAGATGTGCTCTAAATAAAGCTTCTTTGAGGTATGTGACATCTGATGCCGACAGAGACAAACTATTGCCATGCCTTTGCCTTTCACTTTGTTTAAGGGCCTCATTTAGTGCACACAAGTATTTGTTCCATCAAACAACGCTAGAAAGTCTCATTCGTTAAGTTTAGCAAAGACTGTAAAAATTTACATTGCAAAAAACAAAGTCAAATAAACAATGTAGTTAAAAAGAATTTCATATTGAGAAACATATCAGATACTTAAATTTGCTAGAAACAAAGGATCTACGTGAATCTCATTCAAAGGTCCATCCAGTAGAATTATTTACATGGCATCCTAATATTAAATAATATATTTCTACAAGGTAAAAAGTTCTTATGAATAGATACATAAATTTGACTCACCATTCCCTATCCATATCTGATAGAACAAAGTAGATACCTAGTCAGCGACTATAACGTGGGAGCCAGAAACCTTGTGACCAGGAAAGATATTCAGGAAACATCATTTGTACGGTTTTGCTCCTCCATCGTGACAACAAGGCAACCAGCAATTTTTTTTATTATAATTTTAAATATTTTTAACCAAGTGTTGGTATTTGTTCATCCATATAGGAGGATAGTTACTGCATTTAAGACTACCATGTGATAAGTAGGATAAGCAGATCGAAAGCAATCATATAATTAGACTAAGGGTAGCTTACAGGAAAAATGGCATTTGTACCCATGCTGCCAATCATGGAGTTCTTTAGGTCTAATCCTGCTAATCACTTGAGTATAAATATGTGTATAAATTTATCTCATAAGAAATCACTCTATAGTAAATAATAATTTTGATGAAGTTAACAAAACCTTATTTAATACATGAGTGGAGTCCACTAAAGCTTAGTTTAGTCTTATCAATTTTTTTCTTCATGCATATTAACTACCACCTTCATAATGTAGCTAGCATCAACAACAAAGACTAATCCTTTGTTCCCAATTAATTTGAGGTCATCTACACGAGTCCTTCACCGCTCCATTAAATTTATTGCTAGATCTACTAAAATATCCAAAGCAACTAGGATCTCAAATAACTACAGAAGGTCGTATTAGTTTTAGCCTGCCCCTCCCTCTTCTAATATATTCTACTAAGATCATGTCGTTCTTATAAACACAAGTCTTTTAGATCTAAGCAAAACCATGTCCCAACCAAGTTGTCCTTCAAATTTATTCCCTCAGATTTATTCTTAATCAATGACACATTCACTTGCTGGCCTATATGCTAATTCCAGATTTATTCTTAATAAATGACACATTCACTTGCTGGCCTATATGCTAATTCCTAATCGTATCACACATTCATCTTAGCATCCCCATTTTGGCTACCTTCATTTTATCCTTAATAGTCCAACACTCACAACATAAAGTATAACTGAGATTTTAGTTTGCAAAGATGTTCTTATATCACAAAAATCCTGTGGCAGTTATCCCTAATTATCTGAAACATTTGAATCACGCCTTAATACACACTCCGTCCCCATCTTCCATGATTTCATAGTATGATTATTATAATTAGGCAATTAACATCTACCTCCATTCATGTGACATGTTTTTACTCTTTCAGATCTCGTTGAACGATTCTGTCAACTATATAACACCCACCTTGCCTCAATACTCCATACTTGGATAGGAAGTTCATCTAGACCAATTTTTTTTTTTTCTTATCTTCATCGTCTTCAGAGGATATCTCACTTCCACGAATTAATCTCTTTTAGTACAACTAACATTTCCGTCGGTAATGGAGTTAGCAATCATCATTGTCAATGCTAGGCCTTTTACCAAATAACAAGTCGAAATAGTTTATTTGTCTTGCCAGGATCTCATAACTACTAAACATTACAATTTGTTCTCATCTTTAATACACTCAACTGGTTTAGATCTCTACTTCCCCACTCCTTCCCCGTTTGAAGATAACTTAGTGCTAGTTTGGTAGCCCAAGCAATGCCCAAAGATCCCATGCCTTTCTTGGTTGGATCAACTCAACCCAAGCGAGTCATCGGTCTGAGGAAAGAAAAGGACCGCTTTCGCTTTCAAGAGAAAAAAAGGAACTCGCTACACCACATCATTGCATGCAAGGGAGCTTGCTCAATTCTCCTGCAAGGGAGCTTGCTCAATTCGGAGATTTGTCCAACTCGTAGCTTTCAAGTTCTTATAAGCAATGGGTCTTACAAAATATATGGATCACAAATGTGTTAAAGTAAAAATAATGGTTCCTACAAGATAAAAGCTATGATGCTCAAATTCAGGTACGTGTACGTATCTAAGTGTCGGATATTTTATTTTCTAAAATGTAGAATAAGGGGACATAGCTAAAAAAAGTCCAAATATCGAACACGGGTACGTGAATATATCTTTCAAATTTAAATTTTTCTTTAAGTTTCCTTCTTTATTCATGGATAATATGAAAGATATTTTTAATTATTTTTAGATTTATTATTTTCTCAATAGTTGCCAAGATTTTAGGGGCCTCCTATCCTGAGCCCATTTCATTTACCAAACAACCCGCCTACCCAACATCAAGCCAAGCCCTATATTATAGCCCACCTACCCGATAACACATTATAATTCTACCCCAACCCAATTCCAACCCTAAAACTGGCTCATCCTCCATCTCTCTTTTCCACCCCCAAATCCACATTTTCTCTCTCTTCCACCACAAACCCCTCCGATCCAGCTATCTTCGATGGCAGAATTGTGTATTGGAAGAAAAGGGAAAGAAAAAATAATAAAAGAAGAAGCAAAACAACGCTGTGTCAGGTTGAAATTTTGAGGATCCGAGACTATCCCATGTCCGTACCCGTGTCGTGTCAACACGGATACTCTAACCATTTCGAAGAATCCGAGCATCATAGGATAAAAGTAAAGTATAAGTGTATAACTAGCTTATAAGCAATTACAATCTTTACAAACATGTGCATAGACTTATTGCAAAGTAGCATGAATCATTTTTCGTCATTCCATTCAATTAATCCCTCCCAATACAAAAATAAGAAATTAGTTTGAACCTTGTAGTTGAATATTAATAATTGAATATTGCACTTGCTCTATAACAATATAACATGTCAATATCCTGGGTAGACTATCTAATGTATTGTCTATGAGAGGCATTTATATTCAATTCATCCAAAAGTAACGGTCATGTTCCTACCCAGAGAGACCATATTGGGAAGCATTGGCCATTGGTCTAGACCTCCAACGAAATGTCATTTTAATCTTATGAAGTCCTTACTTATGCTAATAGATCAAGACCTTAACACATTTCAGGTTAGGCCTTGCTCCTGATCAAGGCGATACCATCTAGTAGTCAGCAGACTCAGCACTTCACTAAAGGTGGGACCCTTTTCTCTGGGATTTCTATAGGCATATTGCCAATTTTAAGGGTGACAGCTATTTTTAAAAAATTGAGTAGGTGATTCTTTTTTATTTTCTCCATCTTCCAATTTGTGAATGATGTGTACAGGTTCTACTAATTCAAATACCTTCTTTCATACATGGGCATCACCACCTTAGTGAATCTAACACTGGGGATCTAGGTGCAAAAATCCGTTGCTTCTCCTTCCACAGATCATGCGATGTTTCAGACTTGAGGAAAATAATCTATTCTGATTCACCCATAACTAGAGAGATTAAAAGTACCAAAATATAGATACTTCTTGTAATTGTCATATTAAATAACCACAACTAGCTTATTTTCCATGGAATCTAATGCAAGAATATTATCTTCAGTATGATGGTAAAAAATTGAATGAAGAAAGGAAGTTCATAGACTTCCCAGGCAGTGAGAAGTCAAGAGGTCAATAGATTTGTTGTAGAATCTGTTCCTGACTGATGCTCTTATGAAAGGAAACTTCTGAAATCATTTTGATGTCTTATATACTAACTATCATAATATTTACTTATAAGATGTCAGCTTATATAATATTGAATTCAATCGGTATTTTAATATCATGTATCATAAACCAGATAAAGCCAATCCCAAACACGCTATAGCAAATGGTAAATTTCCAGTATAACTTTCTTACCAGGCTAATAGCACCCTAAATAAAAATCATCATGAACCTCAGCGGCCTGCAAAAATAACATACATTCCTACTAGCCTAGATATAAAGAAGTTAAAAATCCATCAATATTCATTGGACAGTTTGCTTGCCTGATTATATCTATCTCATTTGCTAATTATCGTTATGATCCCTCACAAACTTTTTTTTAACTTGGTATTTGTAGAGAATATTATGTTTTTGACGTCTGTGTTTTTCATGTATAGAATCGTGAATTACATGCTCTTTAAATAGAGCTGAATACAACAACTATCCTTCTTTTTAGCCTATACAACTCGATTATATTAAATTTAAAAGAGTTATCCTTCAAGATATATCAAAGGTGTTTGAATTCAAATGAGCTATCCTTCTAGATATATCAAAGATGACTAATTTAAAAGAACTATCATTCTGTGGTTGAACAGGTCACATTGACCGTGTGACCTGCTCTTCTATCAATCAATTCTTTGATTCTTTTAATCTTTAACAAGCACTAATAAACAGTCAAAAATCTTGTAACTATTCATTTTAAACTAAAATCTTGAAACTTGAAAGTAATATCTATGTGATTTGAATCCAACAGTTCGATCGTCCTGGTAGTTATAACTCATGTTTAACTGACAGTTGATAAAATCAAGCCACGATCCAATGCCTGAGATTGCATCTATTTGTTTGCAAGTGAAAGGTAGCATACAGAGTGATTAAACATCAAGTGACATAATCGCATGGTCTCAACTCTTTATCATACTTGATCAACCTACTACTCTAATCGCCTTTTGTAAACAATGTGTGCCTTACCCCACTAAAGGGGAGCAACTATTAATTCTGATGAACCCTTTACCACTCAATCACTTGCTACTACATTTCTCAGATCCTCACTTTTCAAAATGGCATTATTTCTGTTAGTGACTTTTAAGGTTCTGCATAACCTTCCACTGTTTTGAAAATTCTCCAACATCATTGACATCATTCACTTGACTATTACTTACTTAGCTTGGTATACTACATAAAAGCTTATCCATCAAGTATTTCATGTGCCAAAAAACAGTTTCAAAACATATCGCCATTGGTAGCAATAATCAGAATTTTAAATGCCTATAGCAGACCACACGAGAATAATTCACAATTACAGGCTGAAGAACCCATTGTTACCTGAGAAACCAATTTCAGCAGCATTTGCATCAGAGATTTCCTCCCTTTTCACCCAAGTCACACCAATACGTCTCTGATTCATATTAAAATTACCAAATCTTATAGAATTTCCATGCCTCCTTCTACCACCACCATAAAGTCCCACCTTCGGTGCCAGATTACCCACTTTCCCATCATTCAATGAAAAGTTCCCAAATTTTCTTCCAATCATACCCATCCTATTCTCCTTTCTCCTAAATCCATTCCCGACTCCCCCCTTTGCGACATTTCTTTCACTTTCACCCACTGAAACTTCATCTGCCACCTTCTCAGGTGTGATCCCAGTGCCATTTAGATCTTCCACTTCAACTCCATGACCTTTAACCTTGTAATCCCTTCCCCTATTCTTGCTATTTCTCGGCAACTCATTTCTCTCTCCTTCCTTCTTTTCTGATGCCAATTCTTCACTTCTCTTCAACTCATCTATTCCACTACTTTTGCCTTTGAACTTGTAGTCTGTCCTCCCATTTTTATAATTCCTCTGGAACCCATCTCCAAATCCCTTTTGGTTCCCATATTTTTCATCTGGAACCCGGCCCCGAAACTCATTTCTCACTGTCTCCTTTTCTGATGCCAATTCTTCACTGCCTTTCAATTCATATATTTCAACACTCTTCTCTTTCATCATGCTCCCATATTTATCATTCCTCTGGAATCCACCTCTAAATCCCTTTTCCTTCCCATTTTGTTCCTCAGGGACCCCCCTCTGAAACTCAGCTCTCTCTCTTTCCTTCTTTTCTAATGACAATTCTCCACTACCCTTCAATTCATTTAATTCAACACTTTTTTCTTTCATCTTGTATTCAGTCCTCCCATTTTTATCATTCCTCTTGGACCCACCTCTATATTCCTTTCTCTTCCATTTTTTTCTGCTAAACACCCCCGTCTTCTCCCTCCCTCCATTTTCCGCCAAAACCTCTACAGTACACACGCTGATTGTTCCTCCAGTTCCTTGTAATTCACCAGAAAAACCATCTTTCACACTGCTTTTTCTGCTTGAGCACTCGGGAATTCCCACTACCTCATTTCTCGACAAAATCTCGGCGCAATCAAGAACGTTTTTCACAATTTTAACATGAATACACACATCATTACAACTATTCCCATTTCCTGTAATTTCCTTTTGCTCCTCATTTTCGATCATTACTCTCTCTGTATCTCCGCCTCCATTCTTCCCAACTGCCCTATATTTCTTCTTAGGGCGCTTTTTCTTTTTCTTTTTCTTTTCCTGGTCGATTCCACTCATTTTTCTATCACCCTGAAAACCTCCAATTTTCACTCTCATCTTCTGCTCATCTTTTTCCAATCTCTGCCACCGTCCATATCCAGGAGAACGAACCTCCATTTTCTTCTCATTTTTCCTATCCCTATAATCACTTGCAATTCTATGATCATCTTCGTTTTCTCTCTTTTGGGCCTCTTCTAACCTCTCTACTTCTTCTTGTTTCTTATGCTTTTCCTTCCCGTTCTTCTCTCCCTCTTGTTTCTGGAGCCATCGCTGTTTGAGTTGGGCAAACGAAACATAATTCGGAGGAAGTGATGGGTACTTCTTTCTCTCCTCCTCATCCATTGAACATCAATGAATGAATCAGCTGAATTTTGAATCAAAAACTAAAGCGCAAAACAGAAACCCTTGAAAATATTATGTGGTTCTGTCTGTATTCATGCTTATAGAGTTGGGTAAAGCGCAAGGAAATGTTTATAACTTTTGTGCAGGCAAAGACATGTGGTATTTGTACGGTATTGCTCTTCCACTACCAGGGTTGGCTCTGACTATACAGTTAACATAAAAAAAATTCCGTATACTCTATCATTAAAAAGTGAAACATACTTAGGCTTGTTTGAGCCACATTATTTTTTTCATTTTCACTTTTCTACTTATTTTTAATCACACATTTTAATAAAATAATATTTTTCATCACATCAATAACTTTTCCTTCTTTTTCAACCACACATTCCCTATCACATCACCAGTAAAAATACATTCTTTTTCCAAAAATATGCACCAAACGGGGGCTTGGTCCCATTTGAATCTCTTTATTTCAAAATATTTTTTTTTCTTAATCATCATGGCCACGTATTTTTCAAAAAAATTACTATTAAAAACATTATTTTTTCTCAATTTATCTTTATAGTGGCCATCAAATAGTGGCTTATCTTATATTGCAATCGGAGAATTTACATGAGTAACAAAGAAATAGTAGCGGAGATGAAATATGTCCTATTTTCAAAACTTTTGCTCGAATGATCATTTTATGGTACACAAAATCATTTATACCATTTTTTTTTTTATCCATTTGTCCAATATTATCCCGATTTGATGGTCATTATTTTGAGAAAAAAGAGTTTTGAATAGTAATTTTTTGAAAAATATGTGATCAAAAACTGTATGGCAAAATTTTGAGTTTATGCGCTAATTTTTTTATTGTGTAAATATGTCATTGAAAATGAATACGAGAATTAAAGAATTTTGAAATAATAGTTGTAAAATAGGGTCCATGACTCAGCACTTCCCAATTCTGCAATATATTATGAGGAAATTATACAAAAGTAGGGGTTTAAAGAATACAGTTCAAAATTCAGGTGCAAACTTTCATTATTCATAAATCAAGTGTCAATAAATATAAACCCTAAATCAATTTTCCTTTCACCCAAACCCTAACTCTTCATTATTTTCTCTCTCTAAAACATGGCAAAATATGAAATGGACTTTGGGCGCGAATTCGCGCGACCAGAAATGTGAATCACCGCGAAGCGAATCTACCCTTGTTGCATCGACGGTACACTAGAGATTTGGGTGGTGATTTGTGTAGTGGTGTGCGACACTGTTTACATGGTGGTGGTTTTGTGGTGGTGATTTGGCAGCGCAGCGATGTGAAACGGTGGTTGGTGCAGGTGGAGGTGAGTCTGGCGATAATGGTGTACGGTGGTTGGTTGCGGTGATGGTGGTAGATTTGGTGTGGCGAATCTGGATGCTGTTGTGATGGTGGTGGATATGGCGATTACAGGTGCAATGATAATACAGATGACGTTTTTTTTTTTTTTGGATAAAGAATACAGATGACGTTCACCTATCTCCCTTGCCGACGACTCTTCACATGCGAAGCACCGCGACGGGTGGTGTTTTGTGTGGTGGCGATGGTGGTATCTTGTGATGGGTGGGACCAACAATGAGGCGTATGTGACCAACTATTTGGCTGATTTGTGACTAAATATTAGGTGTCTGTGACTAAAAGTAATTTGTGACCAATAAACTGTAACTTACGTGACCCACAGATAAAATGCGACCTGTGATTTGAATGATATGTGATCTCGAAATAATATGTGACCTACAAAATTTTTGATATGTGACCACGATAT
The DNA here is from genome assembly GCA_019097785.1 of Fraxinus excelsior. Classification (NCBI taxonomy): domain Eukaryota; kingdom Viridiplantae; phylum Streptophyta; class Magnoliopsida; order Lamiales; family Oleaceae; genus Fraxinus; species Fraxinus excelsior. The sequence continues at coordinate 22,547,460 of CM032634.1, forward strand.
AACTTGTGACCAATTAATTTGACAATATGTGACCAGTAAATAAATATGTAACTTATAATTATGAATCTATGACTATTAATCACAAACTGTGACTTTATTATCAATATTTAATAAATATTTTTAATTAATTAAAGTCGTACTTGATTTTTGAATTTTCAAACTATTTACCTTACTTTTGAATTGAGGTAAAGAATACACCTTAGATATGAACTTTTCCCATATATTATTTACATGTAAACGACTTTTGAGACAAAAATAGTAGCTTTGATAATATCAAGGGAAAATATCGAAGATCAAGTGTATAGTTTACACCAATTCACAAATCAGGTTTATAGTTTGAAAATTCAAAAATCAGGTTTTTTTATTTAAATATTTAATTCTAATATAATATAATATAATTAACTCACCCCACCTGCACCACCCCTACCGCTCCGGGAACTATTCGGGCGACCATTCCGACCACCACTCTTCTCCAACGACTATTCTGACGACTGCTCCGATTCCAACAATTATTTCGACGACTATTCCGGCCACAAATTTACAATTTAATTAGTCACATATTATTTTTCAGTCGTGGATAATAATTTTTATACGTCACAGATTATTTTATGGTCATAGTTAAAAATTTTGGTAGGTCACAGTTAATTCGTTAGTCACAGATTTCAAAATTAGTTGGTGACAAATCAAAATTTATAGGTCACACAGTCACATATTTCCAAATTAGTTGGTCACAGATTTTTTCTCGGTCACAGATTATATAATTTTTAGGTCACAGGTAACAAAATGGTTGGTCACAGATTATCGAATGAGGTCACAGATTATATTTTTAGTCACATAACCAAAATACCCGGTCACAAATTTGAAAATTTGTTAGTCACAGTTAAATATTTTGTCACAATTAACCAAATAATAGGTCACGGATAACCACCGCGGCACCACCATTACCATCACACCATAACCACCAATCTCACCAGTATGGCCAACATCACCACCGCCTCGCCACCGCACATTACAACCACCACCACCCCATACACACACATATCCGCCGCACACCCACCAACAAATTAGATCCAAAAACGCCAGCATCCTACACCACCACAAGCACCCTACACCATCTCCAGCAGCACCACCACCACCACACCACAACCCATCCCACCACCTCCTCTTGCAGACCGCCAACTTCATTATCACTGCCAGGGTGGAACAGAACCAAAAGCTTCCTTCAAATCAAAAAAAGAATATCGAATGATTTCAGAAATTGACCGGCTAATCACCAGTGAACTCACGAGAAAATGAGTTCTTATTTCAAGAAAACTCCACAAAATCCCTCACGCCACGTACAACCTGGAGCTAATTTGGGGCAGCGTAGCACTTACTAGAGAAAAATGGAGGAAAGATGATGCGAACCATGTAGCAACGGTGACTATGAAACCCACAACTAGATTGATACGGAACCCAAGAACGCTAATTAAATCCGATTTTGGACTTGAACCCAACGAAGTGAGCCAAAAAATCCAACGATAACAAAGATGCGTTGAACCCCTTGATTACACTATGAAGAACCCAACAATCCGATGTTTTGAACGCCACAAGAATCATTTAGATCTTGATAAGTCTGTTATGTCCATGGAAGAACACAAGTTTTGAAGCAAAGTTTTGAAGGAGAAAACTCTCATTAATTCATCATAAAAGGTTCTTGTTACAATGAAGGCGAAATCCTATTTATACTAAACCTAGAAAATAAGGTAAAAACGTGAATAATTGATAAAGATTACAAGAATCTTACCTAAACTAGAATTCTAGTAAAATAAGGAAATTCGTGTCAAAATAGTTTTTCTCGGATTCGGATAGCGTTCAGTATTTTAGTCATATATCCCTCTCCTGATATTCGATTGAGGTGATTCAAATTTTGTTGGAAAGCTTACTTCAAAAGCTACAAAACTTCTTGAAATACAAATCTTCAAATTCGAACATATTCTATGCCAAAAATGGGTCGCAAACGGAGGTTGAAATTTCCTTCCGATTTTCTTTTATACGGTCGCATAGAAGCCTCAATTTTTGCTCTTCTATCTTCTGTATATGGCCATGCGGCCGCATGGTTCTTCAAATTCGCTCCTCGGCTGATTCCTTAATTTGTTCGCCCTCCAATCCTTTTCGGTCCTCGACTCCTTCATGAGACTTGTCCCTGTGCATGTTGTCTTCAATATTATGGATTCCATTGCTCGAACATGTAAATGACCGGCTTTATCAACTTTTTGAAGTCTTGAACTTGGCTCTATTCTCTCTCCAACATACTTCGAATCTTGATAAAAATGGCACGCCCCGAATCATATCAAAAGGACCCCGATCTACAACGCCCCATGATCTGCAATGGTGGTGATGTCTCTTCTCACCGTCACTCTCTTGAGAAGAGACATCACTGGTCAATTTTGGCGACAAATCTTGGTGGATCTGGTGGAAATATGAGAGAGGACAGTGCCGGCGGAGTAGGAGAATAGTGGAGAGAAATGGAGGCGGCGGGTGGTGGTGGTGGGAGGAGTTTTGGAGACAACTTTTGGTGGATCTGAATGAAATATGAGGGAGGACAGTGTGGCAGAGAGGGAGGACGGTGGAGAGAAATGGAGGCGGCGGGCGATGGTGGTGGGAGGAGAGAGGGTGGAGAGAAATGGATTGATTTAGGGTTTAGATAAATTTAGAATTTGTTATATAAAATAAAAAACCTAATTTTTGATTAAATAAACTTTACACTTGATTTGTGAATTTAGAAATTTAAACAACTAATTTTTTGTAATTTCCCTAGTATCAAAATGGGAGGGTCCATGACTCAGCACGACCTAATTCTGCCATACGATCACTTGTGTCGATTATTGGGTTGGGCCTTATTGGTTCTATTATGGGATTGGCCCGATTCTATTATGAGGCCTTGTTGTAACATCTTGAATATTTTTAGGGAAAATTAAGCAGACCTATATATTTAAAATTTGATTATCATTAATCATGTCATTAAAATTTATATTCAAAAATCAGGTGCTAATTAGGGTTTTTAAGATATAAAATATGAATTCTAATATTTATATAACTAAATTATAAAAAGTTTAGAAATTAATCCTAAATTAAAGATAACTAAACAAGGATAATTACCATTCTTTTCAAACAATTCTCTCTATCTCTACCATTTCTTTTTCTATTTATACCATTTTTGTCTACCATTTCTTCTCAATCTTCTATCCCATTCTCTCTACAAATAGAACTCAGGAATCGTATCTCTGCCGTCGACAAGCCCATTGGGTCTACCTTCGATCATCGCCAACGAGCCCATTTTGTGCATTGGAACTCCGTCTCCACCTCTACCTCCACAGACGGCTACAAATTTGGAGGTCATCGGATGGCTACAAATCTAGCGATCGTCGGTATGTGTAAATGAGGTGTATGTTGTGAAAGTGGTGGCCATATAATGTTTTGGTGGGTTATGGTATGTGTGCAAATCTGTGATGCATATGCAGATCTGTATGCAATGGTGTGTAGGTATGTTTATAGGTGGTGGTGATGAACTGGAAACGATGGTGATGAGTTGTGGTGATGATGTGTGTGGTTCGTTTGGAGGTAGTGGTGTAGTTGTTCTGGTGATGCGAGTGGTAGTGATGTGGGAGAATTTTCAAAATAGCTTGTGAACAGTGTCTTTTAAAGATTTTTGTTAAAAAGTCAATTTTATCCTTAATGAAATAGGTTTCTTTATTGCAAGACATATCCTTCTATTTTAAAGTAAGTTTCTGATCTGTTCTTATTTCTTATGTTTTTTTTTTTTTTTTTTTTTTTTTTTTTTTTTTTTATAATTTAATATATTAAGCATAATAGGGCTATTCTTTGTTCACATTCTTTTACTAGTTTAATATATTCCTCAGATATTTCACTGTTTTTCTAGTTGGGATATAATTTTTTTCTACTTTTTCCAAGTATTCTTTTTAACATGTCGTTTAATCCTTTAACTGTATATCATGGCATAACTGGATATTATATAAACATTATATTTTTTTTTTTTATTTTATTGTAAATGCTTGAAGAAAACATCATGATATACATCAATAAGCATTTTATAATCCTGCGATCTCTAATACTTAAAATTCTTTCAAAATTTTAACAAGAAATATAGTTTGTTTAACTTTGTTTTTTTTTTATTTTTTTTTCTATAAAAAATTGTTTTCTGTTAAGGAATTTTTTTTCTACCTTATTTTAATCTGGCGCTTTATTCTTAGAATCTAGTGACCTTCAGGCTCTGATTATGCAAATTGTTCATTCCTTCAATAGGTGGCCTTCTGCCTTAACGGAATCCTTGCTATTCAGCTACTTGCCTTCACTGTTTCGTTTCTAAGGATAAATCCCTAGACTTGGATTAAAGAAAAACTGTTTTTTTTTTTTTTGTTAAAATAAGAAAGAATTTCTTATTAGATCTATCGAGAATCTATGGGAATGAAGATTTAGAAACTCATTTTTTTATGTAAAAATGGATTTTCTATGGATATTCTGAAATTGGTACAGAGATTATATCAAAAGACAGAAGTGTTTTTTCTCGCAATATCAGGGCTCCAGTGTTTTTTCTCAACTCACACTCATTCGCCTCTATCTTAGCCCAAACACTTCTATTTATACAACTACATGATGTTCGATTATTGGCCTCTTACATTATTCATTACAATCATAAAAAAAAAAAAAAAAAATATTATTACAAATAATTTCTTCACTACATAATTGTAGCTCTATTATGTCTTCCAGCTGTCCACCTTCCTTTCACATCTTCTTTTCCTATATTGTCTCATATAGATTTGTCAGAATTCTTCATAGTGGCAATGGCCTCTTTCATTTGGATAGCAATGTAGGACACTACTCAACTGGCATGTTGCTGTTGGTTGATGGACTTCCATGGATTTGATGGATATCAAACTTTTGGGATATATTCTTTTAAAATTGTTGTTTAGACTTATCCTTTCCATTATTTGTCATAATTGTCCATCCTTCATATTGGCACAAGCATTGGAAACTTTTTTTAATCGTATAAATTTTTTGCCATGTTTTAGAGAACTTTCATCCCTAATACTCTTCGGGATCTCATCAATGATCTGTATAATTTTGGTCATGACTTTCTATTTTGGCCTACTTCAATTTGAAAGTTTTCGGCCTACATATCCTACTGTAATAATATGTTCTGCATGATAATATATCCTTCCATCAATTTATGGACTGATTGAGTAAAATTTAAGCTATATTGGTCTTCCTTTGCCGAATTTTGAAACTTCTCCTCGGAAGATATCTCAAATTCTCATATTCTTTTAAAATTCTTTTCCTGTATAAATTAAATCCAAGAATCCTAATCTTGCCGCCCATTTTAACCATGTTAGGGTCTCCCTCGTTTGTAATGATCATTCTTGGGTAAACATGTTCTCCTATGGAGATGAAATAAGATTCTCATGTCTTTTAGTTTATAGACAAGTTTTGCAAAGGCTTTATATTCTTCTTCTCTTGGTGTTAAAGGGGTTTCATCATCTTCACTTTCATCTGCTCTGATTTTGATCACCCTTGTATGTTTATCATCATTTTTTATTGTCACCTTTCGGGGACTTTCCATGAGTGTATCTCTTTTTATTTGATTGGGTCCACCGCTGCTTCCAATTGGTGTACCTGTTTGTATTCCCTTTTTGGTTTTTTGAGATTGTGCTAAAGTATCAATCCCTGTATTTTTGGTATTTGTAGACTCTAATTGTGCTTTAAGAGCATCAATTCGGTCTTTTAACTCATTGGTAACTTTGGTATGGGACGTACTGATCTCAAGTAATAATTTGACATTATAACTTAAGGTTTCAGCTAATGCCTCCATTCCAACTTTGTATCATCAGCTTCATCTTTGGCATATGCTGCCGCAGATTTTATTTCTGATATCTCCTGCTTGATATTATCCATCTCCGAACTCGATGTTCCTGCTTAAAAAATCAGCAAGATAATTGTTTATACCTTTAATATGATATATCGAAATTATAAAGTGACAAATATCTTGCCATCTGTGCATCTCCTATGTTGAGGCGCCATTCACTTCATTTTTAATTAATCCTGTAACATTAGAATTGTCAGTTTCAACAATAAATTTTTAGATAATGGAATAATGAAAACTTTTTTTATTCCTCTAATAATTGCTAACAAGTCTTTTTTCATGAGTGGTATATTTTATTTCATGCTTGTTTTAAAAGGTCCACTTGAATACCTGCAAATCTCATTTAAATCTGTTTTTAATCTGGCTGCCCAATACCTATCAGAACATCTGTTTTAACAACCAAATTATCCTTTTCATCTGGCAATCTTAATTTTTGTAAATTTTTGGCATTCTTCTTTTAATAAATGTTAACAGCTATCCTTGTATGTTCTTCACTCCACCTTTTAGTATTTGTTTTTCCTAAGTAAGACCTGTATTTTATGTCTCTTTTTTTTTTATTTTTTGAAATGATGTTATAAATGATGTGATGTCGTTTTAACTAACTTTGTATTTGTTTCATTTGATTCCAATTTTATTTGGAAAAACCTTTCTATCTTCTTAGATATATGATGTTTGTAATTTTTATTCCTTTTTTTATCTATTGATAATCCAAGGAAATCAATTTCTTGTTTTTTCTATTATAGCTTTCTTTTTTTTTTTTTTTTTTTTTTTTTTTTTTTTTAAAATAATAATATTTTGGCAGTAAACTTTGTATCAAATGGTTCCTATGTTCTTCTTTAGTATAGAACAATATTAATATATCAAATAAAAAAAAAAAAAAAAAAATTCATCAAACTTTCTAAATATGTTATCCATTTTCTTTGATATTTTGTGTGCATTTTTAACAAAAGGCATTACTAACCATTCATATTTTTACCTTGGGGTGACTAAATGACAGTATCTTGATACTATCTTCTTCCATTTTAACTTGCCAAAAGCCTGATTTACAATCAAACTTAGAATAATATTGTTTTCCTTTTGCAAGGTTATTATGACTTTTCTTTATTTGGTAAAAAGTATCCATCAAATTTATTATATTTTGTTTTAATTCTTTATAATTGATTACCATTCTAGCCTTTCCTCTAACTTGCTCCGAATGTTTCATAACCATAAGCAGGAAAAGCTGGACTGCTATGAGGTCTATTACTTGGTCTAATAAGTTTTTTGTTCTAGTAATTCTTTTATTTGTGTTTTTAAATTCTTGTGTATCTTGTATAGTATACCTCATTGGTCTACTCTAATTATATATAACATTTTCTGTTAGTTCTATTTTAGCTTTAGGATATATGGTTTCCAAATAATGGGATTTTCTTCACATGTCTTTTCTAATTGTTCTAGTAATTTTTCTATACTTATTTCTATCTCTGCGTTTAGAACTTTTTGTATAGAAATTTTTTGTGTTTATATCTTTATTTATTATTGGTTTTTTTCTCCCATCTATCACCACGCTTGGCTGGCTGAACTCTATATGGTCTAAATTCCCTTGAAATTTTTTAGTGTGCACATGGTATTTGTAACATTATCATATAATTAGTTTTGGTTTGTAATATTGAAAATTGTTGGATAAAGTCATTTCCTAAAAGTATGGCACATTAATTTATTATAACTACATATATTTTTATTTAAAAAAAAAAAAAAAAAAAAGTATTATATTAATTTTTTCAGCACTATTAATTATTTTGTGTAAACTTCTCCTGTTACTCCTGTTTATTTTTATTTTACTATTTTTCATTCCATGATTTTATTAAGAAGTTTTTTTTTTAATATTTGTTATATCACTTCCTGTGTTTATTAAGACACATTTGTTATGTTTGTTTATACTATAGTAACTTGTATATAAACGGCTAATGGAAACTTTATTTGATTAATTCCATTTATCTTTTCTCCCGCATAGTATAGTTTGATCATTATGTGTTATATTATAATCCATTCTCTTTTTATACTATAGACTTTTAATCCATTTAGAACCCTTATTTCCTAATAATATATGCGTATCTGTTAATTCAGCTATTATCCCTATAAACATGGTACTGACCATTTTAATTTCCTCCTATTATTTATTGGTACCGTTGACTTCTAATTCTGGTAGTATGTATTTGTCCATCAAAATTTACATATCTATATGGTTTCAATTTTGTGAGTCAATTAATCCTATTTATTTCTGATTGAGCTATAGGCATATCACTTGCTCCTGTAATCAATTAGTATCTTTTGGTCCTTCAATAGCTTCTCTTCATTATATAATAGTCTCCTTCTATCTTCATGTTTCCAGCAGTTCTATGAATTTGATTTCTTTATATACTAGTTTCCTTCTAAATGTTTTCTAGGTAATTTAAGGCTTGTTGACCTTTTAATTAACCTTCTATTTCTAAACATTATGTTATCTGAATAATCATCTTCTTTATCTTCTGCTATTATCGGGTTTATCTTTAAGTATACTAATTCATATTCTTTAGGATTAAAACTTATTTGTTTATTACTTGGTTTTCTATATTTTACTAATATCCTTACATCTTTGTGAACTTCTATGTTGGTTTTTTTTTTAGAGTCATATACTTTCCATAATTGGAGTTGTAAATGTGTATAAAGCTCAATATTCTAGGAGTCATAATCTTGTTCTCCTGGTTCCATTATAGTCATTTCTATTACTTAAACATGTAGTCCTCTAAGACTTCATTGAAATTCTTATCTGTAATTGAGACACAATATTTTGAGTAACCAGTAAATATTTAGTTTTTGGTATGCTAAGTTTCCTTCTATGGTTCCTAAATGGCTTATCTGTTTAAATTTTTATTCTTCCGTCATGTATACTTACGGTTAAAGGTGAATCTATTCCTTCTCTAAATAAGGATTTTAAACATTATTTGTATTCCTGCTAAATAGACATATTAATTTTTTCCTCCTTGTTTTTTTCTATCTTTGTTAGTTAATACATCAACTGTATTTCTTGTTAAAAAGATTTAATTTATGTGTTCCGTTGTCCCTGTTATTGAGTTGTTCTAACATTTATAGCTTTTTCAATTTTATGATACTCATTTATTGCTATTCTTTCTCTTTCCATATGTCCTATCTAAGGCTTTCCCATTTTTCCTATTTTTAAATCTAAAGATAATTTTCTCATTTTCCTTGAATTTGTTAATTATCAAATGTTACTTTTAAATCCATAAACTTCTATTCCTTCATATTCTTGTCATTATCTATATTATCTCTTTTCTATTTTCCTCAATCTCGTTATTCAGATTCTGACTCATTATCTTTTTCTGAATCTGATTCTCTTATATATACTTCTTGATCAGAATATTGTTCAATATCTGATATTTCACATAATTCACTTTCTATTTCTAAATTTTTTTTTTTTTAATATTTTAACTATTTTAACTTTTTTCTTTTTACAATCAGGGCTTATATGTCCTATTTCTCTACAATTCCAACATTTGCATTGGCTTTTATCTTTTCTATAAGGTCTGTTTTTCTGTTGTCTATTCGGATTATATTTCCTCTTATAATATCTTCTTCTAGGTTTTATATATTTTTTCTTAAAATTTCTAAATTTTCTAAATTTTTTATTTTTGAATTTTCTCTTAATATTTTTTCTTTCAGGATTACATCCCCATTGTGTAGGTTTTTCCATATCTTCACAACATATCTTGGTTAATCTTCCTGATTTTTTTCATTAATTGTCTTTGTTGACATATGTATGCAAGTCTTTCAAATAAAAATTTTATTCTTGATCCTAAAGATCTAGGTGCTTCAGGATTTTCTTTAATAAATTTTTCAAATTCTATCTTAAAATATATTCCCCATGTTCCTGGTAGCTTATTATAGTACATGTCTTTATATACATCTTGGTTTTCATTACTATAAAATTGGGTATAATAATATTCTTTAAATTCACATGTGTATTCTTTGATTTTACACATATCACATATTGTTAGGTTTATTAATTTTATCCTAGCATTTTCTTTTTCTTTTATTGCTTCTCCATCAAAATTTCTTATCCAATCTTCTCCTAAGAATTCATCTGAAATATAGTTTACTAATCTTTCTATACCTTCTTTATCTGATTTTATTATTTCTGTTTGTATATTTCTTTTTATTAGTGTTTTTGTATCATTATTTATTCCATCCCACCAATTTCTAACATTTTCTTCAAAGGATGCTACTAAAAAGTCTATCCTTCTTTCAGTGCTTTCCCATGTATCATCTTTGTTATATAAAAAGAATAATATCATTGAGTTTGCCCAAATTTCTAAGGCTTTTTTAATATCTATTTTACAATCTAAGTCTAATTTTGCTTCTCCATGATTGACAGGTTTATCATAATTATCATTTAGTTCAAATCTATTTCTGTATTTGTTTCCTTTTGGTGGTTGTCTATCTCTTATTGTTTCATGATATTGTCTATATGGTTTAATGTATATAGGTGCATAACTTTCATCTGGATCCAATATTTCTTGTTTATTAGAGGATTCTGCTTTATTTGGTCATCCTCCAGTGTTCATTAGGACTTGATATTCATCTATATTTTCTAGATTTAATTGATCAAAATTTTCTATAAGTAAATCTAATTCTTCATTCATCTTCTTCTATATTATCCTGATTTTCTTTAATATCTAATTTTCCTATTGCTTTTTCTTTAGATTTTTCCATTTTTTCTTCTTCTTCTATTATTTTTGGTAAAATCTTTTTCCTAAATTCATCATCCATACTACCTGCTTCTATTCTTATATTTTCTTGTTCAGTATATTTTTTCCCTATTCTAGACATTTCTTTTTCTATTAGTTTTTTGTCTATTGTTTTTTCTTTTCCTTTATTATTTTCTTTTAATTTTCTTACTTCAATTTTTTAGAATATTAATATCATTTCTTACTTCTTTTATTTCATTATTTATGTTTTGAACATCATCTATTAATATTTTTATTAGTGTTTTTAATTCTTCTATATACTCACCAATCGACATTTATCTTTTCTTTGATTGACATAAGTAATATGTTCTACATTCAGTATATTTACAATCTTTTATTACTTTATCACATCTTTGCTTTACATAATTATTATTTGTTAATTCTTTCATTTTTTCGTAATAACTTGCTCTTATTTTATACCTTTCTTGTTTTAATTTTAATATTTGTTTTTGTTGTGAGTTTGTTATATTTCCAAGTTTTAAAAGTTCATCTTGTATTTGTAGATTTATTTCTCTTATTCTTACTAATTTTTTATCTAGAATTTCTTTTACTTCCATTAATTCCATTAATAGTTTTTACAAATCATCTGATTCATATTTTTCTTTATAATATAAATTGATTTCTTCTTTTTCTAAAGTTTCTATTATTTTCTCATATATATATATCTTTCTTTTATTGATTCTATAATTAGGTTATGTAATATTTGTGCTTTAATTTCCATAGGTAATTCTCTAATTATTCTTAACGTTATTATTTTTAACTTATTGGGTATATGTTCTAAAAATATATAACTTCCTCTTTCTATTTCTAATGTGTAATAATTATCTATTTTTATAATTTTATTACTCATAATCTTTACAATATAACATCATTTCTTCTTTTTCAAGTTCAATAATAATTTTTTCATATATATATTCATCTTTCAGTGTCCCTATTATAAGGTTATCTATAATTTGTTCTTTTATTTCTTGAGGTAAATCTTTAATTATTATTAACGTTATTGTTTTTATTTTCTTAGGAATATGTTCTAAAAATATATTACTTTCTTTACTATCTTCTATTTTGTAATACCAATCTGTTTTTTGTAATTGTAATGTCCATGATCTCTATGGCTCTGATACCATCATTTGGGGGGCTACTTAGAGCGAACAAAAATCAAATAATACTTAAAATCTAAAATCTAATTAATCTTTAAATAGTCGTATATTTTATATATTCTTTTAATTTATCAAATTCTAATCTATTATTAGTTATAGATATATAAAATCTCAAAATTAAATTAAACCTTAATTTCTTATATTCTTGTGATAATCTATTTGTAATAGGTTTCCTCATTTATAGGCTTTTAATTAAATCTTCAAAGTCTAATAATGTTTGAGAATTCATAATATCAAGATCTGTTATTATATCTATATTTGATTCAAGAGGTATATTATACTTTGAAATATTTTTTTTCCTTTTATCTAATTTATCTATTATATCTTGTATATCTTTTATAATTATAGATCTAATAATTCCTCTGGCAAAATTTTCTATTAAATTTTCTTTAAAACATTTTAATATTTCTTGAGCAGCATATAATTGTTCTTGATATCCTATTTTATCGATTTCATTTTCAAATTCAATTTCTTTTTTATTTTTTACAATCGTTTTAATTTTATATGGACCTCTTTTAGATCTAGGCCTTTTTATCTTATTATTAGTCATAGTTTTGGTTAGTTTTTTGAAAAGAAATAATTGTTTTAAGATTAAAATAAAATTCTTAGGACTAAATTATTATTCTCTTCATATTATGATTACTTTGGTTGTAAATCTTATATTTAGAGGTATTTTTGGTAGTTTGCTAGGTTTGAATGGTCAAAGGGTATTTTGGAAAGGGTAGTGTTGAATTTGGGGTATTTTCAATAATTTCCCTAGTGATGTGCTGGTGAGGTGACATTGGTATTTTTTTATGGTGTCGATAGGGGTGGGGGTGGATGAAATGAATAGCGATTTTGTCCAATTATTGGATAATTGTGATCAATAAAATCATTAATTTGTGACTAACAAATAATATGTAACTTAAAAAATGAGCGTTCTATGACTAAATTTGATCTACAATTTGTGTCTTTGTGATCGATAAATAAATTATGACCAATTAATTTTAATTCGTGATCAATAAATAATTTGTGACATAAAAATGTATAATTTACGATTAAATTTGTAATTGTGACTTACAATTGTATCTATGTGATTATGAGCTCGTATAGTTTGTGACTAACATGTGATTTGACCACAATTTATGTGTTATTGTGATCGAACATGTTTAATTAAATTATAAGTCATATTTTATCACAGATAACAAAATGTGACCACCTAAATTTTTTTTAAAAAATGGTGATTGTAGAAAGAGAGAGTGTGAGTTGTAAGAGAGAAAAAGAGAAAATGTGAGTAAGAAAAACAATTATTAATAATATATATTAGAGAGAGAAAAAGTGTGAGGTAAGATAATGATAATGAAAAAGTGTGATGTGCAAGAGATTTTTTTGGTGAGTTACTAAGAGTGTGTCTGTGCCACATTATTTAGAAAAATTGTATTTTGTAATAGTAAATTGATGAAAAATATGTATTTGAAAAAGAAGAAAAAGTTATTAATGTGATGGAAAAAAAAAAAAAAAATATATATATATATATATATAGGCTGGGCTCCCCCCCCCTCCCAAAGGCCCAAAGAAAAAAAAAATTTGTAAGGTTGTTTTTTTTTTTTTTTTTTTTTTAAACAACAGTTTTTCATGTGTAAATTTTTTTTTTCGCTTATTAGCCCAGTTTGAGATTTTGTAGCCCGATCTTGGATCCAATCCTAGATCCGTCATATATATACCACATTCTCATTTTCATTTTTATTTTTCTACTAATTTTCAACAACACATTTTTCAATAACCCCTGTTTGGTATACATTAAAATTGTCATTTTCATTCTTCTATTCATTTTCAACCACACATTCTTTAATAAAATAATATTTTCCATCACATCAATAATTTTTTATTCTTTTTCAACCACACATTTTCCATCAATCTAATAATCCGAATATATTTTTCCAAAATAATGTAGCTCAAATACACCCAAAATAACATTTTTCATCACATCAATATCTTTTCTTTCTTTTTCAACTACATATTCACAATCATATCACCAAAAAATGCATTCTCTACTAAAAAATGTGTATAAAACACACTCATATCAATGAAATATGTGTTATATATTAGAATGTGATAATGTTTATAAAATTACCCTAATTTAACATATATATTTTCTAAATTTCCATTAGAATATTATATATAGTATTATTATTTACCACCTGATTTATGAAAATTTTCTTTTGAGTTTATTAAATGTTAAATTCTATTTTTTATAGAAATACCACTAAAATTAGGAATCTTTTGAAAAATCATATGAAAAGTGTTATGCAAGTAAAAAATACTGTGTAAAGTTGGGTGTCATCTTTTTATTAATAAGTGACATACAACGTTACTTTTTAAATTAAAAGTGATCACTTTTTAATATTTAAAAAAATGGCAAAAACTAAAAAATGTGATAAGCAATCAAAAAGTGACAAACAGTCCAAAAAGTGACAATTAATTTTAGTGTAATTAATATAAAAAATTGTAATATCTTCATTTGATATAGAGGTAAATGAGAACAAGATAACGAATATAAAAGTGACACAATAATTAAAATTTTTGACCCAATACAATACACAAATAACAACCTTTAATAAAACGTAAATGTCATTTTTTTTGTTAAAAATGTGACATATCATGTTACTTTTTTAAAAGATAAAAAAGTAACAAAAACAAATAAAATGACAATCTCAAAAAAGTGTCAGAAAGTGAACAAAGCGACAAATATTCAATAAAGTGAATTTATTAATTAGCATATAAACTTGGATTTGAAAACAATTCAATAAAGTGACAAATAAACGTTCAAGCTAGATTAAAAAGGTTAGTTTGGTTTGGAAACTACAACAAAAAACGGTACCACCTCTTCCAATTACATTTTGATTATATCCTTGAGCACATTCGTGACCATAATCTACAACAACAATATTATATATGCAGTTCAATACAGTACTGTTACAACAAGTACTTGTGTGTGCCAATAATGTTCAAGAAAGTAGCAAAAACGAAAAGAAGTTCAATAAGAATATCCAAAACAAGAAGAAAGAGCAAAACAAATGCTAAGAGAGGATGCAAGTAAAACTTGGCAACATACTTATTAAACACCAAAACTCTTTAATTTAATAAGAGGAAAAATAGAGACAAATAACAGTAAACAAAGTACAATCTTTTGCACTCAATCATCAAACAGCAATCTTCTCAATTGTACTCCAACATTTCAAAATAAAGCAAGCCCAGCATACAAAAATAAAAATGCATATTCAATGAGTGATAATAAGATTTCAACACCGAAATTAATAGTATCAATGAATATCGAACTCCAGTTGTTTATCTACTCAACACAGTAGGCATATTTATACCTACAAAATTAAAGAGTTTTCTGAGTAAGATCCCTCGAGGGTGGGAATTTTATTGAAAGCTTGAACACCATGCAAACATAAAGAGTTGCAAAACTTAAACAACCTATGACATACAATGGCTCAAGTAGAGCTGGAAAATTACAAATATACGTGGGAGCTAAATAATAACAAAAGGGTGAGCCTTTACTAAGATAACATTGAGTATAAAATGGATTGAGCCAGTTAATGCTAGACAGAGGAAGGCTCTAACGGAAAATTTGTCTGAAAATGTAATAACCTACATGTTTTCCTTTAATTACTTGTTTTATGTTCAAGAGGCATGCTGCACTTGGAAACCTTTGAACCCTATTTAAATTCAACATGATGAGGCATGTATAAATAAATATATCCTACTCTAGTAATGCTTCCAATTTTTTTTTATTTTTTTTATAACCGTGGATGTCCGGCCCAATTTATGCGCACCTCGACTAATTCCACGGGACCCTGAAATTTACGGCCGGATACTCACCTCAGTGGACTTGAAAGGACTCGAACTGATGACCATTGGGGAACAAACTCAAAACCTGACCAATTGTACAAAAGAAAGCAAATCTAAAGGATCCAGTACGAGTATTCCAGGAATCACAATTTTTTCTATCTCTTTTTACAAGAATCAGTATAAATTGCCTCGTGATTTTACTTAACAGAACATTACCCCCAATCACCATATCAAGAATACGAGCCACAGTCATCAAACTCCCATTGCATCTTAAACCCTAAATTACAGTCCAGGATTTTTAAACGCATAATTAACAGTAATAAATCACATAAGACTAGCAATTAAACATCTATACGACAATCAATTATAAATCAAAAGAGACATACCTACCAAATTAAAAAAACATAAATTGGTAATATATATATATATATATATATATATATGATCGAAAAGCCAATGTTAGGAATTCCTCCCATACGATTTTTTATTAATTATGCTACTTATATAAAGCTGGTTTACAAAAGTGTGTTGACAAAATGATATGACAAGATCTAGGTCATTGATTTCAAAAACTGTTTTTTAAATAATTGGCCAATATATTATCAACACGTATTTTGTAAACCAATTTTGTAACATAACTTTGTACAAGTAGGTTTGAATAGTTGGAGATTCTATTAATGTATTAAATATGATTTTGGAGGTTTTATTCTGTTTTAGAGTACCAATCTAATTTGTGTTTTTTTAGTCTAGTGACCTAATTTTCCATTTTCTTTTGAGATGAAGAAACATTTAAATTCATAAAAGCTAAGTTTTTGGTGGTTGGATAATATTTTAATTTTGTCTCTTCTAAATTACATTGAAAATTTAAAGAAGATTGAGATAATATTTTGATTATCTTTCTTTTAATAATATCATTGTCTTAACTAGTTATTTTGAGATAATGTTTTGATTTTATCTCTTTTAAATTCATTATCTTTTTTATTACATTGAAATTTTAAAATGATTGAGATAATATTTTAATTTTATCTCTCTAATTACATTGGATTTTAATGGTTGAGATAATGTTTTTATTCTATTTGCTTTAAATTAAAAATCTTATTTAATTTTAAAGATGATTCAGATAATATTTTTATTGACTTCTTTTAAATTAATTATTATATCTGATTACTTGAAAATTTTAAGTTGATTGAGTATTTTGATTTATATCTTTTTAAATTCATTATCTTATATTTAGAAATTTAAAAGAGATATGACTCTTTAAATTCTGTCATTCTTAAATATACCAATATCAGCTAACTTTTATCTCGTAAACTCCCATACCGTCAATAAAGACACTCATTCATATGCTGATTTCTTTCGATGATTTTATTTTTGAGCTAAATATATAATTTCAGCGATGCATTTCTCTTCAAACCCAATTTTCTCGTAAGATTTGAAGGTAGATTACCATTTGCAAGTTAAAAAATTGTCCTTTTCAATGTTGTATATTTTACGAAATTTTATACAAGAAATGCTAATTGACTTACAAGTCATTAATGAAATGAAATGAAATGTAAGATTTCCTTCGAGTTTCTCAAATGTTTACACAAAAATGTGTTGAAATATTCAATTGATCTCATATTGTTCTCAAAGAAATGATATTAAATCAAAAAGTTTCAGTGACTGCTTCATTTGTCATGATTGTCATTGTATAAACGATTGTCCAAAGGGTGAGAAATTGAATGCTTTAAGGTTAGAAGGAGATAGTGATAATTCGGATGAGGCCCCATCTAGAGTTAATTTGTTACAACTTGTGAATGTCATCACTACAATGCAGTGTGACTTGATGTACATTTTAGTTACTATCGATGGCAAGAAAGTGTTGGCAATGATGACGCGGGTACTGCCAACAACTTTGTAATTTCGAGGATAGTTGAGAAGTTGAGTTCAAGCATGACTGAGGTGAATACGAAAATTAAGGTTATTAATTATGCAGTCTAGCCTGCTGTTCACTAAAAATATACACTGCAAGTGCATAGGGTCACGATCAAGTAGTAAAGTGGGCTTTTTTTAGTCCGAGTCGATCCCTCGAAGAGTGTTTCTCCAATTACAAGATAATTGATTCAATTTAACGATAGAGACACACAATTAAATTCTTTGAAATTAGAATTGAAATGGAAATGATTAACTTTAAACTAACAATTGCGAAAGTTGTAGGATTTTTAGATTTCAAAAGGGTTGGAATTTATGACTTCGTTTAACCTTCGTTTCATTAATATCTCAACAATAACGCAAAAATGCAAATCACCAAAATACAAGTTAGACCCGATTCTTCAATTTTAGTTAATCACCTCTCTTAAGCGAAATTAACCCTAATCGATTAAGTTTATCCATAATATCTCTAAGTTGATAAAAACCTAACCGATTGCAATAAATGGTGGTGAAAATTACTCAAAGGTTCACCTAGGATTATGAGTATATATCTATCACCTAAAATAACCTAGGGCATTAATTATCTAGATCTAGGAAGCACAATAATTTCTCAATAATTGCACAAACCACCTAACCCATTCATCTATACGCCAAATAAATGAGGGAAATACAACACAATAATTAATGCACAAAGACAATGATAATAATAACATCAATAAATAAATATATAGATATTAATAAAATTTAGGTTAAGCTACATTATAAACTCCAACACAATAAACTTAGCTCATTTTATACATATGATGGAAATGAGAATATTTATACCAATGAGTTAAATGTTTCATTGGCCATTGAACTTTGATACATGTCACGGTTTACCCATTGTCCTTTAAAACTTACCCCACTGGCCATTCAACTTAACTCCGTCCAACTCCATTGGCCACCGGATGAAAAACGTCAGTGAACTTGCCCACGTGGCTAACGGCAAGGTGACATGGCACGTTAAATTCTTAACAAGGCACCAACTAAGCAATGCCAAACACAACTTTACCTTCAAATGGGAAATATAACACGCCTTGCCCTCATATCCTCTAATTCCTCTCCCCAGAACCTCCCCAAAACTGAAAGGAAATCCCCAAAATTGAAGCCCTAGGTGAACCAGGCGATTTTCATCTCGAAAATTTGACTGGCATCTACCTTTGCCAGAACCCATCGAAGAAGACGCGTCTACGTGAGCATTTCGAAGAGTATTGCACTTTCAGTTCCCCTAGGGTTATTGCAGTTTATCACGTTGGACCAAATGGATGGACGAAGCTATATGGCGATGACGTTGGAGAACTTCACTACAAATACTATCCAGTCGAAACAGAAGTTGTAGAGCAAGAGATGGCTGAATCATCCGTGGCCTGAGCCAGAGTGAGATAGAGGACAGAATATTTGCTAGCGTGCTTCTGAATTACATTTGACGAATTGAGCGTGCTAAACTTGTTTTGCTTCTTGATGATGAAACATAATCGAGTCCTGCTATTCTTGATGCAATTTTATCTTGGCTCCCCTTTCCCCTTCAAATTGTACCAGACTTTCATTTGTGTCTATGAGAGATTACGAATGCACACTTTTCTTGTTACGAGTTAGGTGATTCTCTGTTATAGCTGATTTTGTATCTATCATCACACATTCAATTATCAATGCATTTCATAATAACTGAAGAACAGAACGAGGAGATATCTGGTAAATATTGATGAACTTTCAAGGTTCCAGAAATACTAGAAAATGCTTTGTATAACTAAGAAATGAAAAATGATATAAATAATAAAGTGTACTGCTTTCTATATATAAGAAATCAAAAGGGCAGTTACAATTCCAGACTGATATTGAGTACAATATATCATCTGCACTTTATCAACTATAACCAAGCCTAACCATCAAGGCAATAACATGAATTCAAAATAAATTTACATTGCACTGCATGTCAAAACTCAAAAAAGTGCTAAAAAAGCCCAGCTTCATGTTGTTGTCATCTTTGCTGCTCAAAATTTTTTTACAGATTACTACCAATAACTTCATCCCGAACGGATGTAGTTTTTGTCATCATTGCTGCTCCTCTTTGTCAAATCGTCACCCACGTCCATTTCTTGAAAGTTTACTTCCACAGTTGGCACATTTTCCTCTACAAAATGACTAGCTTCATGTTAATCACGAATTGGCATCATAACCGCTAGACCGATGCAATACGATCCCTTTCTGCTTCGTGTGCAACCATTGGCGTAGACATAAAATGAAAAGAACTCTGTTGTGTGATGTTATTTGCCGAAGATGCACCCTTCCCTCCAATGCCAACCAACTTACCCTAACATTGCATTGACATGTTTAACGGTGTTATAGAATAAACTTTTGATCAAAATAAATTACAGCAACTAATCAGGATAAACTTTTGCAGAATTCAAACATTAAATGTTTAACGTACTCGTTTAGTCACATGTGTGTTGCATTGTGTTTCAACGGGTTCCAAGCCGCCTTCAAACCAATCCTGTTGAAAGGAAAAAGTAGTCAGATATTGTTATTTTTTTGAAATTCATCAGCCATTGTAATGGTACTCACATCCGATGGAGCATCTTTCCTAGAATGGTATCGCTTATTGTGGCTACGTAGTCCACAATCTGTACAAGTCATTTTCAATCGTCCATTTTTTCTCAGATATGTTTTATCGTGTGAATGCACTATCACATCTTCATCTGTCCCCTTCCGCCTATTTTTTTGCCTATTTCCTTTTTGCGAAACAACCCACACCGGGGGAATGATAGCAGCCATGTCCAACTCCGGCCACAATCTCATCCCGTTAATTGGGTTGAGGATGTAATCGTAGCACCTCAAATAGGTTTCAACTGAATAGCAACTGTCAACATATTCTTCTGGATCATTCCTACATTCTCTTATCACTGAAACTGCATGCATACATGGTATGCCTATAAGCTCCCACTCTCTACATGCACAACTCCTTTCTAGTAGATCAACGACATATGTGCTGGAGCTACATTCTACTTGCCATTTCGGCCCGCCAGAGAAGTGCAATGTGCATTCACGTGAGCGCTCATCATTCTTGTGAAGCTTTTTTCAAATTTTTGGACACAACCTACCATTGTACCTCATCATCGTGTCTCGACGCTTTCTAATTCTTGTCATGAAGCTCAGTTGAATTGAAGTGAGCATCGTCAGAATCATCTTCTCCGTATCACTCCTCAAGGTCTTGTTGAACACTTCGCATATGTTATTCAATAATATGTCGCTATTTGCATGTAGAGAGAAATGTGATCTACTCCATTCTTGTGGAGGCCTCTCTGTTAGCCATTTATATGCATTCTCACTAATGTTACGAATTTGCTGCATCCAATGTTTATAGTCAGGGATAGAGGTTGACTTTGCAGCACGCCAAAGATAATTTTTTAAAGTCTTTCCCTTGAAACCCGCATTAAAAAAATTAGCGTACATGTGCCGCACACAGAATCTATGCTCGGCCTTAGGAAATAACTCATTTATCACATTTTGTAGACCTTTTTGCCTGTCCGTCATCAAGGTCCATCATCTTCCATTTCCAATCTCAATATCCTCTGCAAGATAGTTCAAAAACCATCGCCAAGTTGGTGTGTTTTCCTTTTGAGCAACCGCATAAGCCACAGGGTAAATACAATCATTACCGTCTAAGCCAACTGCAGTTAACAAAATTCCTCTAAAACAACCCCGTAAATGACAACCATCAACACCAACCACTCTCCTACAACCATTTCTAAAGCCCATCTTACAACCATTGAAGCATATATACATCCCCTGAAACACTTGCTACTGCAAAGCTATGATGACAGTGGAACCAACATTTGTCTGGAGTACCTCAGCTGCATAAGACCTCAATCGTTCAAACTGGTCTTGCATAGTCCCAACTAATACTTCTTTAGCATACCTTTTCATCTTCCATGCAACGTTTCTGCTTATGTCTGTGCATAGGTCCTTCTTAACTGTAGCTAAAATTAGCTCTGTTTTCCAGTCAGGGTCTGTTTTGAACTGCTCAAGGTAACGATGTGTCAGAAACTTGTAGTTGCGGTGTCTATTATATTGGTCACGACTGCATGTATGGTCCGATATGTATGATTTCACAAGCAGTGTGTTAGTGTCATCAACTAAGGAAGCCCATATCCTCCATTTACACCCAAGTTTACAAACACCCTGTACTCGTCTCTCCTCGTTCGTCGTAAACTTCACATTATAGCCGTTTAATGCACCATACATTCTAACCGCCTCTCTGAACTCTACTGCCGAGCTAAAAATCTGTCCTACCTAAAACTGCAGATTATTCATATCGGTCTCGACAGAAAACTGAAGAAATCGAAACCCACCCTCGTCGTTTGATGAGCACTGTGACAATAACTCCTCTGACGGGTATTCCAAGTCATCTACTTTCGTATCGTTGCCTTCATCCCATTCATCTTGAACTTGATCGTGGCCATCCAACCCCATTTCGATACCTTCAATCACATTTCGATTATACAGTGTGTCGTCTTCGTCCTCCAAATCGTTCTCAGAATCAACAAAATCTGAATCATCCTCAGACACTGTCATAACATTACACTACAAGCAATTAGAAAATTCTAATTACACATTTGTACAAAAAAATATTATGAACACAGGAATGGATGCAAAGGCTTATATCATGTAGTCAGATTGCAAGGCAGTTCACAGGACCTGGAATGGAGTTTAAGGTAAGAATAAAATGAATGATTGGTAACTTAAAGCAAGTGATATTTACGCACACAGAGATATGAAAAAGATAATTTTATCCAACTGATATCTAAATAATACACGCAGACTCGCACACACGCATATACGTATGCACTTGTATGTATAAACAGAGCAGGGAGGATATGAAATTGCCAAAGAAGAATCATGGGTGTGATGTCGTTTCTAATTAAACATTTAACTCCAAAAAATTATTTTATCTACAATAATAAGTGAATTTTGAAATGCAACAACTATCATTCGTCTTCTCTTTGTCTCGATTCATGAAAATAATGTAAAATATTGATTTTGAAATACCTTCAAGTGGTCCATCCATGTGCACGCCTTCCTCGATTCAACGCTTCAACTGATTCGTAAGGGGGGGGGCTCCGAGTGTGGGGTAGTACCGATTGGGGGGTTAGGGCTTCAGATGGGTTGCTATCAACAACAGGTTCCAAGTCGTGTGTTCTGGGGAGAGGAATTAGAGGATATGAGGGAAAGACGTGTTATATTTACTATTTGAAGGTAAAGTCGTGTTTGACATTGCTTAGTTGGTGCCTTGTTAAGAATTTAACGTTCCATGTCACCTTGCCGTTAGCCACGTGGGCAAGTTCACTGACGTTTTTCATCCCGTGGCCAATGGAGTTGGACGGAGTTAAGTTGAATGGCCAGTGGGGTAAGTTTTAAAGGACAGTGGGTAAATCGTGACATGTATCAAAGTTCAATGGCCAATGAAACATTTAACTCTTATACCAATACATTGCAATTTTGACAAAACAATTGAGAAAAATCAAAGTTTAAAGATAAAACCCTTTTATAGAGCTAGAACTTGATTTCTCCAAATCTTTGTCAAGGTCCTCGATATATCTCCTAATGCTTTTGATTTAATCTCCAAAATCCCCACAAAAATGGAAGGAAGAAAAAAGGAATGATGAAGGAAAAATAAAAAGAAAAGAATAACCACCGACGGGAAGCAGATAATAAACCAGCAAAATGAACCAATTTTAGATTTTAATTCAAACTTTAACGAATATTGCACCACAGTCCCTGAAGTTTTGAGAAAAATCAAAATGACCCTTAAGTGGCGCCTAGTTCTGTAAAAAAATTGAGTTTTGATTCAGTTACTGCAGCCAAGTCCCAGGTAATTGCACGCCAAGTCCCTAAACTTTGAACTTGTATATTTTGGTCCTCAAATTTCATTTTTCATATCAATTACGCCCTTCTAAATTGCATCCAAGAACCTTCAACTTTCTGTTTGCTCACTTTGGTCCCCAAAGTCACAAATTTTGTACGCTTTTGGTCATTTGTTCTTCATTTTTCTTTGTTCTCTTTCTTTTGGATGATTTTTGGCCTACAAAAGCAAATATTACACAATTGTGAGTAGAAATCCACTCATTTTAATCAATAATTAGATTGTTTAGGTATTAAATAAGTGTGTAAAAACACACTTATCAAATACCCCCAAACTTAAGTTCTTGCTCGTCCCTAGCAAGATTATCTACCCCCACAATTATATAAACTAGATAAAGATCAACACATTAGATAGCTTACCAAAAATATCAAAGAGTGTAGAATTGTATATCAATTCACAAGTATGCTCCAAATAATGCTAACAAAAATCATTTTAGCTCATCGAATGCTCGATCGGTGTGTGGGTGCATAGTCACTTTCAATCATCATCTACATTAGGAAAAAGTTGTCAAAACGGAAAAGAATTCAAATTGGTTCCAACCTGACCCTTTGTGGTCAAATATGTCCTTTCCCACTCATGAAATTTACATTTCTCAAATAGATATTTCTTTTCTTTCCCGAGTGTTAATCTAAAGGTTGCTCTCAATCCACTCATTTCTTTTTTCGCTCTTGTTCGGTTGGGTCTAACCGGCAATATCAACCTCTAGTCATGTGATGATTCTCCACTAGATGAGTGCTTCGAAATTCAAGTTAATACTAGGTAATTCAAACCCAATAGTTATCTAAACCCATAAATCAAATACAATTGCACCAAATCAAATTTTTTTAATAGCATTTAATTGGCCTCACCCCCTTAAGCTTTCTTTTGGACTCTTGTAGCGAGCTTTATGTCAATAGCTCCCCGGTTGTTTAGACCAAAGGGTACCGGGTTTCGAGATACCCCAACCGACTTAATAACTCGAGTCAAAAAAGGCTACGAAGTACGGCAAGAATCAACAAGTACAATATCCTTTTTAAGCACAACAAAGTTAGTGGGGTTTAGATCCCTAGCATATGGCCATTACCTAGCTTATACTTGACAAAAGTCACTCCACACAATTTTTTTTTTCATTCAAAGTTATTCTAAGAAAGTGAACATCTTAACCGACTTCCTGAGAAATGATCGGAATGGACCAATGAGTGTCAACGGGCTTTCAAGAAGTTGAAACAGATTGTTTCAATTGAGACAATGCTGCAGTTGTCTAACTTTGAAAAGTCATTTGAGGTACACACTTGTTGAAAATATATACATATTAATTTTATTTGCTTATCTTATATAGACTGATTTTTAAATGTTAAGGACAATTGTCAAAAACGTGAAAAATAGGATGCAGTCCAAGCACGTAGCGAGTCGTAACTAAATGAATGGTATGGGGTTTCAACAGAATTTTATGTCTGTGGATTTTAGGATTTTAATACCTGAAACATGACTTAATTTTCAGTTTCCATGTTGCAGCTAATACAGCTTTATTTACCTACCATTTTAGATATTATTTTATAAGTTAAATAATTAATTGTTGATTTTTACGTAAATCCAATTCGTGTCTTGAAAATTACATAATGTAAGTAAATTAAGAAACGAACTAACTGCTTTGATGGACATACACACAGCCCGTGACCTAGTAGAAAGAAGTTCTGTCATTTTGTAATGAGTTTACATGGGATGATGTTTCATTGATTATATTCAAAGCAAAACATTGTTCTTCGATCGTATTTGAAGAAAACAAACTAGAGTGTGAATGTTCAATCCAGTTCAAAGATCAAGTCGCTTGGCGTGAGTTAAGAATTGTGTTTCTTAATCAAAGATTTGATTCTACTTCTACAAGTCAAAAGAATAAGAAAATGAGAGAGTTATTCTTAGTTTTATTTTGATTGTTATTTGTTAATTTTATGAAATTACAAAACTGTGACTATTTTATTTTTTATCGTCCGATTTGTTGGATTGTTTCACTCTTGACATGGGCCATGGATGTTTTCCTTTGGATTTATCACGTTATATCTGGTGTACATATTTTAATATGTTAGTTAATTTCCTAATTAATTTAAACCTTAAAACACTCATTAAACTAGCCCATCACAGTCACTGTCGAAAAATTGGTTATAGGAAACTCTAATTGTTTGATGTCTGTGGTTCAAACTAATCAATTAAAATGGATTTTTAGTTTCCTAAGTTTTAGTATTTTCAACATTGATGCATCCGATCATGCCGTGGAGGTGTATCAGTACAAGAGGGTCATCTAATTGCTTAATGAAAGTATAAAATTGAGTGATGCGGAGCAACGTTATTCAACTCATGAAAAAGAGACGACTATGGTTGTTCATTGTCTTGAGATTTGGCCCCATTATTGTTAGGGACGAAATTCACTATCCTAAAGGATAATGTAGCAACATATATTTCAAGTCCCAAAAGAAGTTATTGGTGAAACAATCTAGATGGTAGGAGTTTTTGGCTAAGTTTGATTTCATGTGTGTTCATAAACCAAGCAGGCAAAATCAAGTTGCTGATGCACTTAGTTGGAAGTCCATGGAAGTTTATGTTTCGACCATGATGACAATTTGAGTCTAATTTTCTTGACAAAATTAAATTGTGGGTTAAGAAAAATGTTGTTTATGCCAAGTTGTTTCAAGAAACTACAGATGGTTTGGTAAGGCGGTATTAGGTTGAAGATGGTTTGATCTATGCCATAGGCAACATACTTTAAATGCCTTCAGACGGGGATTAAGGCAAGAATTGTTGAGGGAAGCTCATGATCCACAACGGGCAAGCCATCTGAGCATTAAAAGGATGTTGGCTTTGCTCTCAAAATCATTATTGGCTGAAGATGGGTGATAATGCTGATGCATATGTGAAATCTTGTTTAGTGTGCCAGCAAGATAAAATAGAAAGGGTGAAAGATGTAGGTTTGCTCCAGTCTTTGTCAGTTCTACAATGGCATTGGCAGTTGATTTCCATGGATTTCATCTCAAGTTTCTCGACGATTGATGGGTTCCAATCTATTATAGTGGTAGTAGATAGATTTTCAAAATATTCAATTTTCATTCCGGCTCTCCATGAGTACTCGACGGACGTTGCTGCTAGATTTTTTTCAAAAATGTTGTGAAATACTTTGGAATACCTAAAGATATTATGAGTGATCGAGATTCTCGATTTACAGGCAAGTTTTGGACCATGCTATTTAACGTGATAGGATCTGAATTGAAGTTGTTGATAGCAAATCATCTAAAGACCGAGGTCAGACGGAAATGATAAATTCAATTATGGAAAAATATCTCAGGTACTATGTTTCAACAAGTTAGAAAATCTGGGTTGCTTTGCTTGATGCAGATCAGTTTTTCTATAATATACAACAATCATCTATTAGAGTAAGTGTCCGACTAAGTTAACTATACGATGTATGCCTAAGATGTCTCTTGAGATTGTGAAATAAAGGGGACACAATCTGTGTTGAACTATTTTTTCGATTTGCCCAAGATGAACATGAGATGATTGAGCAAGCCAAGGACAACCTTGCAAATGATGCCCAACAGATGAAGAAGTACATAATAAGAGCATGAGTGATGTTGAGTTTCAGGTTGGGGATAGAGTGATGGTGAAGTTAACTCTCCAGATTTGGAAGAAGATCAATAGTAAAACAATGCATCTTGGGCCGGTTCAAAAGTATGATGGTCTCTTTGAAGTGAACAAACATGTGGGAAATGTAAGACATCGACTAGAGCTACTTAATTGGTTGAAGATTCATCCCACGTTCCATGTAAGTTATTCAAAGAGTTTCAATGAAAGTTTGATGAGTAAAGATTTGTTCTAGGCTAAGAGGGCTCCTCATATACTTAGAAAATAGTATGATAAGAATGTGGAAAAGATCTTAGGTCATCAAACGATGTGGGCGAGTGAAAAAAACACGAGGATACTATCTTGTCCAATGGGAAGGTGATGGCGAGATTGATGCAGCTAATGAAAGGGACATTGATTTGTGGGAGTTTGAGGATATGGTCAAGGAGTATCTTGATTCTCTTCTGATGCAAACGTCAAACTCTTCTAGTGGAGAATGTTTATCAGCCCCTTAAAGGCTAACATGCGCAATGACAATTTGAAGATAGAGTGATGTTGAAATTAACTCCTAAGATTTGGAAAAAGATCAGTAGCAAGACAATGCATTGTGGGTTGGTTCAAAAGTATGATGGTCCTTTTGAAGTAATCAAACATGAGGAAAATGTGGCATATTTAATGAAGCTACATGATCGGTTGAAGGTTCATTCCACTTTTCATGTATGTTATCTGAAGCCTATCAATGAAAGCTTGATGAGAAATGACCGATTCCAGGCTAAGAGGGCTACTCCCATAATTAGAAAACAATATGATAAAGATGTGGCAAAGATCATGGGTCATCGAACGATGAGGACGAGTAAAAAAACATGAGGATGAATTATCTTGTCCAATGGAAATGTGATAGCAAGATTGATGTAGCTAATGAAAGGGGTAGCTAATGAAAGGGGCATTGATTTGTGGGAGTTTGAGGACATGGTCAAAGAGTATCACAATCCTCTTCTAATGCAGATGCCAGACTCTTCTTGTAGAGAAAATTTGTTAACACCTTAAAGGCTAACTTATGTAATGGCATGGGCACGCCTAGGTCTCATGCCCAATTTTTGCAAAAAAAATATGTTGATAGTGCACATTTCGGGTCTCAAGTGTAAGGCAAATGTGGGATTTATCTTGTGGGTATGTTGCTTCAGTTCGGCAAGTGTCTAGGTATTACGGGGTTGGCAGAACTTAGCAAGGCATGGAAGGATCTAGCTTGATGTACAAACCACAAACTTGGATGTCCAAGACAAGCACATGTTTGGCACAAGTGTTGGACAGTTTATTTGGTCCATACAGGTAGAAAGTATTGGCAATTATTGGAAAATGGCATGGGAGGCAAGTTTTACCATAATGGGTTGGGTGATCCATTTGGCAGTGAATGGTGTTAACTAATGAGACACAAAGGGGGTTGTGTTCTTTCAGTATTTTCTTTGGGTTTCTTATATTATAGTAAGGTAATAAAACGAGTTGGGTGTTTACCCTGTAAATATTCACATTCCTTTACATTACTACATGTATCTTGTGAAATTCGTCTCTTTTGTGCATTGTGAAAATTCATGGCCTGACTAAGTAAAACCTTAGTGCCATCATAGGCGAGAATTTGGCTAAATAGTTGCTCTAAAATTTGACCCAGTTATACTCAGGCAAGTGAGGATCAAAGGCTGTCAATTACTTTTTTTTTGTTCTGACTAGAGATATTTGAATCATCTAAAAACTTTTTAAATTCGGAAATCTCCTTTTCAAATGGATTGTTTCTTTAACCCTCTCCTCATCAATAGCTGTTAGATTAGCCTTCATATTACAACTCACCCTTACAAAGGAGTTGTGAACTATTAATACCTAGCATTCAAGAAGTAAAAAATATTAGGAAAGTAAAGTTGTGAAAACGAGACAAGGTAAAAGAAAAGAAGTAAAGACAATAATGACATAACATTAAATTATGGATAACCAAGACTTCCTCCATGTGTGCAACTCTTTTCCTAGCCAAACCTGTAGTGGTATGTTAGAGAACCCAGCTCCATATATCTCTGCATCCTTTTCATTATGGGTAGAAGGGAAATGATGGTCTAAAATAGAGGAATTTTCACATACAAATATCATTCATTGAGCGCCGCCTAAATTAAACTTCAAACAAGCATGCAAACTTTATATGATAATCTACGGATACAACATGGATGTAATAATAAACATAAATATAGGAGAATGAAGGCCTTCTGGTGGGTTAGTTCAAGACCAGACCTTAGGGGAGGCCCAAGAAGCCTCCGCCTCAGGCACAGAATTTTTAGGCCCTTTTTTTTAATTAACCTAACACTTCGACTTCAATTCCATTCTTCACTTCTTTCCCTACACATGAGTTTCCTCCACTGCTCCGCCTCCACCTTTAGCGGTATCAATTCATATGTCCCTAGTTTCTCTCTCATAATTTCCTATTAACAATTCAGAAAAAGACTCGCAATCTCGAATAATTAGGATTTCTCTTCACGCCGCTCAAAACTGGCCAGTACTGATACGTTTAACCGCTTTTAAAGGTTTTAATAGTTAAAATTTCAGCTAAGGATTCTTTTCTGCTAGTAGTAGTATTAACATTCATCATTCTTTAATTGTTTATCATTGAAATTAGATGTTTTACTGTTCGTTTGGGCAAAGATATACCTGAACTGTGTAAAAAATATTTTTCTCTTTTCCCGGTGATATGAAATTAATTAATTTGAGGCATTATTTGCATGGCAGAACAAGTTGGGAAGAGGGCAGTGGACAAAGTGCTGCAATTCCTTTCAATTACGGGCTCCAAGTAACTTATAATGGCTTAATATTGGTTCTTGTTGTTGAGTATAAAGGCTTTCTCTTGATTTGCACTCCTTTTTGGATGATTTACTAACTTTGTCAATGTGATATAGCTTTTAAGTTTCCTAATCTTTCATTGCTTCAAAAAAAATCGTGAAATTGCAGCTAGTTGAAACATTATTTTCTCTTTTAAAATATGAATGTCCTTGAATAGATCTTTGCAAAGGACTTGTGCACCTTTTTGGTGCTCTATAGGTGACAGTGAGACTTATCGCGCTGTGAAAAATATGTGATATGTTTGCTGACTTGTTACATATGAAAAAGAAGCAATTTTAAATGGATATTGGATGGATGGATTCAACTTATATTAGACTATTAGTTATATGATTTTATAAATTGAATCTGTGATAGTGTGATTGAATATGTATTAACTTATCTCAAGAGCATATAAGATACATGACCAGTTGGATGGAACTGAAAATTGACTTCAAACAAAACATGTAATTGATGAAAGCGTACAATTGGCCATCAACAAAGAAAGAGAGCATTGGAAACAAGTGTTAACGGTGATAATTGCTATTGTGAAATGGTTGAACAATTCGACTATACAAAACTTATTGATATTTTTGTCTCAAAAACTGCAAGACGAGTTATATTTAAGTGATCGGTTAGGACATCTTTCGTATTTCTATTTGATTGCAAAATAAATATTTTGAATAATTTATTTTTATTTGTTACTTTATTGTTGAACTTAAGTTAATGAATTTAGTTCCATAAGACTCTTTTAAAAGAAAAAGGGGATTGTCTGCTATGAATTAGGGGCCCAAATTTTGAAATTCGTCTCAGGCCTCGCAAAACACAAGTATGGCCCTGGGTTGGTCGAACCCCACAATCAAAACGTTCTTCTCAATTAGCACTTGGTCTAATTTAAGTGTAAGAGGCTCTAAGCTAGTTAACCAATCTAACTAGCTTTGTAGAAAAATGGTCATTTCGATAAACCTATTGAATAATGGAATTGGGAGTGTCTCCAGTTAGTGTTGAAAGGAAATTGATCGTTGGAAAACTCAACAAAGAAAAACCGCTTCTTCTACCTATTATTGGAATTCATATGGTGAGGAACAAGGAAAAAGAACCTTCTTGATGAGGTAGACGTAAAAATTGTACGTACTGAGATGTGTAAATCAAAGACATCGAAAGAGGTTCGAGGTGGGCTCTATACCTTCAAATAGACATATATAGAGAAACATAGTACAAATTTACACCATATTGCGAGATAAGATTGAGAGTGGTCAAGTTGGCAAAAGAGATTATCTAGAAGTGTGTTAATTACATGATTGTTGAGTATATTTGTATGGATGTTTGGCTAATAAGTGTAAATTAGGTAATGATCTTATGTTAGGGATTTAAGCCCTATAAATAATTTTTCTTGCTACCGAATATCCTAAATAATTGATTTTGACTGGTCAACAATGGTAGGCTATATTATAAAAATACTATTTTGCCCTTAATGAAATATTTTGTAGATTATATCTTATATCTTTTAGTTATTAGGTCTTTTAGGGTTGTATCTTATAATCCTTTCGTTTGGATCGTAGGCTTTTAAAACTAAACCTGAAAATCTTAATTCAGTATTTTCTTGTAACCAAATCAAGTATTGTTGTTGCTCGAATTGGTGATATCTTATAGTTGTTCTTATTTTGTCCCACCTTTCTTGATTTTCTACTCTTCTAAGTTCTTCGGGGAGTACTCTAACTTCTCTAGATCTTAACTCGCTAGTATTATCTTGGATTTGGTAAGACAACCCTCTTCCAAGTTTTTCTTGATGTCATGTAAAAGGACCATTCTACCTTTCACTTAATTAAACTGAAAAGGAAAAAGGAAAAGCAATAACAAACAAAAGAAATAAATAAAATAGCAAAAAGGTAAGTAATGATATAATATGACATTGATAATTAACCACGCGGACAAATAAGGTCAAGACTCTCGAAAATACGCTACATGTATACCATCACGAAGCCATCACCCTAGTGAGACCGTCGACCCTCATGAGGCTCTCTACATTCGTGCGGCTCGTCTACTAGTATAAGGCTGTCTAACTCCACTGGATCGTCAACCTCGTGGATTCGTCGACCCCCATGAGACCGCCTATCACCATGAGGTCATGCTATGACCCCCATGCCTATCGCATGAAGCCGTAGACCCCCATGCTTACCGCATGAGGTCAACGCCACATTTAACCATACAAATAGTGATGTGCCGACAAAAACCGTCCAACAGCAAACGTGGGAACAACCAACCACTTGATGAGTGGAAGTCATTCTACCCGAACGTGGGGGAAGTTGGGAGGCTTATGTGGGACACGTGGCACCAGCAACCGCCAAACGTACGCGTAACCACACGTGCCTATAAATACCTCTAAGGTGAGAAATGTTTGATTTCTTGAAACCCGAACTACGTGAACTCACATTATACTATTTTCCTACTCTCGCAAACCGATTACTAATTCTCACGCCGGAGGCACAACGGGGGAGAAAGCCCCGACCTCATTTTGCAGGTAGCAGCCGTTGGCTGAAGCAGCCGGACCACCGCACTCGATAAGATAAATACGGAGGACAATCTCAAAAAACATTTCAATAAGAAAGAATAAATAAATAAAATGAAAACAATTTATTCTTCTATTCCACCTCACCCTTCTCGAAAGAACCAAGGCACCATCAGCAATGAAGACCATGGGGTTGACCAATAGCTGTGAAAGAACTCATTATTTTTTCTCTTGTACCAGGAGTTTTCCATTGGTAAGGAAAGGCCAACTTATTTTTACCAACGTTTTAAAAGGCATAGTAAGACAACAATATCAAGTATAAAAACTTACGAGCCTAGGTGTGCTAAATTTCTTTCTTGTGATAATATTTTAATTATTCTAAATTATTAATAACAATTTTTTTATTCAATTGGTTTATTTAAATTAATGAATAAAAACGAGTGTCTACTGTCTAGAATCGCATTACTCACTCTTTTTTTGAGCCTGTGCGTGCATTATATTGTCAAAAAAGACACCATCCTCCATCAGTATTATCAGAGAAGATGACATCTTTTCTTATTGTTTCGCCTTTTAAATTACTTTCATCCTTTTTTTTTATAATATTTTAATTAAGAATAACGAATGCATTTTTAAATTTTGAATATGCTAGTCAAATGAGTTAATTAAAGGAAAAATGAATGGGTATCATCTACTTGGATTAACGATGTTAATTTCTCAAAAGTTAGGAACACAACCACAAAGGATACACAAGATTTTACATTTGCAACTATTTTATTTCGTGATTGATATCTTGTAAACTAATAAGTGAATCATCTGTCGACCTATAGATAAATGTGTTCGTGGTCGATAATTGATTGAAACCAAATGCAGATGAAAATATTTCTTTCTTACTCTAATTGATTTTGAGATGAGTGATGTGTAGTTTCTCGGAACTAGATGGGCATATATTGCAAATTGGTTAGTAAAACTTGAAAATTACTTTTTCTCATTTAAGAAAGCCATTTAAATTATAATTATAAATTGAAAGTTAACTAATCCTCAACTAGAAATTTCATGAATTTTAAAAGATTGTAAATTCTAATAAATTTCGTGAAATCGAACAAATTTTCACAAAACATATAAGAATCTTGTTAAAAATGGTGAATTGTCATTTATTTTAAGCTTGAATACATCAAAATCTCTTGGAATTTCTATATGAACAAAATCCTTATAAATCTATGTGATACTGAAGAAATTTAAAATTTAGTGAAAATCGTTAATTTATCAATTGATATGAGCTATATTTACAAAGACTTAGTTTATATGTACAAAATTACTTATAAGTATAAATTAGCTTATAACCGTAAAATTTGCTTATAATTAAAAACACCACTTTGGTGCAAAAATCCCCTCCGTTGTAGACTAAAACACTACATCAATTTGATACAATGAATTACACCAAATATTGCCTTATAAGTAATTTTTGAATTTTTTCATTATTCATATTTTGCCTTTCAAATAAATTTTAATTCGTATGATATTTGTTTTTACTTTGTTTTATTATTTTTAATTAGCAAATATTTATAAATTTTAATCAACTATTAAATAATAACTATAGATTACATTGAAGAAAATTACTTATTATAATAATAACTATTGTGGGATGAATATTAAATTACAAAATTAGTTATGATTATTATTACATGTACTTTTTTTGGGCATTAAATTTAATTGTGATATTAAGTGTAATATTTTTTTTTTAAAATGTTAATATATAATATTTTAATGGATTAAATATAATTTTTTTATTTAATAATTTTAGTAATAATATAATTTATTAATTGTTTAGAAATAAAAAGTAAGAAAATAAAGGAAAGTGGTATGTAAAATGTACTAATATGGAGCAAACTGTTGTTGGAGATGGCATAAACGATTTGTTTAATCAAAATATGAAGAGACAGAATTTTGGACGACGATTCCCCTCGGAGTATCTGAATAAAATATACAAATATAGATAGATAACAATTAAAATCCCAGGCGAAAATCCAAAACCTGTAAAATTCCTCCCCAAGGAGAAAATCTGAAGCTCTGTGATGTCGCAGGCTCGAATCTACGCTGATGTCAACGTCCGCCGCCCTCGAGATTACTGGGATTATGAATCTCTCACCGTTCAATGGGGGTATAATTCCTAAAAAGCCCTAATTCAGGGCGATTTTACGTTTGATTGCCTATTTTTCTATTTTAAGAACTTAATCTTGTAATTTGAATTAGAGTTAAATTGTTATGTGGGCATATGATTTAAAATTTAAATCGTTCAGTTTTGTATGTAAATAGAATAATTGTTTTATGTAGGTATTAATTGAGGGAAAAGAAAAGCTTGTGGGAAGACGATTTTCTATTTTAATCTTTAGTAGAATGAGGTTCTGTTCAAGAATAAAAAAAAAAAAAAAAAAAATAGAATGGAATTATGAGATGGAACTATGGCAATTTAGGAATGTCTGAACAGTGTTTCGTTTGAGCTCTTACATGCTTGACCGCCCTGTAAATGGGATTTTTAACACTTTCAAGCAAGTTAGATGTGAAGAACACTGCTAATAGTAGGCTTTTATTTCTTTTCATTAGAGTATTTGGGTTTACTATTTCGAAATGCTCTTGTTTTTCTGTAGATTATCTATGGCAAAGTGACATATATTGTCAATTCCTGGCTGATGCTAGATGCATGGCTAAACCATCGTCTTGAGGAACAGAAATGATTTGGTTTCTTTTGTTAGATTCGCTTTACTTTAGGCTGGACATTGAATTGTGCACTTGAGCACCATCCCTCCATAGTGGCTTTTGGGAATGGATTTTACCAAGAATATCTTGTTATTTGCTGCTTTCTCTTCTTACCTCATCATTATGACAAGTACTCTATAACATATCTAGAAACAGGTTTATAGATTTGATGCTGCAGTAGCTTCGAATAACCATTTCTGGTCCTTTAAAAGCAATGATGTTGATGTAATTTGCTATTAGATGTATAATTTCACTCTCAGAAAGTATTAATTTTGTAAAGTTGCTATCTGAAAAGGAATAAGAATGTTGTAAAGGCGAGTGTGTGTGTGTGTTGACAGATGATGTAACGACCCCGGTCTCTATACCAACGCCGTTAGCTTACGTACACACTTTGGGTGGACTTATGCCTACTTATCTCCTCACGGCTTTATATTGCGTCCCTGATTATTCGAACTCAATACCTCTGCTTAATGAGATATTGAAGTTGAATCCTGATACTAATTGAGCATTGGTATCAGGATTCAACTTAAGTCTCTCATTAGACAGAGGTTTTAAGTTTGAATATTGGGGAACGTGATAGAAATCCGTGAGAGGTTAAGTGGGTAGATACCTACCCAAATTAGACAGCACATGATATAACGCATTGGCATAGAGGTTGGGTCGTTAAAAAAAAATACATTTTTTTGTAACGATCCGAGTCTCTATACCCAAGTTGTTAACTTACGTACTGTCCGCTTCGGGTGTGCCTATGCCCATTTATCAACTCACGGGTACCAGAATTCAACTTAAGTTGCCCAATTGAGTTTGAATATTGGGGGACACGATAGAAAGCCGTGAGGGGATAAATAGGCATAGGCCCACCCAAAGCGGACAACACATATAATTGTTTAAAGTGTTACAACCACTAATTACCATGATCCTAGTCGATCATATTTGTGTTGGAAATGAACAATGTAGAAATGATGCTGTACTAATAAATAAATATCTATATTTCATATTGGCTATTGCCACTACATGTCTATTATATTAGACACATTTTAGTTTTATAACACGTTTGATGGTTTTGAGGTGCACTAAACATGCTCATTTCCTTGTTTCAGCGACCAAGAAGATTATGAGGTTGTTAGGAAAGTGGGAAGGGGAAAGTACAGCGAGGTTTTTGAAGGCATAAATATCACAAACAATGAAAAGTGCATCATCAAAATTCTCAAGCCGGTCAAAAAGAAGAAGGTAACTATCATAATTTATCTGGAATAAGTGTTGCACGTTACCTGATTCCTACAGCAATTTAAATTTAGACTATGATGCATGGGAAATGACATGTTTAGATATCTCCATTAGTCCAAGGATCTCTTAAGTAATCTTTCACATGTATTAAAGTTTATCAAGATCTTATACTGGTTAATCTTAATATATGTGTATTCTGCGGACTTCTATTTCTCAGTTGTTGAGTTCATATTTTAATTTCTTTTCAATAGTTCAAAACGAAGTTCTTAAAGAAACACACTCTAATTAAAAAATTAAGATCTCATAGAATCTAATATGATCATCCGTGGTGGTAAATTTGTCTCTTTCTCGTGATCGTACTAGTGACTACCGTCAAAATTTATTGACTTGATGGAGATGTAGTTCATTCTGTATGTCTCATTTTCATTTTATTTGATACGACTAGCTCTTTACTGTAATTATAATGCATTAATGCTCTTAGGTAATCCTTGTCAAGTAACAATTTTCATTTCAGGGATTTTTTGTGGTTTATTATTGATGCTTCCCCAAAACTTTACCCCCTAATAGCTACTAAAGATGATGTCCTAGTTGATACCTTCACATATCAAATGCATCTTCTTAGAAAATGTTTATTGCCTGTATAGAATACTAATACTGTTTCTAATTTGTGCAGATAAAGAGGGAGATTAAGATACTTCAGAATCTTTGTGGAGGTCCAAACATTGTGAAATTGCTCGATATAGTCCGAGATCAGCACTCCAAAACCCCCAGTTTAATTTTTGAGTATGTTAACAGTACAGATTTTAAAGTCTTGTACCCGACACTGACAGATTATGACATACGCTACTACATATATGAGCTTCTGAAGGTTTAGTCTTGTAGCTTCTATTGATTCCTGAATTTTTCTATTGCTTCTATTTTGTCTTTTCTTTTCTTGTTTTTTTTTTTAATTTTTGTTTTTGTTTCTTTTAATGCTTGGTTATATCAGCTTTATGGGATTCTGTACTTGTATGCAATTTTTTGAATTGGAAAGATTTGTAATAGAAGTTTTTGCCACCACCGTTTGAGCGTATAAAGGAAAAAGAGCTCTTGCATCGTTAGCTGCTTCTCAGCATTTCCTGCCTAACGATGTACCATATTGATATGGGAAGAGGAGAAATGATTAAAACTTTATACGAACTCTTCAACTAGCGCACATGGATATGTGATGTATACCAATACTCCTTGGACACTCTGGCATGTTCATTTTTTCTTTATCAGAAATATTATATGTTTTTATTTCAAAAGTTATTATTAAATAACAAATATGTACTCATATTTAAATGATTTTTACAAGAAAAATTAACAAGTA
The DNA here is from genome assembly GCA_019097785.1 of Fraxinus excelsior. Taxonomy (NCBI): domain Eukaryota; kingdom Viridiplantae; phylum Streptophyta; class Magnoliopsida; order Lamiales; family Oleaceae; genus Fraxinus; species Fraxinus excelsior. Next base: position 22,585,307 of record CM032634.1, read on the forward strand.
TAAAATTAAATTTATATTATATAAATAAAGAATTTAATCAACGTGTTGACGACATGTTGTGTTAGTAGTTATTTGAAAAATCTTGTGTCGGCGTGTCGAACACGTGTCTATGTTGGTCTTCATAGGGCCTTGTATACCATCCAATTTTTCTATTTTATTAATTTCTCTGTTTTCCTATCAACTTGAAGTGTTCCGTTCATTCTTCTACTTATGATGATAAGATTAGGATAATGTATCCCGAGTTCCAATTATTTGGATACACACGAATCCAAAATTGTAAGTGAGGCATGTATTCTTTGTAATTATTGAGGGACTCTTGAAACTTGTTTAAGTGGTCCTGCAAGATTGAATCATTTTTGCTTGTGTTCAGGCTTTCTTATATATACTTAAATTGTTCGTAAACTTCGAAATGGAATAGCAAAATGCTTGGACACTTGGACTCGGAGCAAGAGTATTAATAGGTTTATCTATTGCATGCATTTAGGATTATTCTATTTCTATTCAATCAATCAAATAGTAAAAGAACAGAACTATATAACCCATTAACGTGTTAAATTATATCTTGAATGCTTTAAATGCTTTTTACAAGGTTTTCATTGTTCTGTTGCATTACTCTAGCTTATGAAGGTTTGTGCTCATATGAAAAGCCATTTAAAATAGGCTAATGTTACATCTGCACAACAAATGAAACAGGGAAAAGCTATGGTAATTGCTTGTTTCTAATATTTACAAGACAGGTGGTGTCTGTCTCAACTACAATACTAAGAGTCATTTTGTGGTTGCATTAGCTATAGCATATTTGGCTATATCTTAATTCTGACATTAGTTTCACCAGAGTTTTGTTCCCTTGAGTGTGTAATAATGTGCATTAAAGTGTCACCCAATGTACTCTGCTGTGACATCAGGGGGTTGAAGGTTGAGTTTTTTGAGACTTGAATGAACTTAATAACTAATGTGAGCAGGCATCAACATTGAGCTGATTTTTCAAAAGTATTCTGGAATTTTAATAATTGAATAATTTTTATTTTCAATTTTTTTCGTGTTTCTTTATTGTTGGCTTGTTACCAAAATCTTTGAGGTGTGTAATGCATGATTACATGATTGATTGATCAACCACGTTCTAAAACTGCAGGCATTAGATTATTGCCATTCTCAGGGGATAATGCATAGAGATGTCAAACCTCACAATGTTATGATTGATCATGAGCTGCGAAAACTTCGGCTCATTGATTGGGGCCTTGCTGAATTTTATCATCCCAACAAAGAATACAATGTCCGAGTGGCTTCAAGGTCTGTTTGAATGACTAATATTTTGTTCTATATGCTCATAATGATTTCCTAGATGCCTATGCTTGCATTTTAATTTGCCGCTGATGATAAAAGAGTCAAAAAGGTTTCTATTATCAATTTACTGCAATTGACTTTTTGTCTTTTGAATTTTTGTTTAGATACTTTAAGGGGCCTGAGCTGCTTGTGGACTTGCAAGACTATGATTATTCTCTAGACATGTGGAGCCTGGGTTGTATGTTTGCTGGAATGGTGAGAATTGTTCTTCTAAAATTTCATGTTGTTAATGTTATGCTATTTAATTTCTCATTTTCTTTAACATGCAGATTTTCCGGAAGGAGCCTTTCTTCTATGGCCATGACAATCAGGATCAACTTGTCAAAATAGCTAAGGTATTTTAAATTCTGGTATCAGCTGTTTTTGGCTGACAATTGAATTCGATTTTCTCTGTCCCGATGAAGTTTGCAATTGGTTCTTTGGAATAATATATGATTCTATAATTTTTCACTTTCTCACCCATTGTTACAAGTTACTGCCTGGAGAAACGTCATTTGAAAATGCTCCTTAAGCTTATTTTCTTTTGGATGATTTTGAGTCATTCTGGATTTGAAATCCTTAGTCAAGTCCCTGCATTATTATACAGTTGTTTATGACGGATTGAGATACCTCTGAAGTCATTCGAGATCATCTTCATCCTTACCTAACTTCTAATTGTTTCGAAACTCTGGAAATTAACGTCTTTTAAAAGAAATGAATTTGGAATCAGTCCAATCTCTGTTATCCTCAACTTCATATCCATTGATATAAATGCAACCTGAGGGAATTAGCTTTTCATTCATTTTAAGGTTATGTGAAAAGGACCTTCAAGACTCGAAGTGGATAGATGAAGCTGTTTAATGTTTTAACAATGCCTGTGCTGTACTTGAATTTGCATGTTTGGAATAAAAATTTTATGCTGGACAACGTATCAATATGTTGAGGTGCTTTCCAGGCTACTAGTACTGTATGATAGTAAATCAAAGCTCGCCTGTGTGATTGAGTGGGTTCTGCTACTCTTTTATTCATATCAAATTGAATGTGTATCAGAAAGTTTAATTGACTCTTTTTATTACATAGAGTTTAGCGCGAATATGGCAAGTCTTAGTTATATGAATGAACTTTTCCTTTCTCTGTATTTGCCTTCCATCCTTCAACGCTCCTGGATTGCATGCTTTTTTCTTTTCTGTTTATGATGCCATTGGACAAGAACAGTAGATTAGTAATTCATTTTTGGATATTATCTTGTTTCTACTTATGGTCACTTGTTTAAGGAAAGGCAATATTTATTACCACAAGGGGATAATTCGCTGAGCTACTCTCATGCTCTGTCATTTATATGTTCACTTCCCCTTTCGTACTCTAATTAAAGCAAATGACCACAATATTAAAGCAAAATAGCAAATTACCACAATACAAATGTTGCATCAAATGATAAAATCCAAATTCAAACAAAACACGTTTCAAAATAAAGTTAAACATCCAAAATGTTATATTATAAAAAACCAGAAGTTATCCACTTAAAATCAAACTAAAATGCATTCCCAGTCAAGCTTTATTCCTCTTCCTCACCAAATGTAATTGCCCCCAATTCTCGCTCATCAAGGGATGGTTCCGCCATCTCAATGCTACCTTGTTCATCCAATTCAATTTGATTCCCACCTACAAAAAATATAGATATATAATGGAATAAATTAGATTTCTAAAAAAGAAACAAAGCCTTTAAGAATATGTATATACACACACAAATCCCAATATCTTGTTGGCCCATCTTTGTGCTCCTCTTCCTTTCGTGACGAGCCGAAGATTGCAATGAACAAATACTAAGTCTTCAGCCCTACTTGTCACCAGTTTGTTTATCTTGATACCCTAGATGAGTGAATATGTGCTCCAATTTCGCTCACAACAAGAAAAGGATGCCTTCTACGAGAGCAATTTAAATGCCATAGTTTGCAACAAAAGTACTGAAGAACCTTGATTGGCCTACAAAGAGATCGATTCTTCGTACATTCTCGTGTCTATAACATGGGGTTGGTTGAAATACTCTTATCCACTAGAAAAGGACCCAAATTCAACATATGCTTTCTTCAAGTCAACTCGATTTCAAATTATCTTTTAAAGCATTTGCTTCTATTCTTCGAAACTTCTTGATCCTCACGTGGTACAATTCTTGGAACTCCGTTACTTCCATCTTGAAGCCAAACTTCATTGAAATACTTAGGAACTAAAGAGTACGACATACAATGCAAAGGAGCGTGCCTCTTATTCCATCTACTCTCCAAAACCTGATGAATAGCATAAAAAAGTCTTAATGCCAGAAAATTTATATATCCCTTCGTGCTCAACATTTTCAATCATTGTATCCCACATATCATATATTGAATGTAAAACTGGGGAATTGGTATCAACATCTCATAACATATTATGAATAGGCTTAGTGAAGATAACAAATTATCCAAATTATCCCACAAAACATCATTGACTCACGCATTTTCACTTTTTGTGCTTTACCTTGATCGAGTTGTATGTAGACGAAGAGTTGACTGCTCACAAATTATTTTATTTTATTGTAATATAAGTAATCTAGTTTTATAATTAATAATATTGAATTTGTGATGTTTTCATTACTATAAAGTTGCATGAATAGAAATAAGAAATAAAAAACTTAGTATACCAAGAAACTGAAATATAAGTATTGGACTACCGTTTTAAATAAAACCAATTTAAATTTTCATTTAATTGATATTGGCTGTCCAAAAATGAACTCGTAGTTTAGTTTGTTTATCAACTCTTTCGGTAAAATCAATTTAAACAATTGGATTATAATTTGAAATCAATTTAAATTTAAAGCTAAAATAAATTTTTTGAAAAAAAAAGTCAATTTCAATGTCTTATATATTATTTAAAAACAATTATAAAAATAAATTTAAATTTAATACCAAAAAAAAAAAAAGAAAAAAAAAAGAAAAAGGAAAGATAGGGAGCTGCTAAATACATGCACCATTGTTATATATCTATCACATTCTATATCTATCTCTATTAATTTTTTTAAAATAATACTATTTTCATTCACATCACATTTTAATAATGTCCTTATTAAATTTATTCATTTAAACACTATACATCCACATCATTTTTATAAATCTACCATATCATAATTTTTATATGGTTATCCACACCACGGTTCATATCTTCTATCAATAAAACCCTAGAAATGGTCCCCCCACCCAACCACCAAACCCTACCCACCACCCAACCCAACACAACCACCCACCACCCAACCCTACCACCGCCGCCGACAACCGGACCCCACCCAGACAACCCAACCCCACCGGCCTCACGCCACAAATCCTCAGCCAAACAGCCGACTCTGCCAAGACTTGTGGGCCCACAACCGAAGATCCGATTCATGGCGCAGACAACGGCGACCAGCTGCGACGTCAGTAGGGAAGAGATTGTCGAAATAGCAGGCCCAGAGAAGGAGGAAATGAAGTTGGCTCCCGCGACCAACTTCACGATCCGGCTAGTTCCGGCTTGCTCCTTGCCACACGCGCCCCACCGGCGGCCTCAGCAGGCCATTCCGACGCCGGTGGGGGGGTCTATCCACGTGCGCGTCAGTCCGACGGCACACCTGCCGGCGGGTTAGGGCCACGCGCTGTTGCCGGAGCAGTTGAAAAGTCAGAATTTTCAGTCAGAATGTGCTCAGATCAGTTAGAAGGCCTATGATGTTGTCAGATGTGCCATTCATGCATAATCAAAGAAAAAATTGACTGAATGCGAATGGTTTGTTTTTTACTCGACGTTTTAGAGTGGAGGCAAAGGAGTTTGTTGTGTCCGCTAGTGAATCAGGTACTGTTAGGATAACATAGTGGGGCTCGAGGTTGTTGACCTCAATTTATATGGGGAGGTTTGGTGCACTTTGGATTGTGAACATGGTCGATAAGTTGAGAGTGGCTAGTAAGTTCGAGGATTTTGTGTCCTAGTTTACCGAGTCTCCACGAGCTTTCCTGGCACAACGTTGTGCAAACAGTCGTGACAGATATTTGACGATAGCTTAATATGGAGATAGACGTTGGACAGGAGCTGTGATGATTCCGGAAGGTGTGGATGGAGTAGGCTGGGCAACATTCTTGCGTGTGTTCAAGGATGTAGTCGAATCATTTGTTGAGAGGGATAAGTCCACACGTCGAACGATGGAGAAAAGAAATACACGAGGGTTGACTTATGCAGAAGTGATGGCAAACTCACGGACATCTCAAAACGGTGATCAAAGTGGGTTAGTGGGTAAGGACATGATGCACAGGGCGAAGGAATGTGACGATCATCTTTCGTTGCCTAAGTCTATAGGGAGACATGCTGAAGGTTCACAGGATGGCATATTGAACAGTGTTGAGATAAAAGCCCGTGTCCAGGCGTTGAAGGACGAGTTGGATGATTTAATTAGAATTGTGGGATGTAGATCTGAAGGGAGTCCCAAGATATTCTATTGTCATAAGTGTGGGGATGGAGTGGATGAGCCCCTAGCTAACGACAATCATATGGCGAGCTTAGTTCCGGAGGAGGTATCACCAAGTGGAGTTCACATTAAAGATAAGCAAGGGGTGAGTAAGACTGGTTGCATGTATCCAGCTCAGACTAAAGCAGTTTATTCCGGAAATGACAATGGGATCGGAGTGGTGGAGTTGGATGTGGATGAGAAATTTTCGGGGTCGGTAGTAAATAGGAAGGAGACAGTTTTTAAGGAACGGAATGAGGTACGGGAGGCAGCTATGGTAAGGAACACATACAACAGAAGGCACGCTAAGTCTATAAAAGAAATGGAGGTGGGAACTGAAAAAGCTTTCGTTTTGTGGGTTAATGGCGGCCAGGAGGGGGGAACCGCCAAGAAGGGTGCCCATGAAGTGGAGACGGAGGGATTTTCGTATGACCCTTTGGAAGGTGGTCATGTAGAGGTAACAACGAAGGTGAGTGTGGTTGAAGCTGAATCCCAACCTTCAAACTGGGTCCTTCAAAAAATGCAGGATTTCAGTAGGTTGGCGTGTCATGTGACGGATACGAAGGTAAACTAATGCAATTGTTTGAGTTGGAGGCTAGAGGGGGCAGGAGATGAGTATACAAGGAGGTAAAGCTAGACGGAAGGGCGTCCGTGAGCTTAAACGACTTGAGTGGTCAGTTAACTACGATGCTAACGGTGGCGAGGCAAGGAAAGTGTTGTTGGGAGGGGATGACGAAATGTTAAAATGACTGCAAAACTTATCTGTTGGAATGTGAGGGGGCTCAACAAGGTTGGGAAAAGGTTAGGTATTCGAAATTTGTTAAGGGGATGGAGGGCGAATCTTGTTTGTTTGCAAGAAACTAAGTTGGAGTGTGTTTCGAGGGTTGTGGTTAGTAGCTTATGGGGGGACAACATGTTGGGTATCAGGCTTTGGGGTCATCGGGGACATCGGGAGGTATGCTTATCATGTGGGACACTAGAGTGTATGATATGGAGGAGGTTAGTGTAGGGACATACTCGCTCTCGCTTGCGTTGAGGAATATTGAGGATGGTTTTAGGTGGATGTTTATAGGAGTATATGGCCCTAATTCAGATGAGAGTAGAGGGGGCCTGTGGGATGAGTTGACTGGTATGATGGCGTGGTGGAATCTCCCAACGTGCATTGGGGGGATTTTAACGTGGTGCGATTTCCTACTGAAAGGTCTAGTGGTGGAAGGCTTACCGGGGCTATGGAGGATTTTTCGGATTTTATTAGAGAGAATATGCTGGTGGATATGCCTATGATTGGAGGAGACTTTACCTGGTCATCTAATCGGGAGCAACCTGTCCTATCTCGTATAGACCGATTCCTGATCAGCGGAGAGTGGGAGGCTAAGTACTCAGATGTTACTCAGAGGAGATTGGGGAGGGTGTACTTTGATCATTTTCCTATATTGTTAGCGGGAAATACTAGGGGGAGTAGAGCAAGACCTTTTAGATTTGAAAAGATGTGGTTAAAAGTTGAAGGCTTTAGGGAGCAAGTACGGACTTGGTGGGCTTCTTATGACTTTCGGGGGTCCCCCCAATTATGTGTTGGATCATAAGTTGAGGGCTCTAAAAAGGGATTTGAAGAGGTGGAATGAGGAGGTGGTGGGTAATGTGAACTTGCGTAAAGTTCAATGTCTATTAGACATAGATAAGCTGGATAAGTTAGAGGAGAGGCAAGGGTTGGAGGGGGAGGAGAAGGAGAGACGTGGAGTTTTAAGGGAAGAACTCGTGAGATTGGTGGAGATGGAGGAGATCACGTGGCGACAGAAATCCGGGGTCACGTGGTTGAAAGAGGGAGATAAATGCACTAAGTTTTTCCATAGGGTTGCCAATTCGAACATGCAGAATAATGCTGTCACAGTGTTGGAGGTGGATGTGGTTATTTTTGAGAATCCACAGGATATTGGGACCCAATTGGTGAACTTTTATCAATATCTCTATAGGGAGCAGTTTGAGTAGAGGCCAGAGTTGGAGGGAATGGAGTTTTCTACTATTACGGAGGAGGATGCTGGTTGGTTGGAGAGACCATTTGGGGAGGACGAAATTAAGGAGGTCGTGTTTAGTATGAATGATGATAAAGCTCCAGGTCCAGACGGATTCTCGTTCTCATTTTACAAGGCATGTTGGGAGGTGGTGCAACATGTTATCATTGATGTTTTCACGTACTTTTTTGAGCGTGGCAGGTTTTTGAGATGTTCTAATGCAACATTTATCGTGTTGATTCCTAAGAAACCGGGAGCGACTGATATTAAGGATTTTCGCCCTATTAGCTTGGTTAGTAGGGTGTACAAGATTATTGCAAAAGTTTTGGCAAATAGACTCAAGGAGGTACTTGGAAAAGTGGTGTCCAAGTTTCAGAATGCTTTTGTGAAAGGTCGTCAAATTTTGGATTCTGTACTGATAGCGAATGAATGCATTGACACAAGACTGGGTATAGGGGTCCCAGGGATGTTATGCAAGCTTGATATTGAGAAAGCTTATGATCATGTGAACTGGAGATTCCTTTTGTATATGCTTAGGAGATGTGGATTTGGGGATAAGTGGTGCAAGTGGATTCAGTTCTGTATCTCCACCGTTTCATTTTCAGTTTTGGTCAATGGTACCCCCGAGGGTTACTTTCGAAGTAGCAGAGGATTGAGGCAAGGAGACCCATTGTCTCCATTACTGTTTGTTATTGTAATGGAGGCCCTTAGTAAGATGCTTGAGAAAGCGAAGCGGGAGAACCTGCTTACGGGATTTACGGTTGGTCAACTGCAAGTGTCCCACTTGTTATTTGCAGACGACACTCTGATTTTTTGTGATGCAGATGAGGAGCAAGTCAGGAATTTACACAGGTTGCTCTTATGTTTTGAAGCCGTGTCAAGTTTGAAGGTTAATCTTAGAAAATCTGAGGTTATTCCAGTAGGAGATGCAGCTAATGTGGGGAACTTTCTCTCATATTGGGTTGCAGGGTTGCGCAGCTACCTATGACATATCTCGGACTCCCCCTGGGGGCGCGGTTTAAAAGTACTCATATTTGGAATGCCATTGTGGAGAAGGTGGAAAGGAGGTTAGCGGGGTGGAAGCGTATGTATCTCTCAAAGGGTGGCCGTCTGACTCTCATTAAATCTACGCTATCTAACATCCCTACTTATTTTATGTCACTGTTTCCTATTCCTGCAGCAGTGGCTAACAGATTGGAGAGGATTCAAAGGGAATTTCTTTGGGCAGGTTTGGGAGAGGAGAGGAAACTTCATTTGGTTAAATGGGGAGTTGTTTGCTCTCCTATGAGGATGGGGGGTCTTGGTTTGAGGAGGCTTACTCTGTTTAATAAGGCACTACTGGGCAAATGGCTGTGGCGGTTTGGTGTGGAGAGGGAGAGTTTCTGGAGAGAAATCATTGGGGCGAAGTATGGCGTGATGGAGGGAGGATGGTGTTCGGGTGAGGGTCGAGGGTCCTACGGGGTGAGTCTTTGGAGGTATATTCGACGAGACTGGAATGACTTTATGAATAGTTTGACTTTTGTGGTGGGAAATAGTACTAATATCAAATTTTGGGATGATTGTTGGTGTGGAGACTTACCGCTAAAGTTGAGATTTCCTTCCTTGCACCGCATAACTTTGAGGCCTTCTGCTATGGTTAATGAAGTCGTTGCCAGCCGCAATGGGAGTTACAGTTGGAATATCACGTTTCAAAGGGGATTGCATGATTGGGAATTGGACGACTATGCGTTGTTTTTAGCGGGTTTGTATAAAGTGCAAATTCGGGTAGAAGTGGATGATTGTAGCCGATGGAGGATGACACGGAATGGCATTTTTTCAGTCCGCTCTTATTTTGGATCTCTCTTGGGTCCTGTGGAGAGCTCATTCCCCTGGAGGATGGTGTGGCATTGCAAATTACCCCCACGGGTAGCATTTCTACTGTGGACGGTAGTGGGGACAGGCACTAACGATGGATAATCTCCGAAAAAAAGGCTTTTATGTTACCGAGTGATGCTATATGTGTGGGAGAGATGGGGAGACACATGATCACTTGTTCATTCACTGTGACGGAGTCCGTTGGTTGTGAAATAGTATTCTGGCTTCTCAGCATATAGATTGGGTGTTGCCTAGACGTATGGATGACGTGTTGCAGGCATGGAGGAGAAAACTTCGAGACAAGGATAGCAAGCTAGTTTGGAATCTCATCCCGGGATGCATTGTTTGGTGTGTATGGAGGGAAAGGAACAACCGATGCTTTGAAAATCAAATATGGGACATAGAGCAACTTAGAGAATTATTTTTTCTGACTTTGTATAATTGGTTTAACGTAGCGGCTAGCAATCCTATAGAGGGGCTGCCTAACTTCATATCTTTTCTTTCTTGTTTAAACTGATAATACACTCCCTGTGTATTCTTTTTAATTTATGAAATTTTCAGATTATTTATCAAAAAAAAAAAAAATATGGTTATCCACACCATTTTTATATATTTATACATTTATACCATCGTTATGTATATATTCCACTATTTTTATATATTTGTCCTATCAAAAAAAAAAATCGTAATCCTTTCATATTTTTAATCATTGCCATCAATATATATTGTCAATTTTTTACTTGTTTTGATAATTCTAGCAGACTAGCCACCATTGTTTTGAATTCAAGAAAATCAAGAAAAAAAAAAAAAAGAAGAAGATAATCCCAACATAAAACTCAAATTTTTGTTTTAATAGTCCTAACAAAAAAGACAACCATCAATGTTTCCAATTCAAGATAATCAAGAAAATAAAAGATGATCCCAATAGAAAACTCAAAAAATTTGGAATAAAATTTCTTATTGATACTACTTGAATTCAAAATGCACATTATCAAATAAACCAAACACAAATCAAGATTCCTTTACATATTAAATTCATCAAACCCAAAATAAAATGTAATTCTTACTTTTACAAATTCTTCTACATATATTGTTATGTCAGTATGTATTTATTTTAATGGTGTTTCTTCCATTATTGTTTTGTTTTAGTTGAAGAAGATATTTTATGAATATTAGGATTTTATAAAAAAGCCAAAAGAATTTAATGAAAATAAATATAAGTAGTCAAATTCTGAGTGATATTTTTATTTAATTTTATATAAGTATTCAAGTAAATTTACATAAGATTAAAATGTAATATTATTTTCTTTTTGAAATTGAACATATAAATGTTGACCTCCGTCACTACAAGAGTTCATCAAAGTAATTAAAACTGGTATAGGTTGAGTTTCAATCTCAGAATAAGGTTATCATGTCAGGGTGGAACTCCCAGTTTAATTCATCTCAACTCAATACAATTTCCAGTTCAGCTCGACTTATCCTCACAACGAAGGAACTGTCGCCATCATTTGGGGAACATCATCATTACACTCTGGTTTCACTCACTCCAAGGCTGGCATCACACCTTTATCTAACCCAATCACCTCAGACACATGGCAAACATCATGGGGTACCCCAAATTGTGTTGCAATGATAACTTCCCATAGTAGCTCCGACATGGCACATGAAGGCTTACCTCAATAGCTAATCAAAATTAAGTCAACGACACGTAGATTAAGGTCAGCATTGTAGCTGATTTGATGTAAAACATACTAATTTTCCTATTTCCTGCTATAAATAAGATTGTAATGGTCTCCCATGAGCTCCGAACTCAACCATTGTATGAAACTCACTTCATAATTCTCCATTTAATACAAATATACTCTTTTCTTATTATTTCAGCAATATTATACTATTTCAGGACAATTTACATATTTCAGCTTATATTAATTCAAATCGTCAATTAAGTTGATAAAAGTGACCTAGTCATTTTTTGACGTCAACAATATATAACAATGGTGGGTGTAAACAGTAGCTCCCAAAAGATGTCAATAAATCATTTTTATTAAAATAAAAAGTTTACTCAAATAAAACATAAGAAATAAGAAATTTAATATAAAAATAAACTTAAATTAAATGGGTTTTACCATACAACTTATCCCAATAAAATAAGTGTAATGTCATTGACTATCCCCACGTTTGACTCCCATTATTTGAATTTTAATGGGTTTAAAGTGTTTTTTTTATTTAAGTGTGTGATTAAAAAGGAAGAAAAAGTTTTGTGATTACGTATAATATTACTTTATTGGAGAATGTGTGGTTGATAAGAAGTGAGAAATGAATAATAATTTTAATGGGAGTCAAACAGGGGCTATATGAATTGGACTTCATGAGAGCCCATATAACACATTTTCCAAAATCAGGTCCATAGCCACTTCAATCAATTAAGGAGAGATCAAATCATCACCTTCCCCAACTCTCTTTTTCTCATCTTCTTTCTGCAAAATTCTAGAGAAATTCTTCGTTTCAACCTAACCACATCGCCATAGATGCAAAGCCAGAAGCTGAAATTTGGTGCAGACTTTGCCACAAACACAAAGCCAGAAGACTCCACCTTTCGCCCTCTTCTCCCTTTTGTTGCCGTGTTCGAGTGAAAAACCAAGGATCCAATCCATATCCCCGTATTAGTATCCGTGTCAAGTCATGTCGATAGGGATACTTCTCCATTTTTGGAGAGTTCGAGCATCCAAACAGTAATTACTATAACTAGAAGGCAGTTTAAAAAGACTGCATTTTGGATCTTTTTAGGTATTGAACCTAAAACTGTTGATCTCAACCTTGTCTTTAAATCCAATGAAATCATGGGTGCAAATAAATCTTGATTGTGATTATGATGCATATATATAATTTTTCTAAACTACAAGAAGAAAGTTAAAGTTTTCAAATTGTCTTGATGGTATCTAGTGGAGTTCTAGGTGATAGCATGGGTGTGATTGAAATGCAGTGGTTTCTAGCATACTTGTCTTAAGTAATGTTATACAAATGGGTTGCGCTTTGTTAAGTTAATTTTAGAACACTAGTCTTAAGTGATAGTAATCATGAACAGGTCAAATTAAATTAGGTTTTCCATCTGTTGTGATATTCTTTCCAACCCCGTGGTTTTTTTGGAACCAATAAATGTGATATGCTTGATGTAGATCTTGTATTTTTTTGAATCCTACATTTTCAGTCAGGATGAATGATTGCTTGTATTCATAATTTTATTCTTAGTACTATTGAAGTATGGGATTTTAAGTTTCCTAATGCTTTAATGTGGTGATAGATTTTACTTTGTAGAGTCTGTTGTAGACCTGGCTCTATGCTTTAGCTGAGAATATTGTTAGTTCTACACTGAAGCACCGATATCTGTTATGGCACATGACATATAATAACAATTTGCTGCGGTACTAGCAAGAATGAAGATTGCTGATATGGTTGGATTCATGTTCAATATAAATATCTCAACCTTGATAAATAATCTATTAAGGATTTCATGCATTTCATGCATGTCAGTGACTGTTTGCTTTTTACTAGTAAACGAGTGATTGTAGACTTGTATTAATTTGTATGAAGCTGAATTGGCAAATTCTCTAGCTAGTAGAAATTCAGTCAAATTTATCCTTATATTTATGTTGCGACTTGCGCGTTGATCAATTAGATTCTTGGACCTTTTTGACTTGAACTTGGTTTTCAGTGTTAGAAGTCCATTCAGCTTGGACATATATATTCTTTTGTATAATTTACCAGTTATGAATTTTCTAGTATTAAGCCCCCATTTTGTCCCTATTAAAATTATAATTCATTTTTATCTCTCTTATCAACCACATATTCTCCAATAAAATAATATTACACATAATCCCAAAATCTTTTCTTCTTTTTTAACCACACATTTTTCAAAAAAAAAAAAACACTTCCAACCATTAAAATTACGAATAATGGGGGCCAAACTGGAGCTAAGTTATTGTTTCTAATTCTGGCAATACAGATAACAATTGTGTACCTTTGAAATTTCAGGTCCTTGGTACAGATGAATTGAATGCATATTTGAACAAATATCGCCTTGAACTGGACCCTCAACTTGAAGCTCTTGTTGGAAGGTATACAAGTAAACTATGATTCATCTCCAAACACTCCCTCCCTCCCTCCTCACTAGTCACTCCCCCCATATAATAATAAATAAATAAAGATCAGAACACACACCCACAACTACCCAAATGCGGACATCACATGTGTCTGAGCTGAAAATATTTGACGATAAATATTTAAAAGAAGTTTGATAACAGGCTGATTCTGTTGAACGAGATCTTATTTCTTGTCACATATATGCTTTCCTCAGGCACAGCAGGAAGCCTTGGTCAAGATTTATTAACTCAGACAATCAACATCTAGTTTCTCCAGAGGTTATTTGTTTTGTGCCTCTTACCACTTTTTCAATATCATTTTCCCTTAGTTATTAGGTATGCTACGGCATAACTGTCGATATACATTTTTATTATGTCTGTGCAGGCCATTGATTTTCTTGATAAACTTCTCCGTTATGATCATCAAGATAGGCTTACAGCCAAAGAGGCAATGGTAGTGTTCTGACTGACTTTTTATTTTCCTTTTTCTGTTTGAAAGATATGGAATATGCATGTTTTATTTAGTAAATATGATTTTCTCTTTTTTTGTCTCACATCCATCTCACTCTGCTTCTAAGAATTTTTTGATATCCATATAAGCCAAAATTTCATCTGTTTGAGAATTCAGTAAGCATAGGTTTAGTCACACTTGCTTGAGATAAAATTAAAATTCTTGATTGTTAGTTGGGTTGGTAAATTGTGGATCTTTGTTTTATCTCAGGCTCATCCTTACTTCAATCAAGTGAGGGCAGCCGAAAATAGTAGGATGCGGACACAGTAGCTTTACACTCCTTTTACAGTTTTGATTTGATGTTGCATCATAAATGAATTTTTTGTCTTATGAAGATGATACTGCAGGAACTTGTATGCCGAGTTAAGTAGGTTGATAATGAATGCTTGCAGTTGCTTTTGCTGTAACATTTCTAATTCCTCCATTGCTATTAACATTGTACATTTTACAGTGGGTAGAATTGTTATTCTAAATGCTTGCAGTTGCTTTAGCTGTAACATTTCTAATTCCTCCATTGCAAGCTATTAACATTGTACATTTTACAGTGGGTAGAATTGTAATTCTAAATGCTTGCAGTTGCTTTAGCTGTAACATTTCTAATTCCTCCATTGCAACTAACATTGTACATTTTACACTGGGTAAAATTGTAATTCTAAATGTTTTAGCCTGGATATTATTGTACTTTATTACTCTTGATGACTGTTTCACTGTCATGACCGTAATAATTAGCATACCCAGTGGAGTTAGCTTGAAATGTTGTTATTAGGAGTGTAAACGGTTCGATTTTTGCGGTTTTTGACAAATTTTCAAACCAAATCAATTAAATCGGTTTGAGAAAAATCCAAACCTAAACCAAACCATTTTAAACGGTTTGAAAAAAACTCAAACCTAAACTTAACGATTTGGTCCGGTTTTAAACCGTCGGTTTCACCGTATATTTTTTTGTCTGTTTACTTTTATGACATTAATTCATTGAATTCAATATATATTTATATCTTACTCACAAAAAAATCTAAAACAAACTAAATATATCTACTACAAATTTAAATATCAATTAAATCAAAGTGAAATCACAATAAATTAAAATATATCTTTTTGTTTGTCATTGTAAGTTAAGACATTACGATAACATTATAATACAAGTCTACTAAACTAAATATAAAGCCCAAAAAATATAATGACGTTCAACAAGACCTCATGATAATCATATTTGAAAAATAAAACTACTAATAAAATAGAGAGAATAACCAACCATAATAATAAATCAATTGTTTATAATATTTAAACATAACAATTACACAAGCTTGTCGTTGTATTTTGTTACGAATTCAGTTTCTCACTTATACTTAAACACCAATTGTTATCACACATGATTCAGTCTCCATTGTCAAACAAATGCATTCGTTATATCATCATAGTATTGGATACTAAATAGATAAAAGAATCTTTAAAAATATGGTAATAGAAAATATAAACCACATGCCACAACTTTCATTGAATCATCAAATGCTTCCACTTCATCTAAATATTAGCACACACTATAGGTTCATTTTTAATTTGCAACCAATTCTTTCCGCATATACAAACATCAAACATCCTTGCACCTAATAAACTCCTAAAGAAATCAAGTATCTGACCTCCATTTGAGAATGCAGACTGAAGCAACCGTAGAAATTTGAATTCTAAAAAGGAAAAGAGTTTTTGATAGACTATGTTAGTCTTGAGATTATTAGATATAAATTATGATTATTTAGTAATAATAATATATATGTAATAGAAAATTATAAATTGATAAAAATACATACAAATGACAAAACTATTGAATTTTACATATTTGGATGAATTTTTTTTAAAAAAAATCATTATTTTTATATATTTTTTCGCTGGTCCAGTTTGGTTTTAAACCGCAATTAAAATTCTCAAACCTAAACCAAACCGTTTTTGACCGATTTGGTTTGGTTCAAAACCATTTCGTTGACGAATTCACGTGGCACCAAACCGACGGTTTCTAAAATGTGTTTTCGGTTTGACGATTTTTGCTTACAGTCCTAGTTGTTATACATGTTTTTTAGCTTTTCTTTTTCATTTGTCTCAAATTATAGGTATAGTTAATTTTTTCATATGTCCCGATTTAATGTGCATTTATTATCAACAAATATGAACTACATCTATTTAAACCATAACTTAATGTAGAGGTATATTAAGAAAAATATAAGAAAAAATTATATTTTCCTACCTTTGGATTTGCAAGTGCAAAAATGATTTTACTAGAAAATGTTTGAAGAAAAGTTAGGGTAATATAGTTACGACTCAATTTTTGTTAACAGCACCACATTTTAATTGTAACGAGATGTTTAACTTTTGCTTATCTTTGCACTTCTATCTATAATTTTATTTCAATTATATTTTTATAGTCAACCTTTTAATAATTAATACATATTAAATTAACTTTAAAAATTCGTTAGGAGGGAGCCAAAAAAAAAAAAATGTTACTTGTATTTTAAATAAGCAGGATAAAAGAAAAATACAAAAAAAAAATAAAAAAATGACAAATTACTTTTGTTTTAGGTAACAAAATATTTGGAAAGATGCTCATTCGAGATAGAATGTGCTAACCAGTTAAAAGATTAAAGCTAAGAATGTGATGAAAAAGTTGGGAAGTTTAAGCGAAAATGAAACAAAAATTATAATTAAAATATTTGGTGCACTTAACAAAAATTATAGTGATCCAAAAGTTTTTAATGTGGAAGTTCTTTTACGGATTTAGTAGTTCACGGTACGGGAGAGTTGGGCATTTAAGTTGTATTTCCTTATTTATTTAAAACCGAAGTTGTTGGTTTGGGTCTACGTGGATACGCGATTTTTTTTTTTTTTCTCAAACCGAACCAAATCGTTTCAAAATGGTTTGGTTTAGGTTTCAAAATTTAAAAACAGCAAAAAATCAAACAAAACCCTACTTTTTTTAATTAAAAAATGTTTTTATTAAATTATAAATTCTCATATATAAATTTTATTAAAGTATATTTTTTAGAATTTAAAGTATACTTTTTAAGAGAGTACAAATTTAATTACATTACTCATGCATAACAAACAAGTCAGTAAGTCATTGTCAATATTATTTAGTTAGGCATTTGTAAAAATAAAAAAAAATTAGGCTCATAATTACAAAATGAATTGAACGTGAAATTGTGAATGTTGCACAACCATATAGAGAAAATTACCTAAACCCAGAGGTTTAGATTTAATTATAAAAAATCAGGTGATTAAGAAATTTTTACAATAATCAGACTTTAAATCTCGACACCCCCAATTCATTTCTTTCTTTTCTCTCTCTACCCCCCATTATCGTCGCCTACAACCTAAACCTCCTCACCCCCACCACCGATGAAGATGCCAGAGAAAATGGAGCGAGGGGGCAGCTTCTCAGGTCACTCCAGGCCCCCGTTCATCTCTCCTTGCTCGACTCTTCCTTACCATCCGACCCCCATTCATTTTTTCATCGTTCACAGCGATTCAATCGCTCTACCTGCCGTATTCTCCTTCCCGTCCAGTCGTATCTGCCTCTGGTGTCCCTTATCTGGTAGTCCGCCATTTCAATCTCAACTCCACCAGTCTACCATTTCCCTTCATAAGTTAGTTTTTGGACTTCAAATACATAAATGATTTTTTTTTTTTAAGTTGAAAAATGAAATTGGTAGAGAAATATCTTGTTAGTGTTTCTTATATGAATCGACTATTAGTGTATTTTTGTGTGATTTATGGTTTTATGATTTAGAAATTTCTTTTGCAGATTAATATCATGATAGAACGTGACGGGGCTTGTGGTGGCAGGCGGCTGTTAGAGGTAGGTGACGGACCACATTGGCATTCTTCCTCACCATACCCTGGGTCATGATCGATTTCCACCCAAAACTCGACGAATTTGAGATTGAAGTTCAGGCGTTATGTAAAACATTCGGGTACAAGGAATTAGATGTATTTATGCCGCACCAAATGCTCAATTCGTTGAGGAGATCCTCAATTGATGATGGAATAACCGTGGATCATCAACCAATTACTTCAATTGATAACCTTCTAGAATTAATCCCTCAAATGTGCAGTTTTAAGGTGAAGGTAATATCTATGCTCGTGGATTTTTGTTGAAAGTGGTAGTGGTGGTGCAGAGAATAGTTTTAGTTAAACATTGTGTTAATTGTGGCCGATTGTGATTTGATCATATACGGTCACAATTAAGATTTAATTGGTCACAGACAGTCACGCTGAACACAAATTTGGTCACAGTTAGTCACATTGAATACAAACTTGGTCACTATTAGTCACAGATAGTCACACTGAACACAAATTTGATCACAGTTAGTCATATTGAATACAAATTTGGTCATAATTAGTCACAGATGACACGTGTCAGTTGCTTGATTATATAAAGTGATTTGAAATATTTTCGGTAATTTTTTAAGAGGTGAAGACAAGGATGAGGTGGTGGTAGGTAGATCCATGGGGTTGGGGTGTGATTTTCCATTTTTAATTTTCTAGAAATCTTTAAGTTACTGGAGCGGCCGTCGGAACAGTTGTCGAAGTGATCGTCATAACAGTCGTCGGAGCAGCTATCGAAACAGTCGTCGGAGTGATCATCGGAGAGGCCACCGAAGCTGATGGCTTTCTCCGGTGGAGAGTGGAGAAAATCTGGTGTAGTGGAGTGATAGGATGTGGTAGGTGAGGTAGAATGGGTAAAAATAATTAATGTATATTATATTGTATTTTAATATTTAATAAATTTATTTATTTTTGAAATATTTTAATGAGTTTGTCATTTATGAAATGTGATCTTTAAAACAATGAGTTATGTATTGTTCCCAACCATATATGCAATAACACATTTGCAAAAACACAAGCAAACCAAAGTTATCAAGTCCTAGCTCCCTCCCTCTATCTCGCAGCGCCGACGCACGTAATGCGTGCCAACTTGACGCTTGTGACCTGCTGTCGACGACGTCATTTCTCCACCACTGTCTACCACCACTAACTGTGATTTTGAATGTGAGTCTTTCTTCCTTTTCCTTGTGTATCAAAACAATTTTTCATAAATTGTTTATACAAGAAAAATTAAAAATCAAAATCAAAACCCTTAATTTTTTTCTCTCTAGAAATGTAAAAGAAGATTTAGAACTGATTTGAGTAGAGAATTTTGAATGAATTTCTCTATCTATTTCTCATTTCCCTTAATTTTGAATGAATGGTGGTATTATTTAATTTTAAAGATAATGAATAAAATGTAGACTTGATCATTAAGTTTTGTGTGTGCGTGCACTCTAGTGTAGTAGATATAGAATGGTGTCAAATTTTAATTGTTGTAATTTAATGCTAAACAACCATATTTTTCTGTTGTTTATTTGGTGTTTTTCTCATGTTGTTTGCATTTGAGTGCACAATACAATATTCACCTGGTTAAACTTTGGTTAATCTAAAAATTTCACATCAATAGGTTGACTATAGTGTTTTGCATTGCACATTTTCATATTTTAAGATCTCCTCGTGTATGTTCCAGCAAATAAATATACCCCAGTAAAAAATGCAATACATGATATAAATTCACCATTGCTTTATTGAAAGTCCAAATAGATTGTGAGATTTATTCATTCATGATGCTAAATGTTAATAGCACAATGTACAAAAATTTATTATAAATTTTAGTATTGGGAAATTCATTCCATGGATTTCTTCTTATATCACCGTGTTGTTTTTTTTTCATAGCTTAGCTTCCTTCGTTGTTTCTTTTATTTTTTCAGATATGGATCTAATTTCAGAAGAAGCCAATGATGCGATTCCATTAAAGAATTACCTTGAAAATATAAAAATGGATGGAAAAAGCAAAAAGTGAAACAAAAGGTCCGAAGTGTGGGATCATTTTAAAATGCGAGGAGATGAAAGGGCATAATATAATTATTGTGGACAAACATATAAGCATCATGCAAAAAATTGCTGGAACTTCTTAAAGTAGGGTTTGAACTTATTTATGATGTAGAAATTGCAAAAATGTTGTTAAAAAGAGTTGAAGAGACACTCCACAAGTTGTATTCATGCTATGAAGAAATGAAGACTCCAATCAAATGAGGCTACCAAAAATAGTAGTCCAAGTCGTTCACAACCTACCTTCGATTTTTCTAAACATATTCCTTCTATTTTTAAAGCTAAACTTATACAAAACATGCAATCTGATAAGAATGATTTTGTTGATTATTTGACTGATCACAAGTTTGACGTATTAGTTTGGTGGAAATTGAATGAGCACAAGTACAAAATTGTCTCTAAAATTGTCAAAGATCTATTAGCAATTCAAATATCTACCGTCGCTTCAGAATCGTCATTTTTCACGAGTGATTGGATTCTTGACTCGTTTAGGAGTTCATTGAATAGAAAAATGGTCGATGCCTTAATATGCACTAAAAATTGGTTGCATAGCAGCAATGAATTATAGTGCTTCGTCAATATTTGGATGAGGTAAAAGAAGCATTGGATGACTTTGAGAAAGTTGTGAAATGTGACATTTATTTTCCATTATCAATTTTGATATTTTATTCATAATGTTTTTTAGTTGCTTGTTAATATCATTAATAAGGACTAATAAATATTTTGATATTTGCATATCATATAGAAGTCGAATCATGTGTTACAATAGGAGATATTGATCCAATTTTTATCAAATGAGAGGCTAGTACTATTATACTCATTCTGATATTATTGCTTGCAAAATCTGGAGTATTTGTTGCTAGATTTTAATTTGATACTATTTTTTTTATTTTTTTTGCCTTTTTGTTTATATAAAGAATTTTAAACAAATAAGAGTGTAATTTAACATTTAACATTATCAGTTCTTGTTTATTTGTATATGTTAACTTGTAACTTGTTTTAAACATATAATTATAATATCAATAGGTAAACCGCGGATTAAAACTGAACCAAACCGCAAATAATTGTTTGGTTTGAAAAATAAAATGGTTGGGTTTAGTTTAGGGCTGCACAAAAAAATCGTGAAACCACAAATCGAACCGAAGTCGTTGGTTTGGGTCTACGTGGACCCGCGGTTTTATTTCTCTCAAACTGAACCAAATCGTTTCAAAAGGATTTGGTCTAGGTTTCAAATTTTAAAAACTGTAAAAAATCAAACCGGACCGTACTTTTTTAATTAAAAAAATATTTTTATTAAGCCCTTGTTTGATACGAATTAAAATTTTTATTCTCATTTTCAACCACACTTTTTTCAATAAAATAATATTTTCCATCACATCAATAATTTTTTCTTCTTTTTCAACCACACATTCTTCATCAATCTACTATTCTAGAATATATTCTTCTAAAATAATATGGTTCAAACACACCCTAAATTATAAAATTTATTAAAGTATAGTTTTTAGGATTTAAAGTATACTTTCTTGGAGGGTACAAATTTAATTAACCTAATTCGTGCATAACAAACAAGTTAGTAAGTCATTGTTATTGGTATTTAGTTGGGTCTTTATTAAAAAAAAAAATTAGGCCCATAATTACAAAATGAATTGAACGTGAAATTATGAATGTTGCCTAAACATATATGCAATAATGCATTTGCAAAAAGACAAGCAACCCAAAGTTATTAAGTTTGTTCAAAAAGAAATTAGAGAACAGATTATAAAGTACTTCATATTATCTGAGTTACCGTTTTGATATGTGGAGGATGAAGGTTTTTAGGGTTATAGAAGATATTTTTTTTCCTAAATTTTTTGTTTCCTTCAAGGATGATAGTAGCAAGAGATATATATAAGCCCCGTTCGGTAGAGATTAAAAGTCAATTAAAATTGAAAATATAGTCGTTATTGGGTCTCACTCGTCTAATAAAAGTCAACAATAATGGCTAGTTGTTCGATTTTAATCTCTACCGAATGGGCCGATAATTTGTTCATAAACGAGAAGAAAAAATTGAAGAAAGAGTTGGGTCAACATATAGTTTTTTTGACCACTGATTGTTGGACGTCAATACAGAATGTTAGTTATTTGTGTTTAACTGCTCATTAAGTTGATAATGATTGGACACTTCAAAAAATGATCATAAATTTCATTCAAATCCTAAGTTATAAGGGAGATATGGTGGGAGATATGCTATGAAGAAGTGTCGACTACAATCACTTCACCATCAGCTTCATCAAATGAGGCTACCAAAAATAGTAGTTCAAGTCCCTCACAACCTCCTTTCGGTCTTTCTAAACAGATTCATTTTATTTTTAAAGTTAAACTTATGCAAAACATGTAATCCGAGAAGAATGATTTGGTTGATTATTTGTTTGATCGTTGTGAAGATTTAATCGATCCCAAGTTTAACATATTAGTTTGGTGGAAATTGAATGCGCACAAGTAGAAAATTATCTATAAGATTGTCAAAGATATATTAGCAATTTAAATATCTACGGTCGGTTCAGAGTTGGCATTTTTCATGAGTGGTCGAATTCTTGATTCCTTTAGGAGTTCATTGAGTGAAAAAAATGGTTGAGGCCTTAATATGCACAAAGAATTGGTTGCATAGCATCAATGAACATATCGTGCTTTGTCAATATTTGGATGATGTATAAGCATTTGATAACTTTGAGAAAACTGTGGAAGGTGACATTTATTTTCTATTATCTATTTTGATATTTAATGCATATTATTTCTTAGTTGATTGTTAATATCATTAATAAGGACTAATAAATATTTTGATATTTGCATATCATATAGAGGCCGAATCATGTGTTATAATAGGAGATATTGATCCAATTTTTATCAAATGAGAGGTTAGTACTCTTATACTTATTCTGATATTATTGTTTGTAAAATTCGGAGTGCTTGTTGCTAGATGCTAATTGATACTATTTTTTTGCCTTTTTGTTTATATATCAGATTTTTAAACAAATATGAATGTAATTTAACATTTAACATTATTAGTTCTTGTTTAAATGTACGTGTTAACTTGTTTTAAACATATAACTATAATATCGATAGGTAAACCGCGGATTAAAATCGAATCAAACCGCAAATAATGGTTTGGTTTGGTTTGTTTGAAAAATAAAATGGTTTGATTTGATTTGAAAAAATCTCAAACCGTATGAAATAGTTTGAGTTGAAAATATAACACAAACCGCCCAAACCAAACTGTGTTTGCCCCTAGTTTGGTTTGAAAAAATTCTAAATTGCATGAAATGTTTGAGTTGAAAATATAACACAAACCGCTCAAATCGAACCGTGTTCACCCCTACTTATAAGTATGATAAACATCTTGATTTGAACGAACGATTGTCAATATTTAGAAAGTTTGATATTCTTTTAGGTTGCATTTTGTGTACTGTATAAAGATTTTTTTTTGTGTAAGATTAGAGTATTAAGAATTAAAAAAAAAAGAAAAGAATATAAAAGTAGTTGATGGATGGTATTATGATAAATTAAGATAGACAATATCCTTTCATCTTTTAATAAAAATTATTATTTACATCAGCTAAAAGATTACACGTTCAGTTTAAAATAAAAATAAAAATAAGAGATTATCCTTTTTCTTTTTTCTTGCTGCTGGGATTCAGAACCCACCTCACACATAAACTCGCAATGTACAAAGAAATTCCAAATTTAGATAGTATAAATCTAACACTTCTCTATTGTAAATTTATATGATTTTTTTTTTTTTTTATAGAGAAATGATCTATCAAGTATCGTTATTAAATTTATATTAACAATAACGAACAATTTAATTCTCGAGATCTATCATATCTGCTTAGCAAGGATTGTGAAAAATAAATAGAAAAAGAAATGAAAAAGGCCCACGTGATAAGCATGTTCATTTTTCTTTATTCCTAAAGCCTGTAGGGAGGGGCGGCACGGAGTCATTATCTCGTGTTTGAACCCCACTGGATTTATGACATATACCAAACATTCATGTGAAATAGGATAAGCTCGTCTATGTAGCAACGAAAAATTTGGAAAGTTCTATTGCTTTTAGGATATGTACATATGCGTGTACGAAAAATGGGAGATAAAAAAAATTGTTTCCTTCTTATTCATGATGGTAGGAAGTTTAACGACATATCTCATTATCAAATTTGAAAAATATTAGAGCAAATCTAGAACATAGTTTGAAGTTGTAGTGTTGTACAAATACCAATTATTGGGAATTCAAGAATCACGTATTGCTGAATACCATTTGATATGAAATAAACCATCGAATTGAGATGTTGAAGTTATATGATACAATAATGAAGTCTCTGATTGCAAGAAAAAATATAAAAGGAGACAAGAAAACGCGACAGAGAAATTATGAGATTTTATTGCACCACAAATAATGAAGATGGAGAAATAAAACAATGATCCTAAAAGTTAGTAATCATTTTTCTCACACTATAAAATTGTATAAAAGAGTTTGATGTTATATAGGGAATATGTAGGATGATGTCCAAAACCCAATAGATAAGTTGTAGTTGAAATAAAATGTCAAAAGGGAAGAGTTCACAAATCAGACATTAATTTTTACGATTCCAAAAATCAGGTATTAATTTTTAAAAATACAAAAATCAGGTATTTAGTTAATTAATTAAATCTATTAAAATCAAAATTATACAATTCATAGTCACAAATGCATACTTACGAGTCATAATCTATTTACTAGTCACATATTATCAGATTAATTGGTCACAGATTATTTCGAGGCTACGAATCAAGAATTTTATACGTCACAGTTTATTTCATTGGTCATAAATCAAAAAAATTATAGATCACAATTTATCTATCAGTCACACATTTTCAAATTTATTGGTCACAAATTCTTTTCAGTCACAAATTATCGAATTTTAAGATCACAGTTTAATAGTTAGTCACATAAAACAAAATAGTTGGTGACATGTCCCAAACACTCCACCTCCGATCTCGATCCACCACAAATACTTGGTCACAGGTCAACCAAACCCCCCACGGCAACACTACTGCCAACAAAAATATCACAAATGTGTCAAGTGTAATTGAATTAAGATCTTCAACTCTCTCACTGTACTAGTTTACTTTCTTTCAGTACCTAATACAATAACTATGGTGAGCCCATAGATATCCATGGAAGAAATATGCTACAATGTTATATACAAGACCAGAGTTATGTGCATACTCCGAGATTGAGTCAATATTTGGATTCATCTCTTTCAATTGAGCCTCAAGAAGTGCCACCATTTCAAGAGCCCGCTTAAGGTCGTGAGTCCCCTCAAGACTTCCATCTTCCAGTGTTGCTTGCATCTTTTCTGGATCCACCAAATCTTTCTGAATCCTGATCTAATAAATATGGGAGGTCAAAACTGGTTATCCACACATGGGGGGGGGGGGAGAGAGAGAGAGAGAGAGGCGTCGGCGGCTCAGGTAGTAGAGGCGGTAGCGGCGATTTAAGTATAGAGACGAGAGAGGAGATGAGAGAATGGAGAGGAGGTGAGAGAAAAATTGATTTTAGGGTGTGGATGGGGGATAGATAGTGTAGGGCGTGTATATAAATTAATTTGTAATGTAAAAATATTACCTTATTTTTGAAAATTAATCTTTAAACACCTGATTTTTTGTAATTTCCCCATATAAAAAATGTGTTAAAATGCAAAAAAGTCCTGAGCCGGATAACCATGTCACTCAAGTGATATGCTAGTGATAGGTTCGTCGCTCGAGCACTAGCGGTGACAAGCGAGTGATCAAGTCTCAGGAGAAAACCTGCAGGTGTTGCTAGAAAAGCCAGCTAGCGATAGTCTAGTGAAAATACGACGACTTTTCTTTCCGATTCATAATTTCAACATCTTCAAGTCTAATACAAATTTTAGTTCCCAATAGGGCATCCAAATAGAATTTCAACTTGAATAAGACTTTAATAGCATTCCAAACTGAATTTCTCTTTACCTGCCTTCAATTAGAATTCTTCAATTATTTGGACAAGAAATTTGGGTAACATTCAAATTCTAACAATCTCCACATTGATACGAATTCCACCGCAACAAACATAAGTCCAAAACATTTTCTCCACATGGGGAAGAAAATCCGTCTATAAAGATTGAACTAACTCTTCAACAATAATCAAAATTGATTTCTCTAACCAAATACAAAATATTCCACCTCTTCAAATAAATCCAAGCACTATACTACAGAATTACCTCAAATTCCCAAAAAAATCATAATGATTTTAAAATTCACCAAATCAGAACATACCCCAAAGCAGAATCAGACACATATGTTTTTAAAGAAGCCCATTGCTAGATTATACACTTTCTACTATGCTGAAAGTATGTTCAACAAAATCAATATCAACATACTTTTTTCCAGTTGGTTCGTCCCTAGCAATTGAATACAATGACCCTGCAGGTGATAGTGGCAAAGCGGTATTATCCATATCTCCTGAACTCCACTGAGCTATATTCTTCAAATCAGACCCTTTACGAGCTCCTAAAGGTATTGTATCAAGCTGAATGTCCACTCTGAAAGGAAATGAAAGGTTGGAATGCTAACAGACGTCTATTATTGAATTCACCCGACCACGGTACTAAACGTGTACTGATTTACTCTTCTAGATTCACAACCCTACAATATGTATAACTGAGAAATTTTATGTTCCTCCAATACAACTTGGGCACCCTTACAAACATTCAAAACTCAATCTCCACCAAAGAACTCATAACCCTTTGAATCAAGGATAGACAACAAAATGAGATTGTTTTTCAAATTCGAAACATGTCGAACATGGCCAAATGTTCTAGTTATCCCATCCAAGCTTCAATCTGACCATACCAATTCCAATAACCTGACAAGATGTGTTGTTTTCCATAACCACGACACCTTTAGAAACGGTTTCAAACAAGTTCTTATTACAACACATATGAAACATATACACTGAATCCATAATTCAATCCTCCTCTAGTTTAGACTTGATGTCAGAAATAGCCAAGAGATCTCCTTCACTTACAATGTTCTCTACGAGGTCTACTTCACCTGAAATCTCTGATTGCTTCCTATATCGACTTGCAGCCAATCTTTCTTTATTCTGCAATTTGTAGCAATCCTTCTTTGTGTGCCCCTTCTTCTTGCAAAACCTACAAGTCTGATTACTAAATTTAGACTATGATCTGCCCCTTTCAGAACTACTATGAGCAACAAGACATTCTCCATCTCTAGCCTCATACACCAGATGCTTCATATTCTTGTTTGAAAATAAAGTATCATACACCTCATCTATATTGAGAGTATCACGACTATACAAGATCGTGCCTCTAAATGAAGAAAACGAAGCGGGCAACAAATACAATATGATCAAAGTCAAATTTTCTTCATCATACTTTACTTTCAAAGTTTTCAAATCAGTGACTATCTCTTTAAACACAGTCAGGTGATCTTCCAATGATCCTCCTTCTGCCATTCGATGAGAGTATAAACGCTGCTTGAGATGCAACTTGCTTTTCAGAATTTTAGTTATGCACTATTGCTCCAACTTCAACCATAAAGTAGATGTTGAACCCTCCTTCAAAACATCCTGAAAAATTGTATTTGATAGATGAAAATGAATGTGAGAAACTGCATTCTTATCATTCTGTAATTTCTCCTCCACGGTCAAAGTTGTGGGCATCTTGTCAATTATCAGCAACGCATCATTCAAATCCTACTGTGCGGGTACTGCAAGCAATTTAACCTGCCATAGCGAAGATTTAGTGCTACGATCCAAAAGCGAAATGTCATACTTCATGGAAGCCATCACGAACAAAAAATCTCAAACAAAACAAACCCCTGCACTTTTGCGAAACTGTTGAACC
The DNA here is from genome assembly GCA_019097785.1 of Fraxinus excelsior. Lineage (NCBI taxonomy): Eukaryota > Viridiplantae > Streptophyta > Magnoliopsida > Lamiales > Oleaceae > Fraxinus > Fraxinus excelsior. Next base: position 22,613,449 of record CM032634.1, read on the forward strand.
TAGGTTATGATACCATTTATTGTGTTAATTATGCATAAAATCTTTGATACCAATTATTGAGAATTCAAGGATCACGTATTGTTCGATACCACTTGATATGAAACCAACCACCGAATTAAGATGTTAAAGTTATATAGCACAATAATGAAGTACATGATCGCAAGCAAATGAATGAAAGAAGATAAAAGAATATGACATAAGAATTATGAGATATTATTGCACTACAAATAATGAAAATGGAGATATATTACAATGATCATAAAAACTAGTAATCACTTTTTTCCCACTATAAAATTGTATAAAAGAAACTAATATTTATAGGGAACATGTAGGGCGATGTTCAAAACTCTAATAGATGAATTGTAGTTGAAGTATAATGCTAAAAATGTGTTAAAACGCGAAAAGGGCATGTGCCGGATAACCATGTCGCCCGAGCAATAAGTTAGTGACATGTCCGCCACTTAAGCTCAAGACGGGTGACATGCGACGACTAAGTCTTGGGAGAAAATCCGCAGGTGTTGCTCGAACGGCCACTAGCAGTAGGCAAGCGAAAATAGGACGACTTCTCTTTCCAGTCCATAATTTCAACTTTTTCAAGTCCAATATAAATTTCAGATCCCAATAGGGCTTCCAAATAGAATTTCAACTTGAATAAGACTCCATAGCATTCCAAACTGAATTCTTCTTGACGTGCACTTCAATTAGAATTTTTCAATTATTTCAACAGAGAATTCGGGTCACACCCAAATTCTAACATTAATGAATTTTAAAACTAACTTTGATTGCTGAGCTCAAATGGCACTTCATAACCAAGCAATTTGTTACTTGCCAAACCAAATGACAAACTTAAACAAAAGTTCGTGAAGAACTGCCAATTCGAGGAATATACTTAATCAAACAATTATGAAAAACCGTCAAGCTGAAAGAGCACTTGAATAAATATCTATTTGCAACTCATTGCTAGTCTAAAGCATAATTATTGACAATATTTTTAAAAGTTCTCCAGAGTCAAGCTGCTCACATCCGCCCAAAATGAAGAATATGTTGAACGATTTTCTTGGAAGGCAAGACAATCATGATCTATGGTCTGCCTTCAATAATCAAATGACTTACGGGCTAGCATTCAGCGAGCAAGGACGTACTGCTGATCCCAGCAACAGATAATTATAAGCAAAGTAATTGAAAATCTCCAGATCGGCTCTGTCCACATTGAGATTTTTTCCCCCTTTTGTAAAATAAGTGATATTCTTCTTGATAATAATTGAGATAAACTTAGTTTGATAACTACAATTAGATTTGCACATTTGTGTGATCGTAATAAAAATTATTACTAGGCTCTATCATTGTTAAGCCTCGATAGCAGATGCTCTGCACCTACACTCGTTGTCAAGGCGCATAGGATTTGAGTGATGAATAAGTTGAAGAAAAAGGAATTGTTACTCTACATTTGATATATCTAGAACCTTATTGGATACAATATTTTTGTGTAAGAGTTTAATTCTAGTGCATGACTGTACTCGAGAAAATTAAACTCTACTTTGACTAATTTATGATTTACCTTATTCTGCTACGAATCAATAGTTGTTCGTTGTGAATTCTAAGATCTTTGATGTGCCAATACATGAGATCTAATTATCGGGTCAAATACATTAGTACGTTGCGAACCATTAGTAAAGTAGTATATGATTATCCGTGTTTGGAATCTATCGTTGATTCAAAGGATAAAAAAAAAAATTCACTAAAGTATTTTCTTTTAATCAATTTTTATTTAAACTCAGTATTTCGTGATGATCGAATTGTTATTGTGATTTATTCATAGAAACTATTTAAGAAAAAATGTTAAATTTAAGTAAAAGTAATAATTAGTCAATTCAGACCCACACTATTTATTTATGTCAAGTTAGAGTAATGAGTTAAGATAGCAACTCAACATGATTTAATTATCGATAAGTCAGTCTTGGGCTTTTATTGAAATAAGTCTAGACTCATAATTGTTTGCACAATCAGATCAAACAATTTGTGTTCAATTATTTATATAGGTCTAATTGTATCCCTTTAATAGCTCCAAAAAAGTTCAAGGACTTAATTATATATATAATTGAAGTCTAAGGTTACATATATTACCTAGTTAAAGTAAATTGAAGCCAACTAGTTGACCAAAAGTCAAACTCAAATTTCAAATAAATAAAGCCAAAATTCGAATTTGACCACATATGGTAAGTTTGGGCATGTACTTGGAAGAGTTCTATATTACTTAGAACTTAAATTTCAAGTTTCTAAGATACTACAACATATTTTTTAAGCAAGACAATAAGATTTATTCAAGCCCATATAAAGATTTGAAGTCTAGAGATTTTCCACAAGAGGTTTTCTTGAAATCGTGTTGTGTCATTGAACTAGGTTCTTTATTTTTTATTATTCTCAGTCAGATCTTCGTGCCCATTTATTTGAACTTGGAGAATGCTAAGAAGATTCAAAAGTTAGAGGAAATTCAATAAACTCAAGATTATTGATGAAGAAACGGTGATTCAAAGAATTCATACAACTCGAAGGAGATTAATCACATGGCACGTCTTTCGCTTTAAATGCCTATATATATATATATATATATATATATATATATATATATCCGAATCGACTTTTTCTCGAATCTGATTTATGTATCTAATTACGATTTATCCAACGAGACCAATATTCATATATTTACGATAACTCCATCAATATCTAAATATTTGACACAAATAAAATATAATTTGATAAATATATCATTTAGTCCCTAACTTTCAAAATATTAAAATATAGTATATAAAAATTGAATTATATTTTATGAAAATTTTCGGAGTATTACATTCTCACCTCCTTAAAATATTTTCGTCCTCGAAAATTTACCCGTCACTTACCAATACTAAGTCTAACACATGATATACATATATTATCGTAATACATATCATACTTTAGCGATAAAATGAATTGCATTATTACCTAAAAAAGAGTAAAGACTTAAGCTATGCAAAAAGTTTAAGCATCCGTTTGTTTCTTATTAAAAACTCATAAAAATGAAAAATATGACCGTTATCCATCACATCAATCTATCAATTTTGAATTTCTATTTCTTGTGTGGAGTCTAATAACAGCTATATTTTTCATTTCATTCTACATTAATGAGAATCAAACGGAGTCTAAGTAAACTCATCTTCTTACCTCTTAACATACCTTGAGTTTTCTATTTGTGATTTTGGGTTGGAGATGATAGAGAGAAGCACTTTATTTAATTATTTATCAATTACATAAACATTACATCATTAATTATTTAATTAACCAAAAAAATTACATATTTATTAATAATAAATTAATTTTTAAACAAAACTATTAAATATAAACTAAGCAAATGTGCATTGCACGTTGCTTGCACCTAGTGTGTGTGTGTATATATATATTCAACATATAGTAATCTTGAAAATAATCCGTGTCCCAAGACTTGCTTTTTGTTTTTCAGTCTTTTAAATGCCTATATGATTAATTATTTATATATGATTTCAGGACACTTGAAGCTCATGTGCTTGAAAGATTAGTTTCATCTAGGAAAGAACTCCAAGCTTCCCTAAATGCAGTGGCCACAAGAAATGATCACAATCAAGCTTCTCTAGATGTAGTGGTGATATGATCCAGGAGTCGAACTTGACAAAGTCGAGGCCAGGACGAGACCCGTTGATTATCGAAGGAGGATCGATTACGTGATCAAGGGCAAAACAGAAAAATCAAGTGGTCATAATCTACACGGAAAAAGTGGCAAGTTTCATGTTGGGGTCGAGGTCAGAATCAGATTGGACGAACTAAATTCAAGTAACGGAGGAGGAAGCCTTGTCGGACAACTATGAGATCACATAGTTGTAATTTGCATGCGGTCGCATGCCTATTTACCGTGTGTAGAAGGGAGGCTTATGGGACTTCTATGCGACCGCATAGAGCAAAATCTGGGCAAAATATTTCTTTTTCCGAATTTTCTTTATTTAACTAGGATTCTAATTTATTGCAATCTTTTGTTAGTTTAGTAAGTTAATTCCGGTACAATTAGGGATTTAGATTTGTCATATAAATACTTGGTTATTATTCATTGTAAGGACCTTTTGACAAATTTATTATTGAGATATATTCGAAAGGCTATTGTGCTTTTCAACCCTTGTTCTTCTTAGAAAATTCTGAACTTATCAAGAGAATTCTTGTAACGTTCAACACCGAGTGCGGATTACGTGTTGTGTAATCAAGAGGTCATTCAAATTTCATTTTTATTTGGTTGCTTGATTCATTAGTTCTTGGTTCAAACTCAAAATCGGGATTATTTTTTGGACTTTCTTGGGATCTTCAATCTCGTTATGAGTTGCGCAATGTTCGTAACTACGTGATTCTTATCAGTTGGTATCAGAGCAAGACTCCAAAATAATCAATGTTATATCTTTTGTTTCTTGTTTTGAGTCTTGTTTTTTTTTTCCATTGTTCTTCATATTTTTCGAGTCTGTCTTATTTTTTGAGTTTTGATCCCAAAAAAAGAGTCAAAATTATTTTTCGAACTATTTACAAGTCCAAATCAATTTTCGTTTGTTTTGTTGGATTTGTAGTTGAATTTTCGAAGTAAAAAAATAGAAAATTCAAAAAAAATATTATTGATATTACCAGGAATATCTAACGGTTCTAAATTTCAGCTTAGAGTAAAAAAAAGAAAAAAAAGAGGATCGTTTAAGTTTATTCCATTTTACGTTCTTGAATAGTCCATCGATGGTGGGTGATATGGGTAGGATGAGAAATAGAGGAGGTATGTTTGAAAGAAGGGGTAGAAGTCATTTTGGAGATGAAGTGAATGAGAATATTGGCAATATTAAGATGTCAATTCCACCGTTTAAGGGAAGGAGTGATCTGGTGGCTTATCTAGAGTGGGAGAAGAAGGTAGACTTGATATTTGATTGCCATAACTATTTGGAGAAAAAGAAAGTGAAAATAGCAGTTCTTAAGTTTGTTTACTACGCTATAATTTGGTGAAATCAAGTGGTTACATCGAGGAGGAGGAATCGGAAACGAACGGTGAATACTTGGGATGAGTTGAAAACTATCATGCAGAAGTGGTTCGTGCCTAGTCACTATTATAGGGAGCTGCACAAAAAATTGCAAAGTTTATATCAGGGGTCGAGGAGTGTGGAAAACTACTATAAGGAGATGAAGAATCTGATGATCAGGGCGAATGTAGAAGAAGATCGGGAAGCTACCATGGCTCGTTTCTTAAATGGGTTGAACAGAGATATTAATAATATTATGGAGTTGCAGCACTATGTGGAGATCGAAGACATGTTGCATATGACCATGAATGTGGAGAAACAGTTGAAGAGAAAGAGGACAGCTAGGCAACTATTGAGTGCTTCGGTTTCTAATTTATCTTGGAAATTGAGGTGGGATAACAAAGGTGATAAAGCTGTTTCGAAAGGAAGGACTGAAATGCCAAGGGGAAAAGAAATGGAGCTAGCAAAACAACTTCCAAAACAGAGCCACAACCAACTAGAAATCGGGATATCAAGTGCTTTAGGTGCTTGGGAACTGGACACATTGCTTCTCAATGTCCAAACAAAAGGATGATGATCGTATGGAATGGAAAGGTGGTGAGTGACAGTGAGGATGATTATGAAGGTATGCCAACATTGGAGGAGGTTAGTGAATGAGATAGCACAAAATTTGTTGTTGGCAAGTTACTGGTCACGGGGTGAGCTCTCAACACTCAAATCAAGACAGATAACTTGGAGCAGCAAAGGAAAAACATATTCTATACACGATGCTACGTTAACAATACGGTATATAGCATGATCATTGATGGGGGGAAGCTGTACTAGTGTGGCTAGCACAAATCTTATAGAAAAATTGGGGTTAACCTTATTGAGACACCCTACACCATATAAGTTACAATGACTGAATAAAAGTGGGGAAGTTAAAGTGAACAAGAGAGTGTTGATCAACTTATCAATTGGTAGGTATAATGATGAGATTATGTGTGATGTGGTACTTATGCATGCGGGCATATTTTGTTGGGTAGACCATGATAATATGATAGGAATATTGTTCATGATGGGTACAAGAATCGATACAGCTTTGTTAAAGATGTGAACTTCATTACCCTTGCGCCATTGACATCGGCACAAGTGTATGAAGACCAAATCAAACTGAAAAACGAGGAACAAATGAGAGTGCAAGAGTTAGAAAAAATGAGAGAAAATAGTGAGATGGTGAGTACGAGGGAAAATGTTGAGGTAGCTAATAGAGAGCAAAAAAGAGTGGAACCACATGAGAGAAAAGAAAGAGAGTCGTATGAGAGGAGAGAAAAGTTGAAAGTAAATTTCTTTGCAAAAGGGAGTGAGTTAAAAATAGCGAAAAATGAGAGGCAACAAATGATATTGTTGGTCTATAAGGAATTATTCCTTAATCTTGAGAAACCTAACCCACCCCTCCCTACTTTGGCTATCTCTTTATTGCATGAATTTGAAGATGTGTTCCCGGAGAACATGCCTAGTGGGTTACCACCCATTCGAGGCATTGAGCATCATATTGACTTCGTCCCTGGAGCTGTCATTCCAAACCAACTAGCTTATCGAAGTAACCCCGAGGAGATAAATGAGTTTCAGAAGCAAGTGAAGGAATTGATGAGCAAGGGGTACGCGAGGGAGAGCATGAGTCCATGTGCCGTTCCAGTGTTACTTGTGCCAAAGAAAGATGAGAATTGGAGGATGTGCGTGGATTGCAGAGCCATCAACAACATAACGATAAAGTATTGTCATCATATTCCTAGGTTAGATGATATGTTGGATGAATTGCATGGTGCTTGCACGTTTAGTAAAATTGATCTTAAAAGTGGATACCATCAAATTCGAATGAGGGAAGGTGATGAGTGGAAAATTGTTTTTAAAACTAAATATGGTTTGTAAGAATGCTTAGTAATGCCATTTGGACTTACTAATGCACCGATCACTTTCATGCGATTGATGAGTCATGTCTTACGTGATTTTATAGGCAAATTTGTTGTTGTGCATTTTGATGACATCTTAGTATATAGCAAGGATCTTAATGGGCATGTAGAATATCTTAAGAGTGTACTTGTGGTTTTACGAAAAGAACAATTTTATGCTAATTTCAAGAAGTGTACATTTTACATGGAAAATGTTGTTTTTTTAGAATTTGTAGTGGGTGCTAATGAGGTAGAAGTAGATGAGGAGAAAATAAAAGCTATTAAAGAATGACCAATACCTAAAAGTATAACCGAAGTTAGGAGTTTTCATGGATTGACTAGTTTTTATAGGCGTTTTGTAAAAGATTTTAGCACAATCACTACACCACCCACATAGATTGTTAAGAAGAGTGTGGGGTTTCAGTGGGGTGATGAACAAGAGCATGCATTCAATACAATTAAGGATAGGTTGTATAAGACATCGATTTTGACACTTCCTAACTTTGACAAAACTTTCGAAATTGAGTGTCATGCATCAGGAATATGTATTGAAGCAGTTTTAATGCAGGACAAAAGACCGAAAGCCTATTTCAACGAAAAGCTAAGTGGAGTAGCGCTCAATTATCCCACCTATGACAACGAATTATATTTACTTGTTCGAGCCTTGGAGACATGTCAGCACTACCTGTGGCCTAAAGAGTTTGTGATACACACGGACCGTGAATCATTGAAGCATTTGCGAGGTTAATGTAAGCAAAACAAAATGCATGCAAGGTGGATAGAGTTTGTAGAGACATTCCCTTATGTCATCTGATACAAGCAATGTAAGGAAAATGTGGTGGCGGATGCATTGTCTCGAGGGTATGTGCTATTAACTTCTCTTAGTTCTAAATTGTTTGGTTTTGAACATGTTTAAGGACATGTATGTTAGTGATTTAGACTTCTCTGAAATTTATGCATCATGTAATAAAGAGATTGTAGATAAGTTCTTTAAGCAGGATGGATATTTGTTTCGAAAAAACAGGTTGTGCGTTCCTAATTGTTCAATGCAAGAAATTTTAGTGAGGGGAACACATAGTGGTGGATTGATGGGATACTTTAGGATTAAAAAGACTTTAGAAATGTTGGATGAGCATTTTTATTGGCCTATGATGAAAAGTGATGTTGAAAGAGTTTGTAGTCGATGCATAACTTGTAAACAAGCTAAATCTAAGGTTTTACCACAATGATTATATACACTATTACATGTGCCCAATGAACCTTAGGTTGATATTTCTTGTTTTAGGTTTACCTAAGACTAAGAAAGGATGAAATTCTATATTTTTGGGGGTAGATAGATTTAATAAAATGGCACACTTCATTCCTTGCCATAAGACTGATGATATTGCAAACATTGTAAATTTATTATTTAAGGAAATAGTGCGTTCACATGGAATAGCTAAGAGCATAGTTTTTGATCGGAATGTAAAATTTTTGAGTCATTTTTGGAGGGTTTTGTGGAGTAAGTTAGACACTAAACTTATGTTTTCAACAACTTGTCATCCACAGACCGATGGTCAGACTGAGGTAATAAATAGGACCATGGCACAACTATTGCGCACTGTAGTCAATAAGAACTTGAAAAGTTGGGAAGGGTGTTTACCTTTCATAGAGTTTGCATATAATAAGGTCATACATTCTACTACATCATTTCACCATTTGAGATTGTTTATGTTTTTATTTTACTAACACCTTTTGATTTAATACCTTTAGCTGTGAATGATCGAGATAGCTTGTATGGTAAAAGAAAGGCCAAATTGGTAAAGTAACTCAATGAGAAGGTAAAGACACAAATTGAAAGTAAAAACAAACATTTCGCGTAGCAAGCAAACAAGGGTACGAAAAGCGTGACATTCGAACCAGGAGATTGGGTTTGGGTATATTTTAGAAAGGAACGCTTTCCAGAATAAAAGAAATCAAAGTTGCAACCACGAGGGATGATCAATTTCAAGTCTTGGAGAAAGTCAACGATAATGCATATAAAATGGATCTTCCAGGTGAGTATAATGTTTTAACAACTTTTAATGTGTCTAATCTCTCTCTTTTCGATGTAGGTGCAGATTCGAGGACGAATCCTTTTGAAGAGGGAAGGGGATGATGTGATCCAGGAGTCGAGCCCGACGAAACGGAGCCCATGACGAGACCTGTTGATTATTGAAGGAGGATCGATTACGCGATTGAGGGAAAAACGGGTAAATCAAGCGTGTGATTACTTGTGCAAATAACGATGGACGATGTCATGATCTACATGGAAAAAGAGGTAAGTTTCATGTTGGGTTGAAGTCAGAATCGGATTGGACGAACTTGATTCAAGTAACGGATGAGGAAGCTTTGTCGAACAACTATGCAACACATAGTTGTAATTAGCATGTAGTCGCATGCCTATTTACCACAAGCAGAAGGGAAGCTTATGAAACTTCTATGCGATCGCATAGAACAAAATTTGGGCATGATATTTCTTTTTCCGAATTTTCCTTATTTCACTAGGATTCTAATTTAGTGCAATCTTTTGTTATTTTAGTAAGTTATTTCCGATACAATTAGGGTTTTAAGCTTGTCCAATAAATACTTGGTTATTATTCATTGTAAGGACCTTTTGACAAATTTATTATTGAGATATATCCGAGAGACTATTGTGCTTTTCAATTATTGTTCTTCTTAGAACATTTTGAACTTATCAAGAGGATTCTTGTGGCATTCAATATCGAGTGCGAATCATGTGTTGTGTAATCAAGAGGTTATTCAAATTTTATTTTTGTTTTTGTTTGGTTGCTTGGTTCATTAATTCTTGATTCAAATTCAAAATCGAGATTATTCTTTGGGTTTTCTTGAGATCTTCAATTTCGTTGTAGGTTACATAGTGTTCGTTGCTACATGGTTCTCATCAAATGGTGAGAAATGACCACTTGGGGACCTTTGAGGTCAAAGTCGCTAGTGTGATTCGAATCTCATACATGCAACTTGAGAGACTCCGAGAAAGTATTGAAATGATGCTCTATGATTAGTTTGCACATAAGGCCAAAGTTACCTATATTAATTACAATCATGCTACATGTACAATTTATTATACATTTCTTTACATTCTTTCACATAACAACATATACACTAGGGCTGGGTGTGGGTCGGTTCGGTTCGGTTCGGTTCAGTTCTGAAGAGAACCGAGCCGCCCAAAACTTTCAGGTATTTAATAAATGAAACCGTTGGATCCAAATATAATTATGGAACCGTTCGGGTTCTGTTTAGTACCATAATTAAATTTTTTAACATTTACAACAACACTACATAAAAATAAAATATTAAAAGTAGATTAATTCAATTTATCTAAATACCAAAAAGTAGATAAAATCCTTCAAAATATCGCTGATTCATATCAATAGTTCATTTGCTTCAAGCAACATGCATAAAGAAAATGAAATATAAATTAAAAGTTATAAAAATAAAATATTTTTAAGTATTGGTAATACTTACCGACTATTTGATTTAATTATCAATTGCTTGACTTGTCATAGTAAGAAACTCTACAAATATAATTGAAAAAAGGCAATTAACAAACATTGATTAATAAGCTACCGCCGCCGAGTGAAATAATGAATGGAGATCGAGATGTAGGTTTTACAAATTACAATTATCAAATGATTTGGCTGTGTTTGTACTTTACTAGTGGGCTTACCAATGACAAGGCCCAAATGCTGGGCAACTAAACTAACAAAAAAATAAATTTTGTTGGACTTAGTTGTATTTTTTAATTAATTTGGTAATTTGTATATTTAAAAAAAAAAAAAAAGAAAAAAAAAAACGGTTCTTATTTGGTTCTTTGGTTCTCGGTCTAAAACCAAGAACCAACCCAAACCCATCGGTTCTCGACTCGGATACCCGTTCGGGTATTTAACTTATAAAGAACTGCTCGGTTTGGTTTGGTTCGGGTTCAGTTCGATTCGGTCCGGTTCGGGAGTTTTACCCAAGCCTATACTCTTGATTTTAAACACATCAATCACATCACTGCGCATATTTTCCCAACATAGATAGTAATGTCAATCATGTAGTAAGGAAGAATGTATATATAGCATTATTCTATTAATTATTAATATTCATAAGTAGAACATATTTTATTTTTACGATGATAAAAAAAGATTACTTTTAATATGGCTTAGTTGATTTTTACACCTATAAAATTTCACTTTTTTTTTTTTTACAATGGAAGATGAAAAAAATATATTTTAAAATGAAATTCTAATAAGCCTCAATTTGATAAACATTAAAATTTTCATTCTTCTACTCATTTTCAACCACACATTCTTCAATAAAATAATAATTCCCATCAAATCAATAACTTTTTCTCTTTTTTAACCATATATTTTCTATCAATCTACTATTCTAAAATACATTCTTTCAAAATATGTAATTTGAATTTCACAAAATAAGATGAAAATCAAACAATATGATCCAATGGGGGTGTGAGAACGGATGCACCTATATGTAGAGCGTGGCACTAGATCTCCACTCCTTGCTGGGAACAACATTCTGCACTTTTCGTCTTACTTTAGCCAATGAAATAGACCCTGCATCACATCATATCACATCAGCTCACCAAAATATTCCACGGTAGAACTAGAAAATCACAAACACGAAAAGTAAAAAGAAAATTATCAAAGAATATGCTTTGCTCTGCCCTGTAAATATCCTCTTCGAAATTTTATAAAAAAAAAATTGGACTGGTGTAGTTATTTGTTGCTATGATCATCATTCTCAAGCTTTTCTATCTTTATCTCTAATTCCTTTCTTGTTATTTTTTGAGACTTTCGCAACTTTTATGTCTTAAGACCTTTTTCTTTTTCCTCTATTCTGACGGCCCTCTGATCAACCAAGAACCATGGACTTCTTTCAAGAACTGGTTTTGACGGCTTTCTTTGCATTTATTTTCTCTTTTGTAATTTTGAAATTTGTTTCACTTGCCTTTTCCAACTCCGATGATGATGGAAGAACTGCTGTATTTAGTGTTGAGGAAGTGAAGTTGGGGAGTGTGTTGAAAGTTGGGAGTAAGAAAAGTATAAAGAGAGTTAAGTTTGCTGATGATGTTATGATTAGAAAGATTGATCAATATCAGGGTGAAAAAGGGTTTGAAAATCTTGGATTGTGTTTGGATGAGTCAGTGGGGAACGTTATTGTTGAAGAAAAGAGTGACTGTGAAAAAAATGCGAAAAGAGTTGGTCAATTTGAAGGTGAATTAAAAAATGATTCGGAAATTAAAATTTCTGGAGTGGTGCAAGATACTGTTGATGATGATAAAGGGTCTGAAAATAATGGAATGTTGATTGAGAAAACTAATGAAGGTAATGAAGTAGGTGAGATTTGTGGTGAAAAGGAGGATACTGTAGTGAATGGTGGTCTGGAGGGTGTAATTTTCAGGGAGAAGAAAAATGGAGAAGAACTGGAGAGTCACGAGATCGAGAATGATCAGAAAGAAGGGAATGGAAATGGGGGTGAGGGAGAAAATGAGGAATTAATTAAAGGTGATGTGGAGGAGGATAAAGTGAGACATGACAGTGTTGATGATGAAGATGATGACTGGGAGGGAATAGAGAGGAGTGATTTGGAGAAAGTCTTTGCAGAGGCTGTTAACTATGTGGAGTATGGAGGGAAGGGGAAGGGGAAGGGGAAGGGGAAGGACAATGATCGGGTGGCGAAATTGCTAAGTAATGTGCAGATGCAGTTGTATGGGCTTCATAAGGTTGCAGTAGAAGGGCCATGTCATGAGCCGCAACCCATGGCACTCAAGGTGTCTTCCCGTGCTAAATGGTATTTGATCTTACCGTGGATATGTAGATATCTTGATATTTGATGTGTATTTTTATTGTTCTTGGGCATTTTAGTTTTTAATCTGAATTAACGCTTAGGCCGTGCATAAGTTATGAGTAAATGTAGGACAAAAAAGTATACAATTCTGAATATCAATCATGAGGCAGATCAATTGGACGAAATGTAGAACAAAACCTCAAAAAATTGTTAAAGCATTACTATTGGTAAACTATAAAAGTGTATGCTTGAATTTACTATCATGAAGGGTACTCCCTTGAGTCCTCGATTGATGAATTGGTGGGAACTTTATTTGTTGTTCCATAGCCACTGTCATTAACCCTCAAGCTCCATGCCGGTACAATACTGCAAGTCGTAAATAAATTAATCTAAAATACTGTTAGATCCCTTGGCATAACTACTTGTTTTGATCAATATTTCTTCAGTTTGGTTAGCACATTTTGGGGATTGAAAAGGGTGCCTTTGTGGATTGGTATTTCCATGATTGGAACTGAGATTTGAGCAGGAAACCTAGCAGTACAAAGTTAAGAATATTGTCAAAATTATAATGGACAATAATGACTGAGAACCATAGGACCAACCCTTGAAAAACTTTCAGGGTGTAGTTTGATTGCTAGTTATATAACAGGGTTGAAAGCTGCTATTTGTGAGTGATAGGGGCTCTAATTCCATTGTGCAAGGAATGCGTGGCAAAGGCTAGGAAGCATGAATCAGGATGCAGCTATGGAGCAATATATCAAAATTTTGTCAGATACTGTACCTGAATGGATGAAAAATTACAGCACTGTAAGATTTGCCTTGGTTTTGTTTGCAAAACAATTAACTCTTTTAAGCAAATATATGCTTTATACTAATGGGTGAAACTTTCTACAGGATGATGATCTGCAAGGTTCTGCATCTGGAAAACCTTGTAATTCGGATTCCCAGATAAGATCACTTCCAACGGACGAAATGTTAGTCGTGGATTTCTGTTTCTCAATTGCTTAAGGAAGAATTTTAATGGTCAATTCCTTATTTCCATTAGGACATTCGGCTCCTCATTGCTAGTTTTTACATTCATCTGCAGGAAAGAGGAACTGAACATTGTCACTGATGTTGGAGATTTTGGCTTGGAGGCAAACTCTAAGGAGAAGGTGATTACTGAATCATTCCTTACTTCACATTAAATAAGATTATCCAAACCTTCTAAACATTGCTTTAGTTGTATGGTTTGGTTGATGACGTCTATTTTTGCGTATTGTCCTGCTGCAGGGATAAATTTCAGTAGCTTGTGGTTTTCAAAAGTTCTACCATTTGTCAAAAAACTTCTGTTTAAATTCAAATTGAATCGTGTTAAATAACTGAAACTGAAGTTTAGGAAATAATTCTGTTCAAATATCTGATAGATAATTTTTGAAAAAAATATAATATAAATAAGAGTACAAGGCATTTAATACTAGAGCTCTGATTTTAGTTTTCAACACTTCCAAAGAATGACTTTTTTCATGATTTGTCTGTGGAATTGTGTGGGGAGAGAGCTTCAAGTCATCAAGAAGATTTATATATTACTTTGCAAATTCCATTTGCAAAAGAATTTCAATTGCTAAGACAGAAAAGCATTTAATTTGAACATCTTTCTATTTTTTATTTCCTCTACATCAATTCTTGAGAACAGAGTACTTCTTCTTTAAGCTCCTGGGAGCATTCTGGTTCACGTTTCCGTCATTGATCATACTGTTTCTATAACATATATGCTGCTCTTCTGTGACCATATTACAACCTCCATTGATCCAATTCTTAAAAATTAGTTTCTTGGTGTGAGTAAATGTCTTCCTAAGTTAGCCATCATAAATGGGCATTGTTGGGAATGTATATTTCCAAAGTGCGAGTTGTTTCACATTGGGTCAATCCTCGCTTGATTTGTTAATGCTGTTGAAGTTCTCATGCACATCAAGTTGATGGCATTAAGTTGGATCAGATGCCTGTATCTTTAGTTTTATTCTCAACTTTTAAAGAATTGGTTTGAGGCTTCCTATTAGTTATGATCTGGTAAGTTCTTATTATTTGGTTTAGAAAAAAGAACAATAATGTTATCTTTTTATGACAAGGTTAATGAGTAGGGTTGAATCTTAATGAAATGGCATTGCAGTGTAGGGCAGGGTAGGGATACTAGTATATACCTCCTATATATTGAAAGTACCTAGCGGCCTGTCTAAAGATATCTTAATGGAATGGCATTGCAGGGTAGGGATACTAGTATGTACCCCTTTTTTCCTCTGCAACAATCAACGAAGGCATTCCCAACATATGTTACTTGTTTTTAATTTAATTATGGGGATTTACAAATATGTCCAAATTAATGCTTGTCCTTTGTCAAGTTCTTTTATAAACTGCACTAAATGGCTACCTACCAACTCCTTTTAATTGTTATATTGGATTCACATTGGATTGAAAACCTAGGTTTGTCAAGTAGTTTTTTTCACCTCAGTGTACTTTAGGTATTTCAAACATCATAGGATTGTCAATTAAAGTTGTAAAATCTTGACGCTATTAAATGCTACACTCATTTTAGTTATTATTAAACTTATGTGCTATGAAAAAGAATAAAATTAAGAAACGAAGAACTAGTAACTATTTTCACAATCTAATGCTAAATTTTTTGCAAACGCTACATTTACTGTCATGCATCTTCTATTTGTAACCACGAACTCAAAAATAACGACTGTTCGACCCAAATAACACTTAGAGGGGTTGAATAAGTGTATAATGTGGAATTTAAATTTACCAATTATTATTAGTAACAAGTTACTATTAATAATCAATATAGAAGAACTCACATGCAATCGCTATGCTATGTTAAATTACCACAATTTGTATAATTGCAGAAAAGTAAATAATACCACAAAATTGATGACGGAGAAAGCCCCTTCGCGGGATAAAAAACTTCGAGATCTAGCCAGTAAAATCCACTATAGACAAAGACTTACGCTATGGTCCAGACTGGACAACCTCATAGACTCGTTGACCTACTTAATGTAACCTTCTAGAATTGTGTGTTCCTCACACCAGCCATAACATTCTGGAATTGTCTATCTTCTAAGGATCACTAAGAATTCCTCGTTTTTGTCCTCTTCGTGGACTCCTAGTGACCTTCCTGAATCCTTAGCACTCTCTGATACATATTTAGGAAGTGGATATTTTGATAATGTGGATTGATATTTTCTCTAAGGTGTTGTTGATTGATCTCAATGAATGAATTCCTTATAGGATCTCCAAAGTTTGTTCTCTAGGACGAATAATATGATCAACCACAGTTTTCACGAAGTAGGGCTTGCGTATTTATAGTAGAGAGGCATTGGGATATTATATAATAGATAGAACTTTTGAAAATCGTAAACTAAGGTTTTTCGGATACCACCGTCACTTAAGCGCCAAGTGAGCGACAGACGAGCGATAGGTGCATCATTCTAGCTATAGGCGGGCGATAATGATTCTATTTTGAACGCTCAAGCATCAGCTTGGCAGCATAATTCCGACGATTTTTTCTCCTTGTTCTATCCATACAACATCCCAATTGACTCCTTGACTTTTATGATTTATTAACATTAATTTTGTCTGAAGTCATTCTAATACAACGAAACCTAACAAAATTCCGTTGTCATTATGTGACAAAATTAAGTATTACAAATCAAAGTAAAACATGAACTACCATGTGTAAAAGTGCGTGAAACAATTAAGCAAATATAGTAATTGAGACATAGTATCATCATGCTAGCTAGATTGAGATGCAATATCAATGTTAATCAAATACCAACTGAACATTAATAGCACAAACCATCAAAACTCAAAAAATCTAATCAAAGCATTCATTCATTCAAAATGATATAGAATGCATACTTACTCTCCCTTAATTACATACTCCCACTTAATTACTTTCTCCCCATTTTTGTTACAAATGACGAAGGGAAATATAACAAGAAATACCAACAGTATACATGATAACTCAAAAATGCAACTGATAACATGTATAGGTATAATCAATGAACAATAAACTTTCTCACATACCAGTTTAAGTCTAAATTGAGTAAATTGTACAATCATGTGTATAACGTGCCACTAATTCATTTCGAGCAAGATTCCAAACCTTAAATTTGTGAGAAATGACATGCTAAACATCATTGCATAATGAATATGTTCCTCAATTAATGAAAGTCAAACCTAACACAACTAGGGCCTAACAAAATAATAAAGCTCATCATATATAAATTTTTCTTCTCTTTCCTTGAATTTAAGTATATGTAATTTTTTGTTTTCACATCTTATGTGTAGACTCTTTTCCATTAAACGACTAAGGTGATCCTTGTAATGAGCTTTGAATCGATAAATCCAAGTCGGATGATCATTGAGTATCAGGTTTTGAGAAACTCCTCGGGCTTAATTGCTCGAGTCAAATAAGTTTCGAAAAAGAGTATAAGATTAATCAATTTTTTAAGAAATACATTATATCTTAGGTCAACTAGATAAAGGCCAATTCATGTTCAAGGTCACCTCACCAAAAAATAATTACTATCCCAAATCTCACACATGCGATTAATACTCATTCACAAGATTTTAGCCCTTGTTAGGTTAACAATCAATTTAAAATAGTTATTTCATGAGATCTACAACTTTTCAACAACACATTTCATCAATTTTTATCAAAATCTACTAAAAATTTGATTTTAATCCCTTGGTGTGTAGTGTAGATAGTACATGAAAAAACCTATACTAAATATTCTATATCAAGCCTAAATAAGGCAATGAAAACTATGCTACATATCATTAATAGTACTCATACTTGGTTACAATAAATATGTTCAAGTAAATCATATAATGTGCTATTGTTTCAAAAATCCCCCCCCCTTTTTTTTTAAATAAATAAAAAAAAAAACAGAATAAAAAGCAAAAAATGAGATGCATACAATAATGAATGAACACAATGAATAAGAACAACCATGCACCAAAATATCTACTCAATGAGGTATACAAAAGCTCTTACCTTCAAGAGTACCGTGATCAGATTGATAATCTCTCAAATCAATCTTCTTAACCTAGAATTTCCTAGAAGCAAAAAGAGTCATAATCAATTGTGTCAACATCTCAGTCAAGTGACTAACTTGACTAGTAAGGAAGTCAACCTACTAGAGATATCCTTATTTCTGCTCATTTTTAAAAAATTATGATGCATATGTCTTGTGTGGCCTATCTCACCACAAGTGAAACATGTAGGAATAAACCTTGGATCAAAACTACGTGGTTCCTAAAATAGGTTTTTGGGCTGATTGGTCCTACGATGTCTTGTAGGCCTCTGTCCTAAGATACTCTTGTTCTTGAGTTTAGGATTTGAACATACTTAGGTTGGTTGGCAGTAGGGACAAAAGTCGTTTGGGAAGTATTAGTAGTATTATGATGAGCCCGCTTATAGCCTAGACCTCCCCTATTCTCAACATGTTTGTTCAACTCTAAGTCCCTGCTTTCCTCGATAGCTGTTATTTTAGGTCTAACCCTCTCAATTAAGGATCGAATGACTTTTCTCACAATTTTTATTTCTAAGACTTTCTCACCTAGGTTGAAGCTAAAGTTTACTATATCATTTAACTTCGCATAGAATTCATCGAATGATTCATCATCCTTCATTCTAATATTTTCAAATTTAGTGGTCAACATCTGTAGTTTTGAGTTCTTAACTATCTTAGTACCTTCATGTGTGGTTTTTAGGATGTCATATACCTCTTTGGTAGTCTCACACATCGATACTCTTCTAAACTCTTCGATGGACATGACCATAAATAAGGCATAATGCCCTTTACTATTCCAATTACACTCGGCTAGTTTATCCTTAGTCCAAAGGGAAATGTTTGTAGGAGTGACTACATTGGAAACAGTAGTAGAGGGGGTGGTCCGACCTTTTTCAACACATACCCAAATTCGATCATTCATAGATTTCAGAAAGGCGCTCATCCTAACTTTTCAGTATGTATAATTGCTTCCGTCAAAATAAGAAGGCATAGAAAGAGACTAACTCATCTAGATTAAGCCATTGTTTGGTCCGGATTAAATATGATTTTAATCCAAGTCAAACAATCAATATTAACCACATCTTTCATGGGTCCTACAACTTTTTAGCCACACATTTCAAAAACTTTTATCATGATCTACTAAGAATCTAATTTTAATCCCCACCAAATACCCTCTAAATTATGTTCAGGAATTAAATTGAGGCTATGATACCAAATAAAAATAACGACCGTTTGACCCAAATAACACCTAGAGGGCTGAATAGGTTTATAATGTTGAATTTAAATTTACCAATTATTATTAGCAAAAAGTTACTATTAATAATCAATCTAGATAAATTCACATGTAATTACTATCCTACGTTGAATTATCACAGTTTATATAATTGCAGAAAAGTAAATAACACCACAAATTTGATGATGAAGAAATCCCCTTGTGAGATAAAAAAACTTCGGGACCAAGTCCGTAAAATCCACTATAGGCAAAGACTTACGGTACTGTCCAGACTAAGACAACCTCCTAGACTCGCTTACCTACTTGTAATCTTCAAGACCTTCCAGACTACGTGTTCCTCACACCAGCTACCGACCTTCTGAAATTGTCTATCTCCTATGGATTACCAAGAACTCCACGTTCTTGTCCTCTTCCTGGTCTCTTGGTCGCCTTCCTGAATTCTCAGCGCTGTCTGATAGATATTTAAGAAAAGTGGGTGTTTTGATAATACGGATTGACGTTTATTCTAAAGTATGGTCGATTGATCTCGAAGAATGAATTCGTTATAAGATCTCCAAAGTTTGTTCTCTAGATAGAATAATATGATCGATCACAGTTTTCATGAACTGGGGCTTATGTATTTATAGTAGAAAGGTATTGAGATAGTATAGATATAACTATTGAAAATCACGAACTAAGGTTTACTGGATACCATCGTCGCTCTAGTGACAAACGAGCGACAATGATTCTATTTTGGATGCTCGATCATCAGCTTGGCGATGGGTTAGCGTAATTCAGACGACTTTTTCTCCTTATTCCATACTCGAATCCAAAGACTCCTAATTTATGTGTACAACATCCTAATAGACTCATTGATTTATAACTCTTTTAGTAACATTAATTTTGTCGAAAGTCATGCTAATACAATGTGTCAAATATACTTAATAAAAGACTCAATCCCCTCTTTGTGAGATGTTCTCTTATTAAATAGGACTAAAATAACAATTAAATATGGAAGCAATCAATTACAATATTAACTAATGGTAAAAACAATCTATCTATATCTAATACAATTATAATAATATAATCGTAATTTTCGACGATCTTCAGAATCTTATTTAATTTTCGACGATCTTCAGAATCTTATTCAATATTTGACTATTTTCAAAATCTTATTCAAACTCCTTGACATCCCCCTCAAATTGATGCTGATAAAAGCATCAATTTGCAATCATGAACCGACGACGGTGACAATATTTGTGCCCACTAAGAAGAAATTCAAATCAGAGCAACCAACTACGAAAATTAGTAATGGCGAGAGACCAGAAACAACAAATAATGCGAAAACAACAAAGAACTACTCCAAAGCCACTCCAAGAACACTCTAAAGATATTACGAGATACTAGGAGAACACTCCAAAAATACTACGAGAAACGAGGAGAAACTACGAGAACTCACTCCCCAACAAGAATTTTCAAAAGAAATTAATGAAGTGTGCCGACACACAGTGAGCTCTATCTGTCAGGAGAACTTAGTCGAACACATAATTCGTGTTTCAATAAAAGCTCTAACGCCAAAACACCGACCAAAACTTCAGATACTATAGGTGGAAGAAATCCCAAAAAACAACCTACACCAAAAAACTCAAAAGACATTTTTTTTTTTTTGGGTAAATTTTCAGAATAAAAAAAAAGCTGATTTTGAATTACTTTCTCAATACGTTAAAATAAATATGAACAGAAAAAATGGAAACAATTGATTTGACAAAGACCAGACGGGAGGAGCAAAAAAGCTCCTCCCGCCTTGAGAAAACCTAACCAAGAAAATAAAAGAAAGTTCTAAGGAACTAGCTCTGAGACCATGTCAAATATACTCAATAAAAGACTTGATCCCCTCTTTGTGAGAGGTTCTCTCATTAAATAGGACTAAAATAATAACTAAATATAGAAGCAATCAATTACAATATTAATTAATGATAAAAACAATCTATCTATATTTAATACAATTATAATAATATAATCGTAATTTTCGGAATCTTATTCAATTTTCGACGATTTTCGGAATCTTATTCAAGCTCCTTGACACAATGAAACCTAACTCGAACCATGGTTAACTAGCGGGAGATTGGTTTTCATTTTTCTCTATATTTTATTGTATTCTTGACATTTGAAGCCTAGTTCTTACCATTTGATCTCTGAACATCTCAACACTTCACATTTAATTTGTCAAGAACGAGGTTTTTAGATGGAAAGTAGTTAGCATTTAATGCATGGATTGACATTGCTACTTTTCAAACATCTAGTATAGTTTGTGTCAAGCTTATAGATTATGTGTTGATATTCTATTTGCCAACAAAAGTTTCAATTCACATAAAAAATTGTCTTTCTGGTGGATTTTGAAATTGTTACTAAGGGCATTTTGGTTTAAATTTTAGCAAAATGGACGGATTTGCAAATGGAACAGAATTGGGACATTTTTGCAAATGACAATGTGAAAGTGGACATTTTTTTCAATCTTCTCTTTAATCAATGCATCTAATTTCATATCATAATATCTATTTTTTTTTTGAAAAATTATATCATATATTTTACTTGCTTGCACTGAAGCATGCATGCTGCATTATTGTTTTTCTCTAATCCATGTTAATCATGGTCCTGTTTCATGTGAAACTGTAATTACGCCAAAAAAATAACTTAATTCTATCGAAGATTTTTCTCTCTATCAAAGTGAGTAGAATTTTGGATTGCTATGAGCTGCAGACAGCCACTTCCCCTGTATCACTTTGACTAATCCTATAGGTATTTATAAGATGGAGTAAAATCTGTGTTTGGAAAGAACTAGATCATTATCGGGTGAAATAGGTGGAAAAAAAAAAAAAAAAAAACTCAATTTACATTCTATTAGAATGAGAGATTTCTGGTCTATTAACAAATTGTTCCAGTAGAAACATCTTTGTTTATGATATCTTTCTCTTCAACTTTGCATCTAAGTTTTGTTCTCATAGACTTGTAGTGAGAAATTGAAGGAAGAAAAAGTTGATAATATGTTTCAAATATTTTCTGACTAATCTTAAAGGAGCGGCCTTCCCCCTTGGTTCATCACCCAAGTAAATTAGATGTGGTCACAATTTATTCACACTTGGGTCAGACGTTCGGTAAGCAGTTCTCCTCCTTGTGGACCCCCTTTATAACGTGCGGACGGGACCCCCGGAAAAGTGACAGAGTGCATTATGACTTTGCCTCCACGGATATCTGCTTTCCAATATAAATGTTGCCTTCCAGTTGTCGGGGATTCAAACCTCTGATACTCTGTAAAAAACTATCCTGCTTTACCACTGCATTATGCCCATAGGGGCTAACATTTTCTACTTCTCGCTTCTATGCAATGAAAACGATGAAGGGGTATTGGTATAAGATTATAGTTTACCAATTGCGTTAGTTATTGCAAACTAAACTCAATTTTCTTTCATGGATGGTTGGTTGTGGTTTCTGTTTCTGTCATTCCCTGAAAATTGTATTATTTCAACTTCAATTTGCAATGAATTCAGTTAGAGTTGCTGATCCTACATGTTTGTATTGTTAAGTCGAAAGATACATCGTCAAGTCATTATATTCTCTGGACATTCCAATAAAGTATATATACTTGTAAGTCTTCATTCTGAACAAATTTCTTACGTAGCTTCCTTACCTTGTAATGTTTTTCAGGATAAGAACGAAAAGATTCGAGTAACTGCATGATTTCCGAG
Source organism: Fraxinus excelsior (assembly GCA_019097785.1). NCBI lineage: Eukaryota > Viridiplantae > Streptophyta > Magnoliopsida > Lamiales > Oleaceae > Fraxinus > Fraxinus excelsior. The sequence goes on from CM032634.1 coordinate 22,636,276, forward strand.
ACCACAGAGCAATTTCTGTGTTCAAGATTGGATTGCTATTAATATATCTATTAAGTTCACTTGATGTTTCCATAATGCAAAATGTACATATCAACTGTCTGCACTAATTTGTCACGTCTATTACTATAATATGCATAGTTGTTTGTGTCGAATTTTCTATTCATTTTGAGGCGTTCGACACAAAAATTGCATCTTTTTTGGTGGTGATAGAAATATTTTTCATTTATTTGTGATATTCCAGAAAATTAAGGGTTGATAGATTGGAGAAAATTCATCCTTATTTTAACGACATTTTAGCTGTAACATCACTAGTGCTTGGAGTTTTTGCCAGTAAAGTTCTCCCTTCTATATTACCAAAGGCGTGTGCTCCGTTTTGCCTGTTCCTCCATCTCCACCTCCACCACTAGCGGCAAACCTAGCACCCGGCCGCGCCTGGTTTGGTTCTGTCGTTCTTCTGGTCTGGTTCATCTTCTTCCTCGGTTTTTTTTTTTATTTAATTCTTTCGAGATTGGGCCATTGCTATTAAATTGGGTTGGGCCATTGTTTTTGGCCAATACTTAATTGGGAAAATTAGGTCATGTACTTTGTAAAAATAACTAATTTGATTAATACCATTCTAATCTAATTAAATTTTTCAAACAAGTAATAAATACGTCCTAAACTACTAACTAAAACCCCAAATTAAAAGGAAGGAAGAAAATGGAGTTCTTCCCTCCGCGATCTGTGACGATGGGGAAAGGATGCCCACTCCACTCCGGGAATATCCTTAGAAAAAATGTCAGATGCAGAGCGGCATTTGCGCTGGGAGAATGGCCTGTGTTTTCGGTGTGATGAGAAATACACCATTTGTCATCAATGTAAGAATCGCGAGCTGAAGGTATTGCTGGTACATACCTGTACCTGTCAAATTTCAGCGACCTTTTCGGGTCTTCACATGGGGTGTACTCACTGTACTTGATATCACATGGTGGGTATTTCTTGACGGTTTCTTCAGAAAAGGTGGTGGCGTCGTCGTCATCGGCGGAATTGTGGCTGGCGAAGTCTAGTTGTATAGCGGTGGAGGATGATGCTTTTGATGATGATGAGTACTGTGTTTTTATAGTGGTGGTATTTTTGGAAAAAACACAAGAGGTGGTTGTACGGAGGCCGGAGGTGGTGGCGCCTGCGCCGTTCTGCCAAACACCATAAAGATAGGACAGAGAGCAAATGATTGTTACAATAGAAAATAAATAGATTTTGGGTTTTCTCTAAGAAGTGGTGGCGTTGGCCGTGGGTTTAGATAGTGGCGTACAGTATGGTGGGATTGGACCCCCCATTGATACTCAAATCCTTCTCTTTCAATCTCTCTTGAGAAATCAAGAATGTGTATGCAAGTTTATATTTTTAATAAAAAAAAAGTGACACTTAACATTAAAAAGTGATAGTTGATAACTTTTTTCAGTGTCAAAATTGTTCGTCAATTTATAAAAGTGACATTGTGTCATTTTTTAAGTTTTTGTCACTTTTTAAGCAGATAAAAAAAAATCATAAATGGATGATGTTATTTTGGTATTTGTCACTTTTTTTTGAGTTTGTGTCACTTTTTTGAGTTTGTATCATTTTTTGAGAGTACATGTGTCACTTTTTTTTTTAGTTTTGTCACTTTTTTTGAATGTGTATCATTTTTTTAAGTTTGTATCACTTTTTGAGAGTGCGTGTCACTTTTTTTTAATTTTGTCACTTTTTTTGAGTTTGTGTCACTTTTTTTAAAGTTAAAAAAAAGTGACAATTTTTATAAAAAAAAGTGACATTGTGTCACGTTTTCATTTTACACAATATTTTTTATTTCTTAAAAACTTTTCATATGATTTTTCAAAACATCCCTAATTTTAAGGGTATTTTTGTAAGTACCCCTACTTAATTATATATATGCCCAGCCCATCCCCTTTTTGTAATTGGGTTGGTCCATTTGTTTTTCGACCCAATACTTATTATATATAGGTCCAGACCATCAGCCCAACCCTTTTTCCCCAATTGAAATTAAATTTTTTGGAAACAAAATCATTTCCTTCAACTTCAAGGCTTCAACACGATTTCGATTTCCTGTCGAGTTCCGCCACTGACTGATTGTCCTGCCGTCTTCTCCCGTCCGCGGTCCGCCTACTGGTGAATCCTCACCACCATCGATTGCCAGTGTGAACGGCTACAGTTTCGCCATTGTTTGCGACCACGACGCCGTGAGTTTTTTCTTTCCTACCCATCTTTGTGTGTGTGTGTGTGTTTGTTTTTGGTGTTATTATCTATTTTATGAGTTATGAAATTATGATTTATGATAGTTTTCAGTGTTGTTTCATGTATGATTTATGAATTGGAATTGGGGGAATTAAATTTGGAATTGGAATTGGATTTAGGGTTTAGGGTTTGGAATTGGAATTGGATTTGGATTTGGAATGGGGGGAATTGGATTTATGAATGTTGACACTTTTCACTTCTACATTACCAACAAAATATAATGACACTACATTCAAATATGTAAAATTATTGCGTATTTCTTTAATATTTTGGATTGTATTGAATTGTGTTTTTATATATACATATAATTTTTACGTTTTAGTGCGTTTACATAGATATTGAGTAATTTTTAATATTATTTAATTAAATATTAATAAACGATCTCGTTCTTACGATCGCTGATTGTCGACGTTAACCGATCAACATTCATCCGGACTGAACTTGAATGCTGGATCCACCACCTCCGCCAATGTTGCCTGATCCAAAGTCACTTACCCCACCATAAGGTCCTAAACCAGAACCAACACCATCCCCACCTCCTCCTCCACCCCACCTCTTGAACCATAGCCACCATTATTCCCTCCACCTCAATTACCACTTGCAGAACCATAAAACACTACCACCATTGCTGCCTCCACCCCTTGCCCTGAAACCACCACCACCACTACCCCCAAAACTATATCCATTGCCTCCACCACTACCTCCCTCAGAACCATATCCACTAACACCACCCCTAAAACCCGAGCCATATCCATTGCCACTTACCTCCTCCACTACCACTACCACTACCACTACCACCGCCAAAACCACAACCACTACCTCTCCCAAAACCATATCCACCGCCACCATTGCCGCCTCCACCACCACCAAATCCTCCCCCTTCTCCCCCAACACCTGATCAATAACCGCCGCCACCACCCTTGCCTTTTCCAGAACCACCAGTTGTCAGCACCTTCATCGTACTTCCATTTGTGCATATTTTCCATATTGTAGGTTTTAAAAAGCACAAGCCCCCCATCTCCAACAGCTATATAACCATGAAGCCCTATACCCAGTACCACCACAAGCAACAAAATCAGACCCCAAGAAACGACATTATACACCCCACCCCACCCCACCCCCCTAATAGTCTGTCTTATAGCTAAAATCAACAAAAATGTAAATAAGAAATTCTTGAACGCTCACCACCTCATTCTTTTTGGTTCATGCGATGATAGCCAGGAAATGATGCTGATGTAAGGGTTGTCATCCATTATATAGTGATGTACCCTTTAGGTTTAGGGCTGTTGCTGAGAGCACAAATACTGGGGGAGAAGCGTGCTGGATGGATTTGATAGCGATGATATTTATCATGACTCTTTGGGGTGCAAAGTTTGTTTCGAAAAGAAAATGAGAGGTCTATGACTACTAGAGATTGAATATAACCCAGAATAAGAGCTCTACGAGTCTCAGTTGAAAGCTTTAGTAGCCTGAAAGTTCAACTTGCAACTTAGTTATTTGAAGGTTTCTGGAGAAAATAAGAAATTTATTTTTGCAAAGTTATCAAACAAATCTTTACGATCACTGACAGTGGCATCACTGGCATGTAGAGAAACGAGCAGAGATGAGGGGTGGAATATGGAAGTGATTGTTGAATCACACTATATATATTATAAATACTCGTATGATAATAATATTACAAATATAGAAAATTAAAATGATATGTCACTTAGAGTTATTGAATTATTTCGTAACACTAAAAATCATTATAAATGTTTTACACAATAAAATATTTAAGAAAAAAAATGCATAATGTTGGCCTCAAAAAATGTACCACTGACGTGACCAACAGATACCAAACTTTCTTACGTTCACGCACGTTGAGTTTGAGTTCAAATTGAGCGAATTGTCAGTTGACTGTGTTAGATGTTGGGGGAACTTGTTATGCGAGCTTCTATTTAATAAAGAGGTCGATTTTGTATAAGAAATGTGCATGATATAAATGGCTGGAAGAGAGGATTCAAGAGTCTAAACTTGTATTAGCCTTCAATGGCATTAAGTGTGAGTTTTTATACTTGAGTAAGACAAATGAGACCCGTTGGATGATGGGGCACGTGGCCTCGCCGGAATAATTGGTCATTGTTGCTAGCATCAATCAATCAATCAAAGCATTGAATGCTAAGATTCTTCTCATTTCTCTTGTTAAGTCCTAGCCTTTGCAAGTGGGATTTGACCGTGTAGATGTGTAGGGGCGACGTTGATAGTGAAATGTCTTGTTAATCATTTCATTGTAAAATCTGCTAGGGATTTTGCCATTCGCCTAGTTGGGATCGGCTCTTATTAAGGCCTCTGCCCAAAAGGGATCCACCAGTCTTCGTCTTGTTGAAAGGGGGTCGCCCCTACACATAACAGGGTCGCCTACGTTGCACATGCGAGGTGTGTGCCTCTCCATCCGTCACGTGGTCACTTTAGACATGATTTTTTATATGAATAACACACAACTATCTATATTTAAAGATAAAATGTCAATTTGGACAAACTTGAATTTTTTTATTTTTTTTAAAAAACAATTAGGCCATAAATAGATTTTTTATATTATATATAATATCATTCCAAAAATTATGTGATATTAATTAAATAGTTAATAAAATAAATTAAGATCATATTGTAAATAATATGATTATTAGTGAATGACAATTATACTCCTACAATCTTAATATTCCAAATTCTTTCCTATAAATATGAGATTTTGATTCTTAATAAAACACACAATTCTATTTATTTTATTTTCTCTTTAATTTATAACACGTTAATTTGGTGACACATGAGTATAATCACTATTAGCACACTCAATTCCGAAATCTGTAGTCGCACTCAATTCTGGCATGTAACGTAAGTAGCCGCTCTCAAAGAGAATTGTTTTTCTACTGCCACAAGTCAGACAGAATGCTTATTAATAATATTACTTTCCACTGCCCCCGTTCATGCATAAGCTTGTTTGCATATCAGTAGATAATCCGGCTACTCGTACATTATGGATGATAATTAGGATTACAGTCCCAACTGAAAAATGTTAAAAAAAACAAAAACAAAAAGGGCCAAAATGCGTTTATTTCACACTAAGAGATTGTTGAGCCACATTATTTTTTTTTTATTCTCATTTTTCTACTCATTTTTAACCACACATTTTTCAATAAAATAATATTTTCCATCACATCAATACCTTTTTATTCTTTTTCAACCACATATTCCCATTCACATCAAACCAAAAAATGCATTCTTGGACTCAAAATGTGCACCAAACAGGGGCAAAATCAAACTCGTCATTTGGAAAGAAGTAGAAGCTCCAAACATGGTGAAACCCTCAAATCCTCTCCACCGAACCAGTCTCCACCTTCGACCGCCAACCAATCACTAAGTTGTGTTCATCCTTGCCGGCAAGAGAATATTAGATCGTCTCCATCCAATCTTTTTTAATTTTAGCGAAGCAGGAATCAGAACCACCGTCGAACCCATCGTCATTTCCGATCGTCGCCATACAGACAAACAGACTCTTTTCTCGTACCGGGTAACTTCTTGTGTCAGGTAAGATAAAATAAGGCAGCATAATTTTGATATTAAATCTAGGGATTGCATTTTTCATATATCTGTTAACTTCAAATGTAAGTCAGAATTTGTCCTCAATTTGTTTGAGCTTCTATATGGACATTTTGTTATATGTTGGGGATGCACTATATGTTGGGTTTACTTGAGTTTTGCTATACAGTCATCGAGGCAAAAATGTAGAAGGTTGCTTGCTCCATTTAAAAAAAAAAAAAAAGACTCGATTTTCTATCATTAAGTGGGGAAGAGGCTGCTTGCTTCTGAAAGTTAATACAAGGCATATGTTGATTAGAGAAGCTAGTTAGATGTGAAATGCAATCCATATAGTCAGGGGCGGATCCAGCACCCGGCCAGCCCCCGCGGCCGCCCGGGCTGGATCCGCCGGAAGTAAATTTTTTTTATTGATAATAGATATCTGTTTTAGATATATAAATGGTCATTCAGTTTATATTCAATCTTCTCATGTAGCTTGGTGGTGATGAAGCGTCTATTTTTGCATCATGTCTTGGGTTCGAGTCCTCCAACCAACTTTTTATGAAATATTTTTAGTTCTATTTGTATTTGCCAAAATTGATCAATAAAGAAAGGTTTTGAAGTTTCGAACCTGGGACCTCCGTTTAGCAATTTGAACATTGGACCATAATGGCAACTATTAAAGCTTTTACAAAAATTTCATGAAATAATATATATTAAAGTTTTCGATTTTGATGCAAATCATGCAATTGCTATTATAAAATTTCACACCCATGCTCTTCCTTTAAATTATTTAAAACTTAAACTTGGATATGATGTAATTTGGTGAGGACGACTAATTTTTATCATATAATTTTATATGTTTAGTTTGAATAAAATAATTGTTACATTTAAATTTTAGGCTTTGTTGATTCCCATTTTTTTGAAAATACATTTTTCCTTTTTTTGAACCACACATTCTCTAATAAAATAATATTACACAGAAATTAATTCTTTTCTTATTTTTAACTACATATTCTACATTAAATCACTATTTCAAAATGTATTTTTTGCAAAAATGGGCATCAAACGGCTCTTAATATTTTGTTGCGACCGACGGGACTGGTCGAGTGGTCAACGACCGCCCGTGCTGACTTAGAATCCTGGATTCGCCCCTGCATATAGTTAGCTTAATATGTACACTGTTATATTCTTGAGACCCTGAATGATTGGTTGCATCCATTTAGTATATGATTATGAGGTATTCCATTGCTACATCATTATTCATTGTAATTGATTGCTCAAATCAGTGTTCCCCTCTGTTAGGTGATATGGCAGGAAGTAATTTATTCATTTTATTGGTGATAATTACCAAATTAACTAGTCACAAATCTCCCTTCGTCTCCCCCATTTCACCCTACATCAATCCACCATTTCCAACACCACCTCCAACTAACCACCATTACCACAACCATCACCCCACTATCACCCCACTATCACCCATCAACAAGCACCACCTCCACCTCTACCTCCACCGCACCACCACTTTCACTTCCATTTCCATTTCCACTTCCACTTCCACCTCCACTACAACTCCAACCAATCACATCTATACCGCACCTACTCCAAAATTGTACAACCCGCACCACTGCCGTTACCAATACACCACAAAATCTACCCATAACTCTAGCCACCACAAAATCCACCCCCAAACTCCGGCTACCAAAAAATCAAAAGGGAGTAAAAAAAGCAGTTGGGACGAGAACGAATCAGTGAAGGATGACACTGCAGCAACCATCGCACTACCACCCCGTGCAGATATATACCTAAACGTCGCTACCACCTCACTCCACCACCACAACCAGGACTACCACACTCATGGGCAGACCTAGGGGGGGTCCTGGGGAGCACGTGCCACCACCCCAACTTTTAAGTTTTTTTTTAAAAAAAAATAATAAAATCGTGTTTGGTTTGGATTGAAATATAAATTTTAATTTAAATCAAAGTTAACAATTAATTTGAATAACATATTTTATGAAATCTATAACCGTTTAACTTTTATCAAAATTTACTAAAAATTTGATTTTAATCTCCACCAAACAAGAGCAAAATCACAATAAATTTGAATTTCGATAATATGCTAATTTTAAAAATTTTCCGACGATCGTATGCTAATCGAATCTACAAATTGTTTATGTAATCTTGAAGCTTATTTCAAGAACTACATTATGGACATATCGAATGGTTCAAACATATATCGAAAATTGTTAAAAATACGTTAAACGTGGATCTTAAAGAAAAACGTCTAATTCACACTCTTTTTTTTTTTTTTTTAAATTCAATTATTTCATTAACATTTATTATTTTTGCGATACAAATTTCTCAATGTAATTTTCACCGTTTTATTAGGAGATTTTATATGGAATATGACATAAAAAAATTTCAAAATTTTACATCCGAAAAAAGTCATATCCCATGTAAATTTTCAAATGCAAAATTAAATGGGGTATGATTTTTTTGAATGTAAATTTTCGATTGTAAAATTTCTCTTAACTCCTTTGCAAGTTCGATTGCACCCCCATAACTTTAAAGTTCTGCATCCACACCTGACCACACCAATACCATCTAGATACATCGCACTACCGTTACATCTAGATCCATTGCACGCGCCAGGACCGCACCACCACACATTACACTACCCATCACTACCATTGCTTGCACCCCGTTGCAAATCTATTGCACTGCCATCACCATGCTGAACCAACACCACCACCACAGATTGTACCATCATCAATGAAATGATTGTTGTGCAGTGATACAGAGAAATAAAGTAGAAAGATAGAGTGAATACAGAGAGACACGATTGTGTGGTGATGGAGACATAAAAGTAAATAGACAGATAGAGTATAGAGAAAAAATATGGTAATTATTCTTATTTAGTTACCTTTAATTTAAGGTAATTATGGATTAAAAACTAAACTTTTGATAATTTAGTTTTATAAATATTAGAATATGTTGTAAATGGTAAGTTTATTATTGAATAACAATTCTACTCCTGCAGCCCTAGAAATTATTATCATTGTATCCCTAATCTTGCCTTATAAACATAGGGCTTTGGTTCTTATTATATTACATAAAAGTCTATATACTTTTATTCTCCCTTCTCTTTTTCTCTATTTTCACAACACGTTATTAGTACGAAAGCTTAATTCTTTCAAAGTTTAGTGAATGTAGTAATTTTTTGAATCATCTATCACGTGTACCAAAATTAATTTGGTGACATGTGAATTTCTTTTACACAAATTCATGAAACGTCAAATACTTGGACTCAACTTGATTTCTGTGATGGTTCAATGGTTTTTGTATTGGTATTCGTATTATTATGCGTAATTGTGTGCATAGTTGCCTATCCTATTTGCATACAAATTATCTTTCACATCTTTCAGTAATGATTGTACTGTTAGTTCTTAATAAAACTAATTAGAGTATTTGTTAGTGATTTGTATGAATTATAGTTTAATTTTGTATTAATTATGTTTGTTCAGTTAAACTCAATGCAAATTGGTGGATTTGAAAGAAAGGAATGATAAATGTGGAAAACGAAGGAAATCTAAATTTTGGGACCAAAGTGTAAACATCCAATATATGTTTCGGAGCACAAAACGATGATTAAAGATCATATATGATCAACTGAATGCAAATGGAGGTCAAATGAGTGAAATAGAATGGAAGTGTTTTCACAAATCAATTTCCAGACGAAGAAGTTATGCTCTGAATTTTTAGCTTCAACTTGATACCAATTTTTAGATAGGAAACATTCGAATTGGGAAAATTGTACTCCTGGAAGAATTGTAGTCCTTTGAATTATTTTTACAATGCATTTTTAATCACCTCAATTGGATATCTGTAGAGAAAGTTATGGTCACAATACTAAGAGCTGCGAGTAGATGAGACAGTAGCTCTGGCAGAAGAGTACATTGCAAGCATAAAACATATGCTCCCTCCTAAACTAAAGGATACATGGAATTTCACTGTACCTTGCTCTATAGAAAATTTAAATAATTTAAATGCTTCAATTGATTCTAGAGCAACTGTTAATTTGATGCTACTATCTATCTACATGAAATTAGGATTGGATGATCTAAAATCAACATCAATAATCCTACAGCTGGCTGATAGGACACTCAAGCATCCTTATGGAGTGGTAGATGACGTGCTCATCAATGTTGGAGATAACTTCTTTCCAACTGATTTTATAATCCTTGATATAGATACTCAACATATGTCGTTAATTTTGGGAAGACCATTCTTATCTATTGCATGAGCTATAATGAATTTTGAAAAAGGAGAAATAACCTTAAGGGTCTGTTTGATTGCAATGGTAGAAAATTGGTGGAAAGAAAATAAATTCTAAAGAAAGTAATTGCTTAGAAATTGTTTTGTAGGGAATTGTTGATTTAATGTGTGGGGGGCAAAAGTTTTGGCTAGAAAATTGGGGCAATCAAACAAGCCAAAACCAAGAAAATGGAATTCTTTTTCCAAGTTCCATGGAAATCTTGGCTTATCAAACACAATCTAAGGGTGGAAGAAAAACAACAAAGTTTCATGATGAATGCTCAACTCAAGCAAACTCCAGACATACCAAAAGATCAATCAATGGAGAATTAACAAGAACATGAAGGAAGAATGTGAAATTGTTGGGGCGGAACAATAATGAAAATCTTGTAATCTGGAGGCTCAAAGATGAATTGAAGAATAATTGCCAATGCAGACGATGTAAGACCGAAAACTATCTTTTCAAACCACCATAAATAGCCAAAAAAAAAAAAAAAAAAAAGTCAAGCCAATGACTATAAAAACAAGCGTTTATTGGGAGACAACCCAATGTTCTTTTCTTTTATTTAACTTTATTTTCTAGAATATAAACTTATAAATATTATTGTTTTTAATTAGTATAGGGTATCTTCTCTTGGAAATGGGTATCTAATTCTCAAAATAAGAAATTAATTTTCTTTTGAAGATTAAACCCAAATGTATGGTGGATCTTAGAAAACCATTTGAGATCATTGGTGTTTTATTTTGAATCCTCACACATTAAGGTAAGATGATAACCTTGAAGGAGTTTTCAATAGCCAAGCTAATTGCTTCCTCCCTTAGATCTTCTCCCTTGTGCTCTCTAGGTATTTCTCACACTTTTAGGAGAATGTAATGGGCAAAATAACCACTAATGAAAAATGTGCCCTAAGGGACATATTTATAACCAACAACTAGGGTTTCTTATTTGCACAATTGTATTTGGACTTTATTGTAATAGACCAATTAAGTCACACACCTATATTAGAGCCAAAAGAGGGACCTAATCGGACTCACAAGACTCAAGCTCCAATATATGCTTCTAATTGGGTCAACTCTTGACCAATTGAGATACATATATTAATCCCGGTTTACTTTACCAAAAACCTGAGATTGCACTCTTGAGTCAAGCGAAAGTTATGGAAGTCAATTATGATTAGATAACAATATCCTCCTACTACCATTCCACAAGTCAACCCCCGTTTGACCGTCAATATGTTGAAGTCGACAAAATGACCGTTTTGCCCTTCAACATGTATTACCCTCTAAGTCCCATTTTATAAGGCGAATCTGGTGTGATCACATCATAACACCAAATCCAACGATCTCATCGTCGAACTACTGAGCTCAGGTTCAATTCCCTTTAGAAAATATCTTAGAGTGACGATCGTCTCATAATGATGATTAACGGATTCCACTATTGCATGTATATGATCTCTAACCACTTCGCCCAGATTCCCAAAGTACCGAGATCGATCTTCTAATTAAGACTTTACTCATTGGTACCTCAAAGAACTTGAACTAGTAATTAAATGTACATTACTTGCTCAGGATTTAGGTGACTTGTTCGATAATCGAGTGGTCACAAATGAGTCATCCACGTGGTCCCGTTCAATGTGCTTCAAAAAACACATTATTGTTCTTATTCCCAGATCTAGACAAATCTTAATAAGAACAATGCAATCTTATCAACATAAAGCGTCCAACTTTATGTACCGATTGTGAACGACATATTTTTGATTATATAACGAATTGTGTCTTACTATACCCAAATAGTCAAGTATACAATTTTTTGTATTTCAGATAATCATGGAACCTTAGATTATTATCGCAAATAATAATACGCGAGTAATTGAACGTTAATTCATAATGTCATTGTTATATACTTGCTTAAAAGAGCATCATAACTAACAATATCCCACTTGCCTTTTTAAAGTATATGTGACATATCAATAATACCCATCATTTCAAGATGTCCATCAAAAACCTTAGCTGGTGAGCTCTTTGTGAACGGATCTGCAAGATTATCTGCAGATGCAATCTTGCTAACCGTTACGTCTCCTCAATGAACAATCTCTCTAAGAAGATGGTATTTTCTCTCAATGTGTTTGCCACGCTGATGATTCCTTGGTTCTTTAGCATTGTCAACCGCTCCACTATTATCACAATAAAGTGTTATGTGTTCCATTGCCAAAGGTACCACGTCAAGATCCAAGAGAAACTTCTTGAACCATACAGCCTCTTTAGCAGCTTCACAAGTAGCTATATACTCTGCCTCCATGGTGGAATCGACAATACAAGATTGCTTAATACTCCTCCATACCACGGCTCACCTCCTAGTGTAAATACCGAACCCGACGTGGACTTACTAGAGTCACGATCGGATTGGAAATCGAAATCAGTATACCCAATGGGATCCAGATCATGTCCTGAACAGACAAGCATATAGTCTCTTGTTCTCCGAAGGTATTTAAGTATATGCTTTACCGCTATCCAATGTTCTGGTCCTGAATTAGACTGATAACGACTAACAATACCCACAACATAACAAATGTCCGGTCTAGTGCAAAGCATAGCATACATGAGGCTTTCCACAGCCGATGCATAAGGAACCTTCTTCATGTAATCTATATCTGTTGGAGTTTTGGGAGAATGCTCCTTAGATAGACGAATTCCATGTCTAAAAGGGAGTTGTCCCTTTTTGGAATTTTGCTTTTCGAATCTAGACAATATTTTGTCAATGTATGAAGCTTGGGATAATGCTATCCTTTTATTTTTCCTATCTCGTAAGATACGGATCCCCAAAACACAACTAGCCTCTCCCAAGTCCTTCATATCAAATTGCTGTGACAACCATTTCTTTACAGATGACAATGTTCCTACATCATTTCCGATGAGTAGAATTTCATCGACATAAAGAATCAGAAAAACTACTTTATTTCCTTGCATACGCTTGTATACACAAGGTTCATCTAGATTTTGGTCAAAACGATATGTCTTAATAGTTTGATCAAATCTGACATTCCATGACCTGGACGCTTACTTCAGTCCATAAATGGACCGTTGCAACTTGCAGACTTTCCTTTCATGGCCTTTTCTTATGAACCCCTCAGGTTGCATCATGATATAGTCTCATCAAGACTCCCATTTAAAAATGCTGTCTTAACATCCATTTGCCAAATCTCATAATCATAATGAGCGGTAATGGATAAAAGGATTCGAACAGATTTAAGCATGGCAACCGGTAAGAAGGTTTCCTCATAGTCGACACCTTCTCTCTGGGTAAAACCTTTGGCCACTAGCCTTGCTTTGAAGGTTTCAACCTTCCCATCTATACCTCTTTTTCTTTTATAGACCCACTTACACCCTATAGGTTTAACCCCATTGGGTGCATCCATAAGATCCCAAACCTTGTTAGAATACATAGATTCCATTTCTGAGTTCATGGCAGATTTCCATGATTTAAAATCTACATCCTTCATTGCCTCCTTATACGAAGTGGGATCTTCCTCTTGTTCAGCAGAGATCGCCTGATAGGACTCTCCATAGAGCAATTATCTAGAAGGTGGTCTAACAACCCTCCCACTATGAGTAAAGACTAAAGGTGTCTGATTGTCCAGTCTGACCGAAGATCCTTCATCTTCTCCTACTGTTTGGTCATGTCCTTGGTCAGGACCAACCTCCTCATTCCTCTGGGGATGTAGAGGTGCATCGATGGGTGCCTCGTTTCCTACTACCTCTGGTTCTGTCTCATGAGGTACTGTAGGCATGACATGCTCACTTACCTTATCATGAACCATAGGTTCCGTAGGAGGTTCCAAGTCATCACTATTAGATTCTATACGGAAATTTGGAATCGAGTTATTTGAACCACGTTCTAATACCTCTTCCAATAGAATCTTACTAGTAGACTTGTGTTCTTCTATGTACTTGTCTTCTAAGAAGGTAGCATTTGTACTAACAAATACCCTCTTATCTAGAGGACTATAGAAGTAGTAACCTTTAGCACATGTGTCGGACAAACCTCTGATCTTGATTCCATCTTATCTGTCTTTCCCTTTAGCACATGTGTCGGACATCCCCATATCCGAACATGATGCAAATTAGGCTTGCGCCCATTCCATAATTCAAGAGGCGTCATGGGAACTGACTTAGACGGTACTAAATTCAAGATGTAAATGGCTGTTTGTAGCGCATATCCCCAAAAGGAAATAGGCAATGAGGAATAACTCATCATTGATCTTACCATATCCAAAAGAGTTCGATTTCTCCTTTCCGAGACACCATTCTGTTGGGGAGTTTTTGGTGCACTCAGTTGGGATAATATTCCATTATCCGATAAGTAGACCTTAAACTCATGGGATAGATATTCGCCACCTCGATCGGATCGAAGAGCCTTGATACTTTTACCCAATTGTTTCTCAACTTCCGTCTGAAACTCCTTGAATTTCTCGAAAGCTTCGGATTTGTGAGACATAAGGTATATGTATCCAAATCTTGAGTAATCATCCGTGAATGTGATGAAGTACTTAAATCCTCCCCTAGCCCGAGTACTAATAGGTCCACAAACATCGGAATGTACCAATTCCAAAACTTCTTTAGCTCTTAGTCCTTTAGTCTTAAAAGGCCTTTTGGTCATCTTTCCTTCTATACAAGACTCACATGTTGGTATAGATTCCACCTCTAACTCTTTTAAAGGTCCATCCTTTACCAATCTTTGAATCCTATTTAGATTAATATGACCCAACCTAAGATGCCATAAGAGAGTTTCATTGGTACTAGACGATCTCTTTCTTTTCTTAGTAGTAGTAATGTTATGTATAGAGCCTATCATAGGACTTAAGACATAGAGACTATTAACCATATGACCCGAACATATAACAGATTTATTCAACTTGATAACCATCGTAGAATGGCTAAAAAGTACCGAATGACCAAAATGATATAAAAGTGCAACGGAAACCAAGTTCCGTGTAAGTTCGGGAACATAATAACAGTCATCCAAAATCAAATGCCTACGATTCTCAAAACATAAAGTAAAAGTGACAATAGCCTTGGCGGATACTACTGCTCCCGTGCCGACTCTAAGAGTATACTCCTCTTCACTGAGGTGCTTGGTTTCCTGGAACCCCTGCAAAGAATTGCATACATGATTAGTGGCTCCAGAATCTACAATCCAGGTCTTAGTAGAATCAACCACTAAGCATGACTCAATGAATAGGGCATTGCCTTTACCTTGCTTCCCCTTAGCTAGGTTATTTGGGCAGTTCCTCTTCCAATGTCCTTTCTGTCCACAAGAAAAACACTTACCCTTTGGTTTCCCATCGATAGTGGTTTTCTTTGCCTTTTTCATGCCAACTTTCTTGTTATTTAGCCTTTTCCTCTTAGTTCCTCCTTTACCACTAGAAGGCTTAGGATGAGAGGGTCCGGTTGTGACAATCATAGCATTTCCATTTCTGGCTTTAAGAACACTTTCAGCATTTTGGAGCTCTTTCATTAATTCCGTCAGAGACATGTCCATCTTGTGTAGATTATAATCTACTATGAATTGTGAGAACATCTCAGGGAGAGTCTCAAGGACCATGTCAATCTGCGTCTCGGAATCAATGTTAGCTTCTAAAACTTCTGCAGCATTGAAGTGACCAATCATGGTTAACATATGGTCCCTCACAGATGTGCCCAGTTTCATGCGCGTGTTCATAATTGCCCTAATGGAAGCTTGCCTAGCTTGTCGGCTTTGATGTCCAAACATCTCTTGAAGACTCTCCATTATGTCAAAAGAAGTTTCGAAATTCTGATGTTTCTGCTGCAACACATTTGACATGGATGCCAAAATGTAGCAACGAGCCATCTCATCAGAATGAAGCCACTTTTCATATGCAGCCTTTTGAGATTCTGTGGGATCATCTTTAGGGACTTCGGGACAAGTTTCAGTTAACACAAATTTGTGTTTTTCGGCGGTAAGAACAATATTGAGATTTCTTTTCCAGTCAACGTAGTTTTCTCCGACAAGTTGATTTTTGTTAAGTATAACTGATAGTGCATTAAGCGACATGATTCTGAAAAATTAACGATTCGCGTATCAAAAAAATGAACAATAATATTTGTATGATGCATGTATGAGTATGTGAATATAGACTTCAAAACTATATTTTTAATCAAAAAAACCTTAAACCCTACAACTTTAAACATGCCCTCTATAGAAGGTCAATGCAGTTGACGGCAAGGTTGGGACCCTCCCACTCATTTTATTGAGCTAGGCATCTCATGCCACAATATAATGAGTATTGATTATTTATTTGGCCTACGAATAAATTTGTCGGAACATTCTATAGGAAGTCCTCCAAAAAATTCATACATAAGTGTAATAACCTTCGTCAATAATTTTTAAAAATATCCGAAATAGGTGAGATGTTATCTATAGGATAATCATCCCATTATTTCATTTTCAAAATTTCTTTCACAAGATCCAATTTCAATTAATCTAAAATGACGTCGTTTTCCTATAGGGAGACCGATGTGATTCGATACTAAACATACGCATTTTAATAACAAATTGGATGACGGAGGAGGCCACGGGTTTATACATGCCTATAAACCCTCTTCCACTTATTATTTTTATGTAATGAGTTTTTCATTAATAATTACTCGGCCAAATATAAACAATTATAATGGCACAAAATTATTAATGATAATTTCTCGTCACTTCTAATTAATTTAGAGTGATAAAAAATTATTAAATACAAATGCATATGATATTAGTTCACCGGGTGGTGTTTGATTTAATCTACATGACATGTAATATTCATACATCCATAAAACGTTAAAAGCAATGAATAATAATTACTTGTGGCACATCCTAAGAATTAAAATTACAACAAGAATTAAAGTGTCTTATTGGGCCACATTCCGGCCCAATTCTTCAATTTTCTTGTAGTCCAATCCATGCTTCCAAGTGGGTCAATTTAATTTTTTTTGAGTACCAATCTTTAGAAAACATAAATGCCCTTATCCAAAAAAGAATGGCCCAAGTTTTCAAGAAAAGCCCAAAAATCAAATTAAACCCTAATTTCACAAAACCCTAGCAACAACACATTGTACCACACCCACCACCACCACCACCACTACCTCCGGTGACGGTGACGGCGGCGGCGACCCCCCAAAAAGAGGACACCGCCAACGCCGCCACCGGGCGGTGGCTCCGGGCAGCAACTTGCTGCTGGAAAAACAACAGCTGGCTGCTACCCAGCAGCAGCCAGACTGCTGCGTCCAGCAACAGAGCAGCAGCCAGGCTGCTGCTGTCCAGCAACAGCTTCGGCTGCTATCAAAGATGACATGAATAAGCATATTTCTTCAAACATCTTTCATACACATGAGTTTCAGAAGAATGAAGATATCAATGTTCAACAAATTCGCTCAAGTGACAATGTGGCTGATTCATTTACAAAAGCATTGCCAACATCTACATTCAAGAAATTGGTTCGCAAGATTGGAATGTATCGACTCAAAAATTTTCAGTGATCAACATTAGGGGAAATAGCTGTACTCTTTTTCCCTTGCTTGTTTTATCCCGCTGAGTTTTCTTAGCAATATTTTAATGAAGTAGCATTTATCTTTAATACTCCAAAATAATTGTACTCTTCTTCCTTTAATTTTTTGTCCCATTGAATTTTTATCAAACAAGGTTTTAACGAGATAAATATTTTATAATGTGTTATTCAAGGGGAAGTGTTGTAAATTGTAAGTTCATTAGTGAGTGACAATTATACCCATGCAATCCTAGAAATTATTACCATTGTATCCCTAATCCTACCTTATAAATATATAGTTTTGGTTCTTATTATAATACACACAAATCTATTGACTTTTATTCTCTCTTCTCTTTTTCTCTCTTTTCATACCAAAATATATATTTTATATTCTTAAAAACCTAATTAGCACCCGATTTTCGAAAATAAATCTCAATAACATGATTGATGATAATCAAAGTTAAATACATGGTTTTGCTTATTGGGCTTTGGCAATCCTGTCCACTAGTGAATCTTAGTTTCCTCAATTGGGTTTTCAAATTCTATTACTTCTACTTGGGCTTACCACAACTGTATGTACAAGTCCTAGAACAATGGGCCCATACTAGAAGATATGAATTGAATAGTACTAAACAATAGCAGTTTTAAATGCATATCTAATCACGAAGCGAGCAGAGAATATGGGGGTAGTATTGACCAACCAACTAAAAAAATATGCATTTTCTTTCATTGTGGGGTTGCAGATACATACCCAAACAAGGGAAAAATATGAGGATATTTTCAAATAAATTTTTTTTGAACAATTTTTAAGATGCTAACAACTTACTAAAAACTTTTATCCATTCTGTTAGTTTTATATTTTGTATTGGCGATTCTGTGAACAAAATGACCAACTTGAACAATTATAAAAGTTTAGGGACTGAATTGTAAAGTTTCAAAGTTGGTAGGATAGTGTTGAGTTCGGGGTTCAATGTTTGAAACAAGAAAGAATAACACCGATTTTTCGCTAGTTGCTTGTCGGAGTGCTACTCGAGCGGAGGAATCAGAGACTGTCTTGCTCGACTTTCGCTCCACTATCGCTCGAGCGACAGTCCCTTCGCTCGAGAGAAATATCCTTCTCGCTCGAGCGACATTTTTATGGCCAGACCTAATTTTCCTTTTCTGAGAATTTTACTTAGCCCATACAACCTGTTTCGTCCAATACATAAATACTGGCGCCACGTCTTTTGCTGTAGAGAGGTTGAACACATTACGTTCTTGAGAGAATTCTTGCTTTATCATATACAAAGTTCAAACCCTCCATTGGTCATGCGCCAATAGTTGTGAAAACATCAAAGAGCCAAATCAAACACTGAATTGCTTTCTTCACTTGGATTTGCTGCAAGATTGTTTCATCAACTGTACTGCTTTAAGGATCAAGGAATAACTAAAGAACAAGGAGTTCCTTGGAAAGATCTACAGGAGATAAACTGCGTAAAGAGTCAGGATTGAAGTTTGTGTGCTCATTCCAGGAGGACTGCTTTACAAAGAAGACTCGTGATTGGTGTTCATGTGCACATTCCAGGAGAGCTGCTTCGCACTTCAGACATGAGATCAGAAAGCTTGTATTGTCAACTTTGTTGGTGGTCTGTAAGTTAATTGACAGTTTATGGCGGATCTTTGACTCACAAAGCGCTCGGAGTTTTTCCCACGTTGGGTTTCTCAGTAAACAATTCTGGTGTTGTTTACTGTTTTTTATTGCCTTGATTTAATTGCAGTATTCAAAGATAGGCTAAATTGAATTGTATGAATAATCACATAAACATGATTAACTTGTGACTTGTTGCTTGTTAATTAATTTGATAATTCCGCATTTACACCTAATCATCCCCTCTAGGTGTAGTTGGGTCGAATCTTGCGTTTCTCACATTCAATTCACCAAAGTGATCCATCCATCCATCAATCTTGAAGAAGAAATAAGTGTCAGATAAAGAGAGATTGAGACATAAAGGTTGAATGTTTTGTAAGTGAGGAAAGTTCTAGCTATATGTAAAGATTTCAGTTCAATAAAGAAACTATATCTATTGAGATATTGACTCCTCTAGGGTTTTATTTTCTCTTTTATAGATACAAATTTAGAAATAGATTATTGTAGGTTGGTGTTACATCAATTAGATAAAGATGGCTAACCTATTGCATGCATGCATATGGGCGTGAATGCCAGATAAAGATGGCTGACCTATTGCATGCATGCATATGGGTGTGAATGCCATTGGAATCAATCTTACACTCTATTCACCTCAATAATCACTAAACTTTGGATGCTTCACTAAAATTTTAGTGGGCATAATTTTAGTATTTGACTAAAATGTTGGCACTTAGTCAAAACTTTAGCGGGAAGACAGCATATAACAGATTTACACTTAATGATAAGGTTCTCCTCGGTTGAAGATTTTGATCTTTGAAGTGTTATAATCACCTAGGCAAGAAACAGGGAAAGAGGTCGATGGGTGAGCGCCAATAGCAAGGAAAATGTCCACTTTATTTATTTTAGTGGTAAGAAAGTCAAATTAATTAGGATTCAACTATTTGTACAATCATGGATGACAATATATGAGTTGTCAAAAAAATGTTGATTGCAAAAACAAATTGTTTTTTTTTAAATGGTCCAATGACAATTTGCCACGTGACATTTTGTTAACAAAATTGTCATCCGTACGCCAATCATGATTCAATTAATTATTCATGTTAAGATCCCAATCAAATAATGGGTCTTAATTAATATACATGTCAAGTCAATAATAGGATGGATTACATTGAGCTCGTGTTTGGAGGTCTTCTTTTGAAAAACATTGTTTTGAATATTGATTTTTTGGAGAACATGTGATTTAAAAATAAGAAAAAAGTCTTGAATTTACATGTAACATATTTCATTATATGAATGTGTGATTCAAAATGAGTACGTAGAAAGATGAATTTTTGAAAGAATAGGAGACGAATAGGGACTTAATGAACATTTTATTGTGAAAACTTGACCAACTAGGCTCGTCAACTCTATTGTCTCTGAGAGCCCCTTCGAGCCCAATTTTTGGGGGAGAATGTATTTTATAATAGTAGATTGATGAAAAATATGTGATTAAAAAAAGAAAAAGTTCTGATGTAGCGTGAAATATTATTTTATTGAAGAATGTGTGATTGAAAAGAAGAGAGAGAAAAATATATTTTGGAAATAATGAGAATCAAACTAGGCGAAATGTGTTGAATTGATATATTAATTAGTAGTATATAATTACTTTTACACAGTTTATATGTGGTAGAATGGCCTCATTTTGTTAATACTTTCTGTCTCAACTTATCTATAATAATCAATGTGGCGAAATAAGTACATAGAAGGTCATTCAACACATCATATTTGGCGCATTAATTTATTTTATGATTTGTTACATGATTATTTTCAACCATACATTCTCACAATAAAATATTCTATACATATATCAAAAAAAAAAATGAAAAAAAATCATACTTTTTTACCACACATTCCCCTAAAAATATTATTCAAAACTCATTTTTTCCCAATTAACGAGAATCAAACAAGCTGACAAATTTCTAACTCTACATTGATTATTTTATTTTGTTATTTATATGCATCTACAAGATTTAAATCACTGTTCATCTAAAGTAAATACTTAATTATTCCTTTGTATAATATGTTTATGTTAAAATAGATTATAAGTTTTAACTCACGTTGGTGAGTAGTGTTGGATATGGTTCGATCCGGTTCGGTTCGGTAAAGAGAACTGAACCAAACACAAGTTTTCAGGTATTTTGTAAGTGTAACCATCGAGTCCGAATTTAATTATGGTACCGTTCAGATTCGATTCCATTCGGTTTGGTTTGGTTCGGTTCTAGGTTTTCATATAATAATTTTTTTAATATTTACAATAATATTACATTAATTCAATTAATGACATGTTAAATTTTAGCTATTGCAAAATCACGTAATCCAATCTTGTGATATCTTTTGTGCCTCTTTTTATGGAGTTTATCATAGATGATCGTTAAAATTACAGAAAGATGAAGATAGAAAATTCACAATAATGAAGAGAGACGCAACCGAGCTCCGAATTCGATTTCTCCATAACAACACTACAATATAACAAGATATTTGGGTAAAATTTAGATCAATTTGATTAAGTTGGGTTTTGTTGAAAATTAGAAATAGAAAAATCATATTTTGGGTTTAAGCTAAATTAATTAGTTAGTAAATTTATTTAAAAAAAAAAAATAATTTGACTTAAGATAAGAAAGTTAAAAAAAATTAAGGAGATTTGGTCTTGAGGTTCTTGGTCTAGAATTCAGAACCTAACCAAATCCGTTGATTTTCGATTCTAATACTCGTTCGAATATTTTAATTTAAGAAGAACTGCTCGATTCGATTTAGTTCGATTCTTGTCTAATTCAGTCCTATTTGATTTGAGAGTTTTGTTCAATCCTATTGATGAACCTTGTTCCAAAATAATTCGCATTAATACACTCTCATTGGATGACGTTTCTCGCTCCATACCTAACAAGAAATGTGTTAATTTTTTTAACTTTTTGTTTTATGGAAAGTTTAAATCCTCGAAAAGTTTCTATTTTTCAGTACAATTGCTATTATAATCTCTATTCCCTTTATCCATTCTCGGTATCCATTAACACACTCCCACCAGATCACGTTTCTCGCTCTATACAAAACAACAAATGTTCTCATTTTTCTTTTGTATTTTTTATTTTATGGAAAGTCTAAAGTCTCGAGACTTTTTCTATTTTTGGGTACAACAGCTATAATCTTCTGCATTCTCTTTATCAATTCCTTTTTCCTACTTAGGTATATGAATTTCTCAATCATTTGATTACATTATCTATTAATTAACGTAGAAGATTTTTCAGAGATTGTTCAATAAAAATGTTATTAACTTATTATATATTCCAACTCATCCGTCGAGAAAGGAAAATAAGAATAGCATAATCGAAGAAATTTTTGCATTACATGCAAATAAAAAATATGAAGTTCAATTCAAACGTAACATTAACTACATTTCTCTTAAAAATGGTCTCTTTTGACTCTTGAATTCTCAATTTCTCGTCTTTTGATTATCATGTTCAATGTGATAATATTCTCATTCAATGTGAATTTCAACTTAAAATTGTACACAAATCATCTAAATTTTGAGTTAGTTCAAAATGTTAAGCATTATATACTCAAACCGGATCATTATCCCAATTAAAATAACACAAGCATACAACTACCATAAAACACTTTAAAAATTTGAATGAGCAAATACAATAATGTCATTTAAAATTTCTATTGTGTGTATCGCAAATAAGTTTTACCGTCAATAATTAAATTAATAAATATTTTTCCATCATCATCGACATAATAAAAGACTCAATTCAAGTAGATATGTCACGTCTTATTGATTTAATATGAGTCCGTCGTATGGACATGAACTTCTTCAAATTTACCCAAGACATCTCAACCGTTAATTTTATCCTCAATAAGTAACATCTCCACATTTGAAAAATATTCTTATTTATTGCCAAATCCCTTCATTTCTAATACGTACGTCCTCAAAATTCATTTTAGTGTTTTTATTTTTGCTCCTTAAGTTATGAATGATAGGAAAAAAGAATGCCATGACTGGACGCATCTTTTTCGCCCAGAAAGTTGAGGAAATTTGATAAATCAATTCGAAACGAAATATGGTGATTTTTTTAATTACAAAAAGACAATAATATATTAAAAAAAGGGATTCTTTCCTACCTACAACGATCACTTGATTTCAATCTTTGAACATATGGCAACTTTTTCAGATTTTCAACATAAAAATCTGTTTTCTAGAGGCTGTGGATTAAAATAAAGCAATCGTCAGTACTATATATATGTGTCTAAATGGGAGCTCCCATTCAAACATTCTATACGCCAACAACTTTGAGAACTAATACTCTCTCTCAACACTAACCAAATTTGCCAGAGAAAAACTTCTCTGGTTCAATTGAGATATACAGAGATGGAGATGTCCAGGTTTAGGCTTCTTCCCTTGGTGATACTTTTGTTTCTCTGTCATCCCTGTGTAGACGCGGAAGAGACAAACCACCAGCAGAAGACGTACATCATTCACATGGATAAGTCCGATATGCCTCCAAGTTTTGACGATCATCAGCAGTGGTACGACTCATCTTTAAAGTTGGTGTCGGCCTCTGCCGATATGCTATACACCTACAATAATGTCATCCACGGCTACTCTGCACGACTGACATCTGAGGAAGCCAGGTTGCTTGAAGAGCAACCGGGTGTTCTATCAGTCCAAGAAGAAGTACAATATGAACTTCATACGACTAGATCACCTGAGTTCCTTGGACTTCGCAATTACACAGGTCTACCTAACATAATGAGTGAAGTTATCATTGGTATGTTAGATACTGGTGTCTGGCCTGAATCAAGAAGTTTTGACGACAAGGAACTCGGGCCAGTCCCGAGTGGCTGGAAGGGCGAGTGTGAAGTAGGCAAGACCTTTTACAAATCAAGCTGTAATCGCAAACTCATTGGAGCGAGGTATTTCTCAAAAGGGTATGAAGCAGGACAAGGACCAATTAACGAGACATATGAATCAAAATCACCGAGGGATTATGTGGGTCACGGAACACACACTGCAACCACAGCAGCTGGATTAACTGTTGTTGGAGCAAGCCTCTTTGGTTATGCTGCAGGTACAGCACAAGGAATGGCAAAACAAGCCAGATTAGCAATATATAAAGTATGCTGGATCGATGGATGTTTAGGCAGTGATATACTAGCAGGTATGGAGAAGGCAATAGAAGATGGTGTGGACATACTATCACTGTCCCTAGGTGGCTCAAGCACTGATTACTTCAGAGACGTTATTGCAATTGCAGCGTTCACAGCAACATCTAGAGGAATCTTTGTTTCATGTTCGGCTGGAAATGGTGGACCCTCCCATGGAAGCTTGTCAAATGTTGCACCATGGATAACCACTGTAGGTGCCGGAACTATAGACCGTCAATTTCCAGCATACATTAGCCTTGGAAATGGGAAAAAGTTCACTGGATCATCACTCTACATTGGAAAACCGTTACCCAATTCCTTTATGCCACTGGTGTTTGCTGGTAATGTTAATAGCACATCCGATGGTAATCTGTGCTTACCTGGAAGTCTGATTCCAGAAAAAGTCAAGGGGAAAATTGTAATCTGTGATCGAGGAGGGTATCTAATGCCACGGCAGGGTTTGGTAGTAAAAGATGCCGGTGGCATTGGGATGATTCTAGCAAACACTGAATTTAATGGAAGAGAGCTGATTGCTGAAGCACATTTCATACCCGCAGCAACTGTTACTTATACAACGGGTGACAACATAAAAAAGTACGTCTCAACTGAACGTAATCCGACAGCCACAATTACAACTGGATACACCCAGGTCGGGGTCCAACCATCACCTGTCATAGCATTTTTCAGTTCCCGAGGACCAAACACAATCACAAAAGATATACTTAAGCCTGATCTGATAGCTCCAGGCGTTGAAATCCTAGCAGGATGGACGCGAAAAGTTGGACCGACAGGATCTCCGGAAGACACCCGACATGTGGACTTTAACATAATTTCTGGTACATCAATGTCATGCCCACATACAAGTGGATTAGCAGCATTAATCAAAGCTACCTATCCAGAATGGAGTCCTGCAGCAATTAGATCGGCACTGATGACCACAGCTTACAATACATATAAGAACGGAAAACGCATTCAAGATCTTGCAACCGGATTGCCAGCAACACCATTTGATTATGGAGCTGGACATGTTGACCCCGAATCAGCACTTGACCCGGGTCTTGTCTATGATGCCAACATTGACGATTATATAGACTTTCTTTGTGCCATAAACTACAGTTCAAGAATGATCAAAACCATCACAAAACAAGATCATTCCTGCAAGGATGGTAAGAAATACAGAGTGGGAGATCTTAACTACCCATCTTTTTCTGTTTCTTTCCGGACAGCCTCAGGCATGGGTGGTAAAAGTAGTGCACCAACAGTGGTCAAATACACAAGGACCCTAACAAACATGGGCGACCCAGCAACTTACAAAGTTTCACTCTCTAAGGAGACGAAGGCAGTGAAGATTATGGTTGAGCCAGACGTGCTTGCTTTCAGCAAACCAAATGAGAAGAAAAGTTTCACAGTGACATTCACCGCAAGTTCCATGCCCTCAGGCACAACCAGCTTTGATTATTTGAAATGGATGGATGGAAAGCACATTGTTGGCAGCCCAATTGCATTTATTTGGTCATGATTCATGCACTACAAACTCTCAAGTGCAAATATTTGACCATTCTACATATTTAAATAGTAAATAACTTGGGCCATGGATTTTTCTATTGATGTCTCCAACTCTTTAAATTGAAGTTATACTGCTAATATAAAAGGGATGAGAAAATATTCAACTTAAGAGATTAAACAAGTCCCCCCCCCCCCCCCTCCAACCCAACCCCAAAAAAAAAGATAAAAAAATAAATAAAAAATTAAAAAATTAAATAAAAAATGTATAAACGTAAGAAGAAGAAGAAGAAGACAAAAAGGGAAGGGGGGGGGGGGGGGGGGTTAATATAGAGAACGGTTGCGATGAACGGTGAGTTTGCTTCCTCCTCCATTTCTTGATATGTTAATTTTATATGTGAGTGTCAATCAAATATTCGAGGAATTGAGACAAATCATATATGTTTTAACTTACAGCAGACTAATAGACTCACAGGACAATCATGATGAACTTTGAAGACTGTCAAAAGTTATATTGCAACTCAATTTACAGAGATCTACTTCACACACAAATTACAGTGATGTAGCAGGATTAAATACAGTTTCTCAATTCTATTTTAAGTAAAAATGCTAGAATAAATGCTAGCTATTACAGACAAATTTTCCCTTGATTGGAGGCTAAGAATCAGTGTCTGCATTCTCTGCTTGAATTGTGGAAATTGCTTGATCTTTGGTTGTTTCCGTTATACGCCCCCGCAGGATAGAGCTGCCATCGGTTAAGCCTATCTTGTTTCTCAGCAGTTCTGTTCGTTGATGAGAAAGTGCTTTTGTGAGCAGATCAGCCAACTGGTTTTGTGTGTTGACATGGTGGACATTAAGAATGCTACGTTGGACCAAATCACGCACAAAATGAAGATCAATCTGAATGTGTTTCATTTTTTAGTATTGCACGAGGTTGAGTCTAAGGTACGTGGCCCCCAAATTATCACATAGTAGTTAGGTGGTTGGGAAATTGGAAGACCATGTTCTTGGAATAGTGAAAGTAGCCACACTGTTTCGGAGGCTGCATTAGCTAAAGCTCTGTATTCGGCCTCAGTGGAGGACCAAACCACTGACTGTTGCTTCCTTGAACTCCAAGAGATTGGATTTGCACCAAGAAAACTTATATATGCAGAAGTAGAAGTTCGATCATCAAGGTTTCCTGCCCAATCCGCATCAGAGTATGTGATGAGATCAAAGCTTGATTGTTTCTTGATATGAATGCCAAGAAAATGGTTTGCTTGAGATAGCGAATTAATCGCTTTGCCGCTGTCCAATGAGTCATTGTTGGCTTGTGCATAAACTGAGAAAGTTTATTTACCGAAAAGGAGATGTCCGGACGAGTGAGGGACAAGTATTGAAGTGTACCAATGATACTTCTAAACTCAGTGCTATCTGTGGAAGATGTTCCATCCATCAATTTCAGAGATGTGTTTGTAGACAGTGGGGTTGAGACATCCTTTGCACTAGCAATATTTGTTTTTGAAAGACGATCCCGGATATACTTGTGCTGAGACAGGAAAAGCCCAGTTTTTGTCGGAATGACCTCTATTCCTAGAAAAAAATGTAGTTGCCCCATGTCTTCTAAGGAGAATCGATTTCCAAGTTGGGCAATGAGTTCAGCCACAAATTTTGTATCATTACCAATTATAACCAAATCATCCATATAGACTAGTAGATAGCATATAACATACTTCTGGCTGTAGATAAAGAGTGATGAATCAACTTTGGAATTCTGAAATTCGAGACCAACAATGGCTGATTTGAGAGCTGTATACCAAGATCTTGGGGCCTATTTGAGGCTGTAAATAGCCTTTCGCAGTCGACACACATGATTTGGTTTGGCACCATCTTTAAACCCCGACGGCTGAATCATATACACTGTCTCACGTAACTGGCCATGTAGAAATGCATTATTAACGTCTAATTGTCTCAATGACCACCCCTTCATTACTGCTACTAACAAAGCTGTTCAAATGGTCACAGGCTTTACAACCGGGCTGAATGTTTCCATGTAGTCCACTCCTTCATGTTGATTAAATCCTTTTGCAACAAGCCTCGCTTTGAAGCGATCAACTGACTCGTTTGATTTCCGTTTGACCCTGAAAACCCATTTACATCCCACAGGATTGCAGTTCTTAGGTGGGAAAACCAATTCCCATGTTCCATGACGCATCAGTGAACTAAGTTCATCAGACATAGCTTGTCTCCAGTGAGGTTCACGAAGTGCTTGTCCCACACAAGTGGATTTAATGAGAGATGGAAGGGGGTGTTTGGTTACTAAATTAAATTGTTTAGATTTGTGAATGTTATTCATGGACCTTGTAGTTATTGGGTGGGTACGAGTAGTGTGTGGTAGGGTAGGTGCTATATGTAAATTATCGTGTGCAATGTCAATGTGTACAACTGGATTTGTGGATGAATGTGAGGGGGAAGATGAAATTGCGGGTGGTTGAGGCGAATTTGGGGAAGAAGAAAAATTGGGCATTTCTCGAAAATTAGAAGAGGGGAAATCGAACCCGGTACCTGAGGATGGCGTGGAGATGATGTTTCCTCCTGATGTCACTGATGGCTGCTCCAACGAGAATGGCACAATGATGGGAGGTACGACAATTGCTGACGAAGAGGGCGAAGGGTATGGTGGTGCGATCGAAAGAGAAGGGGGGTTGGGACGATGTTCATCAAATAGCACGTGCCTGGATATATAGATTCTTTGGGCCTTTGGATCAAGGCATTTATAGGCATTTTGGGTTAAAGAATAGCCCATGAAAATACAAGGTATGGATTTGGGCTGAAGTTTATTAGTGTTATATGGTTTGGTGAGGGGAAAACACAAACGCCCGAATTTTTTGAGTTTAAGATAATTTGGTGGTTGATGAAATAATATTTCAAAAGGGGATTTGTTGTGTAAGAAGGGTGTTGGTTGACGATTTATAAGATAAGTTGTCGTGGAAAAGCATGAGGCCAATATTTTAATGGTAGAGACGCATCATGTAAAAGAGTAAGGCCTGTTTCCACTAAATGATGGTGACGACGTTTGGATACACCGTGTTGCTGTGGTGTGTGAGGGGCGGTTGTATAGTGACTTATTCCATGTAAGGACAAATAATGTTTTAGGGCAACAAATTCACCACCATTATCTGAGTAGAGACTCTTGATTTTAGATTGAAACTTGTTTTCAACAAGATTTTTGAATTGAGGGAATATTGTGCGGACTACAGATTTTGATTCCACGGGGTAAAACCAAATGTATTTTGTGAAATGATCAACTAAAATCAAGTAGTATCGAGAACCGTCAATGCCAACGATATTCGAATATTCGAGGGACCCTAAACATCAGTATAGATTAAATTTAGGGGTGCATTGCTTTGAAAACTATTTAGACGAAATGGTTGATTGTGAGCTTTATTAATAGAACAAGAAGTACAAAGATGAGAATCATGGACATCTTTTATTGCTGGAAGAGAAAAATCTTTGAACAATTTTATTGGAGGGATGTCCTAGACGTTTGTGCTACCTATCCATGGACGTGCATTCGTGCACGTTTGCAACCATTTTTGAAGAGACATTCACCAATGATTCCGGGAGGATGTAGGCACCATTTTCACACGCTCCTTTGAGTAGAACCGCCCCCGTGGTTCGATCCTTAACAAGAAAGAACAAAGGATGAAATTCAACGAGCACATTATTTTGAGATGTAAAATCATGCACATAAAAGAGATTTTTGTGAACTTGAGGAACACAAAGGGTATCATTTAAATGAAAGGTGCGAGTTGGTGCTTTAAGAACTAGGGAACCAATATGTGAAACATGCAAACCTGAACCGTCACCAATGACAACTTCGTCGGGGCCATCATATTCCGAGTGCACTGTTAAGTTTTCCAAATCACCAGTTATGTTGTGCGAAGCTCCTAAATCTAGAAGCCATTTAGCATCCTTTGTAGAAGAAGTTTTAACATAATTAGCAATTGGGTCGGTATAATAGACTTTGGAGCAATATTTTACAGTGTGGCCCAGTTCATCACAAAGCTGACATTTTGGTGTGTAATTTCTCTGTCTAATGGGCCTAAATTGTTTTCTGTTGTCTCTTGGGCCTCTATTTGAGCGATAGGAGCCCAATGGGAAATCTGCCTTTGAAGACGCACCACAGCCAGACCCAAAGCCATGTTTGGAGAATCCCTTAAAGTGATGGCCACCAGAGGAAGATCCAGATCGGCGAGTAGAGTAATTTGCCGACGCTACAAGCTGGTGAGTGGTTGTTTCAAGTCGGCAGAGATATGTATCATGGCCAACGAGAAGGTCATGGAGCTCCTCAAATGACAGTGGCTTCTCTCTTGCGAGAATCGGTGCTACAATTTCGCGAAAATCGCTACCCAGCCCGTTGAGAATATACAAAGTGAGATCATCATTCGAGATAGGATTATCAATTAGAGAAATTTCATCAGCAAGGGTTTTTACGAATTGCAGGTATTCTGGAACCGTTTGATTGCCCCTTTTTACCATTGTAAGTTCCTCCTTTAATTGCATCGCCCGGGTATGGGATTTGCTGGCATACATGGTATGCAGCTTAGTCCAAGCTTCCTTGGACGTTTTTGTAGCAAAGATAAAGGGAGTGATGGTGGGTGTTGTGGATGCCAAAATGGCATTAAGGACAAGCTTATCTTGTCTTATCCAGTGGGTTTTTTGTGGATTTGTGATGGAGGAGTCAATTTGAGGGGGACTTGGTTCATCACCTGTGACATAGTCGAGTAAATCGTACCCAATGAGGAGGGCTTCAAACTGGGCACGCCATTAAGGGAATGTTGAGGGTGTGAGTTTTTCATTTAACTGTGCAGTAACATTGAGTGCAATGAGAGGAATGTCCGCGGAATGTGGTGGGGTTGAAATTGGATTGTTGGTGTGGATCGAGGTCTCGTTAGAGGCTAACTCTCCTGATACCATGATGAATTTTGAAGACTGTCAAAAGTTATATTGCAACTCAATTTACAGAGATCTACTTCACACACAAATTATAGTGATGTTGTAGCAGGATTAAATACAGTTTCTCAATTCTATTTTAAGTAAAAATGCTAGAATAAATGCTAGATATTACAGACAAATTTTCCCTTGATCGGAGGCTAAGAATCAGTGTCTGAATTCTCTGCTTGAATTGTGGAAATTGCTTGATCTTTGGTTGTTTCCATTATAAATGATCATTCACTTGCTACAGAGTACACACTAAGGGATCCCCAACCCACCAAGCCAATCCTACCCTACACTCGCTCTTTCCACACTGCTTCATTTAGATTTCCTTTCTCCAATTCTACCCCATGGGATCTCATTTAATTTGGTGCATGCTTTTGGGATTAATAAGTACCAAGTGCATGAGGCTTCAACAAGCAAACCTGAAAGGCAACTTATCCATTCTAAAATTTGACAGTCCTCATTTTATGTCGCAGCAAATTGATGATCAGCTTTACTAATTTCTCAAGATTTTAACTACAAATTTTATCGGAAACAAACGGAAAGAAATTTGAGCGAGTATTATATTATCAACCATTATTTGCCATGGGGCATGCACCCAAAAATGAGCGAAAAATCATACTATCTAAATCAAAATATTAAGAGTTCATTGCAAAAATAAAATTTATAATAACTCTTCTGATGCTACAAGTTTCTGCATTCAAATTCCAGTAGCTTAAAAAGTTAATTCAATAACAATAAACGACATGAAATTTGGGGTTACCAACTCAAAGGTCATTGAAGAATGAATTTATTGAAGCTTCAATAATAGAGGAAGATGTTGGTGAAACTCTCTCATATCTTCATAATATACCAGAACAGATACATTTGAGAATTGTTTAATTATCTGCACTAGACATATCTCTCTAGAAAGTTAAAACACCAATGAAAAAAGAAAGAAAAGAAAATGAAGCCAGTCTGGAAAACAAAAACTATATGCAATGCTAGTACAAGCTCTTTGACATGATGATCTTGATATCAAAAGGAGTGTTGTATTTGATTTATTGGAAACTATGTATCAACTTTGGATGAATGTTAGCTTAGCACTTTATTCAAAGCCCCAATCTAATTTCCTTGCAATTTAGATGCATTCCTTGTTTTATTTCATATCTATGTATTGCACCCCATTGCAGCAACCAACAAAAACAAACTAACCATTGCTGCCAATTTATTCGGGCTCTACTTCTCCATTCATTGGCCAGTGCAACTAGATCCTATGCAACCACAACAGGCCATGATATTTGAGCTATAATATTAGACACTTAGGGTCCGTTTGATAACCCTCATTTTCCATGGAAGTAGGAAATTTTTTTCCATTTTCTAGTTTTTGGCTTGTTTGATGGTACAAATTTTCCATGAAATTTTTTTTCCCTCTTACACCCACACGTGCACATTTTCCATGAATTTGGGGAAAGTGTTTTCCCACCTTTTAGGTGGGTTTTCGTTTTCTAGTTGTTTTTTTTGCAATTGGGAAAAATTCTAGATACAATGGTAAAATTTTTTATCACTTTTAGTGACAATTTTCATGCAAACCAAAGCCAAACGAATGATATTTGGTATGGTAATTTTTTTTTTCAATTTGTTTTGACAATTGAAAAAAATTCTAGACTCAATGTTAGAAACAATTATCACTTTAATGAATAATTTTCATAAAAAACGAAACCAAACGGATACCAAACTTTCAACATTTTCCATAAAAAATTATACTAATCAAATACAATTAATTACAATTTCTAGTAAAATAATTTTTAGGCAAATCAATTCCCTGTAAAGCATTTTCTTTCTATCATGAAAAGTGAGAAATATACGTGTAGTTCCTTTTATGCAAGTGCACCTATAAACTTCTTGGTCCACACGTAAAATGAAAGAAAACAAAAATCTTCTAACTTGGATTAAGGAACTAATTAAGCAATTAACGTTTCAGTCAAGAGAAACAAAAAGAGCTTCTCATACTATGTGGAAGTTATGTAACCAACACACGTTATTCATAAATATTAATCACTGAGTAACTAGTAAAGTGATCTTTGTGCAACATCAATAAGTAATAATAATAATAATAATAATAATAATAATAATAAAATCAAAATAATAGCCATTGGCAAGTTATGTTGTGATTGTATGAGAACACATTTTGTTGTTTGACTTTGACCACTGAGAACGGCGATCGTGATCTTATAATTGGGAAAATCAACATGAAGTAGCTAAATCTACTTAAAAGCTTCAAACAATGGGCGAGGCACAAAGAATTGTTATATGCTTTAACTTTTACCCTTTACGTGAATAATTCAGATTTCAATGAAGATAAAATCATTCAAAAAACAGAAATTGATCTCATATTGATATTTGAGTTAAACCTCATATGATTCAAGCTGAGAAAGAACATTTTGCTAGAAACCAAATATTATCTTCGCATTTTCGTTTTCACCTCACCCAAAGTGAATCATGTGTCTTAGACCTCCGTGTGGGCTTCAATAATAGTGTGTGATATTGGTGCATATTGCTATATAGCAATGTCTATATTATACGAAAGTGATCAAGATCCAAGAAGAATATTATAATATTACAAACTCGAACCTAACCCACTTGACACCAAAGTTTCAATCAACCATAGGCCCAGATTATTGTACGCGTTTGTATCAACATAGAGACCTCAGATACACCTAAGATCCCTCACAAAGACCCTTACAGTTGCTTCTATGAACTAGAGTAACTCAACCTTGCCAAAACGGATTCACTCTCCCATAGAAAAAACACTCAAACTCTTGATTTCACTACGAAAACTCAAAGATTCATCCAACCTAATGTTGAAGATGAAGTGAGACAAACAGATAATGCACAGAGAACTCTCTCAAAGACAGACCCTCACAAAGATGAGAAAGAAGACATAATTCTTTTGGGCTTCAACCATTAACACCGTACATATATATATATATATGTGTGTGTGTGTGTGTGTGTGTGTGTGTGTGTGTGTGTTATCAACCCTACCATAGATCAAACGAGAGATCTATAGCTAAGAGTAATTTGCAATTTATCTCATATCAATGTAACTAAAGTTGCACAACTGAAATGCGAGATGGACCTATACTTTGCCATTGGGTTAGGTTTCACTTGCCCTCTTCATGTGATGTTATTGAGCAATAGATTTATGTTTTTAGGCCAAGTCCATTTCATCATTGCCTTGAGAGTTGGACTAGATGTGACATCAAAGCCCAACAAATCTCCACCTTGATGCCATAGTTATACAAGTAGCTCAATACTCAATCCAGTTAACTAACTAGACATCTAAAACTGGACCAAGAATAGTACCTACACTAGGTTAAACAAACCAATATTAATATTTAGCATTTATAAACAAGATTTAAATTTGTGTAGAAGCAGTAACTTTGTACCCATATAAGATGGGTTATATTGTGCAGAAATTTTCTCAAAAAGTAAAGCTTTTTTAGAAATAATATATCTTATAAAATGCAACTCAAAATCAATATGTTTGATTATTTTGTGAAAAAATTGGATTTTTACACAAATGTATAGCACTCTGTAGGATTGCTGAGTTAATTTATTTCAAACAATAACTCTTTTAACCATAAAACCTCTTTTATAGCTTTTGTAGCAGCAATATATACAACATTAGTGGTTGACAAAGCAACAATTAGTTGAAATTGAGATTTCCAACTCACACATGTTCCACACAAAGTAAACATATAGTGGTAGTAGATTTTCTATTGTCCATGTCACCAGCAAAACCAGAATCTACAAGAGGCAGCGACAGATTTAGAGTTAGATATAACAAACTTTGACAAAAACGTTTTTTACATAGGCACTTTGTTTCAATATTAATGTCTTATTAGATCTCTTTCTTACAATGTCCATTCCAAGAATTATTTTTGTATGACCTAAATCTTTCATTTCAAATTCAGAACTTAAAGATCCTTTTATTTCATTTATATCATAAATGTCATGACCAATTAACAACGTGTAATCCACGAATAAAAGCAGAAAGCGGTTACAACATTTTCATCGTTTCTTTTGAAATGTAAACAATGATCAAATGTACTTCTTATAGATCCTACAATTGTAACAAAAGTATCAAACCTTTTGTACCACTATTTCGGAGATAGTTTTAAGTCATATAAAGATCTTTTCAATAGACAACACATGACCGAGTTTAGATTTTTTAATAAAACTCTATGGTTGTTTCATATAAATCATTTCATCTAAATCACCATGTAAAAAATCATTTTTAACGTCCATTTGTTCAAGTTCAAGATTATAATGAGTAACAAGAGCCATCACGACCCTTATTGTATTATACTTAACAATAAGAGAAAATATCTCATTATAATCAATCTCATGCTTTGAGTAAAACACTTAGCAAAAAGTTTAGCCTTAAATCTAAGAGGCATCTTGTATGTATTACCCTCTTTAACACTATAAATCCACTTGCAGTTTACAAGGGACTTACATGCAAGCTTAGGAACTAATAACTAGGTCTTATTTTTCACTAAGGAATGCATCTCATCTCTCATGGTAGCTTGCCAATTCCTTGATCCTTGACTAATCATGGCTTTCTCATAAGACTTAGGTCCTTTAAAGATTAGATCTTTGTTGGAAAGAACAGTAAGTGAAATATAGTCTTTATATCTAGAAGGTTCCTTTATGTCTCATCTAACTCTATCTTTAGTGAGTTGATAATCATCTAAAATCTCATGCTGATCTTCTTCTTCCCCTTGAACATTAACATTTTCTTCATTAAGAGAATTAGAGATATTTTTCTCATCTTCAGTTACCTGTTATTCATTAACAAATTTAGGTGCAAACCCAAGCTACACCTGCAGCTTGATCTTACTAGTTCTTTCTGGTTTAAAAGTCCTACTTGAGTCATTACTTCTCAAGCAGGGCATGTTAGCTTCATTAAAGATGACATCTCTATTTGTAATAATTTTTAACCCCTTAGACTCTTTTTACCCACAGCCTGTACCCTTTTACCCCTTCAATGTAACCCTAAAGCACACATTTTTTAGCCCTAAGCTCAAATTTTTCGACATGCTGATGAGAATAGGCTGCACAAATAAAAACCTTCAAATGGAAATAATTTGGTATCTTGCGAGACCATACTCTTCAGGTATCTTATCATCAAGAGCATTAGAAGGAGATACATGAGGTTGTCATAACAAATTCTCCCCGTAAGGCTTTTGGAACACCTCAACTAACCATCATGCATCTTCCCTTATCTAATAGAGTTCTATTCATCATCTCGAGAACTCCATTTCCTGAGGGGTATATGATATAGTTCTGTGTCTTTTAATCCCACCTTTTTTTGCAAAACTAATTAAACTCCGTATTGCAAAATTTTATACCATCATCAGTTCTAAAGATTTTAATTTGGTTACTAGTTTGGTTTTCTATGGACACGTTCCATGTTTTGAACATTTCAAAGGTTTTATATTTTTGTTTCAAGGGAAAAATTCAAACCTTTCTAGATTAGCTATCAATCAAGGATGAGAAATATCTAGTTCCTCCTTGAGTGATAGTTGATGAAGGACCCAAAATGTCAGAATGGATATATTCAAGGACAGAGGTGGACTTATGATTCCCAGTATTGAAATGCAGTCTAAGTTACTTTCGCAAAGTACAATTTTCACAAAATGGGACCTTTGATGTATAGTCTTTACCAAACACACCTTTTTTGTGAAGGATCTGTAGAACGATATCACTAATATGAGCCAATCTTTTGTGCAATTTTAAAACGACGTCAAGTTTAACATTGGAGGCCTCAGTAGTTTGCTTAAGTACCGATTACCCTTGGTGAGATAGATTCCATTTCTTTTAACACCTATGAAAATGACAAGTGATCTATTTATCGGTTTCAATAAACCATCTCCAATTTTACCTTGTAATCCTATGTTATCTAAGTCTCCCATTGAAATCAGATTCTTGTTTAACTCAGGAACATATCTAACCCTTTCAATGGTATATATATATAACCATTATCAAATTTCAATGTCGAATTACCAATGCCCTCAACCGTGAAGGCTATGTTATTTTCCATAACCAGCCATACCATTCCAACCAATGTCTCCTAAAGATCATATGAAAAATTATAGCCAAAGTCTAGTATCCACTCTTGGACCTAATCACTATTATTTGAAACATTTACAGAATTAAGTTAAGAAGTATTCTTGGTAATAACATACATATCTATAGAGGTTGGTTCTAGATGTTCAACTATATTCCTTACATCAACTCCATTTTCTTTTGGTTAATTCTTCTTTTTGCAGCAATCTTTAATAAAATAGCCTGTTTTACCATACCCATAACACTTCTTATTTCTTATTTTAGATTTAGACCTACCTCTTCTCTTGAATTTCTTTGTATTGTTACTTCCCTAATTACCTTGGTTATC
Organism: Fraxinus excelsior; assembly: GCA_019097785.1. Classification (NCBI taxonomy): domain Eukaryota; kingdom Viridiplantae; phylum Streptophyta; class Magnoliopsida; order Lamiales; family Oleaceae; genus Fraxinus; species Fraxinus excelsior. The sequence continues at coordinate 22,673,693 of CM032634.1, forward strand.
CTGATTACCAAAGTGCTTGTATTGAGGTTTGCCCCTGACAAATAGGTTTTCTGGGCCATTATCATGCCCATCAACTTTAAGTTCCAATTCTTTACTTCATAGGAAATTAATGATAATGTCAAGGGTCATGATGTCCCTGGCATATTTTATCACAGTCTTGACATCCTTATAGGTTTTAGGAATGGCATTGAGAAGTACAACAACCTTGTATTCCTCAGAAACCTTATCACCAATATTGATGACATCTTGAACTAACTTGTTAAAAGAATCAAGATTATCATCTAATTCTTTAGAGGGAACTATCTTAAAAATGAAAAACATTTCCAACAAAAAACAATTTGTTAAGTAAAGATTTAACTAGGTACAGTTCCTCTGACTTATACCACAAGGCCTTCGCAAAGTCTAACTTCCCTAATTTCCTCAAAACTTGATCACGCAACTGAAAGATAATGAAAGTACAGGCAAGTTCATTAGATTCATTTTTTTGGTCAACTGTCATAGTATCAGAAAATTCTTGTGTTATTGCTTTGGAAACCTTTTGTTGAACTAAAACACATCCCATTTTTTGTTGCCAAACGAGAAAATCTTATTTTTCATTAAAAATTCCAAGTTCAAGTTGTCATCTTTTAATATTTCAAAGAATAACATATAGTATTTCTTTAAAAAAAAGACAACTGATCACTTTGAAAAAGAATTTTAAACCATCACAAAAAATTCTAGTCTCAAGTTCAAGTGTGAAAAAAGAAAACCGATATCAATAGTCTATTACAGATATTTTAAACAAAGCAAGGTACCAAAACTAAGCTCTAAAGATTGTATTGTACAAATACAAACAGAGTATGATACTTTCAAAGAAAATAGTAATATATCAAGGTAACCCACTACAAATAGCACACACCTAATATGTTCAAATTCACCAGGATCCCATGATAATCAAGTTCTCAAGTCAAGGCTCAATTTAAGACAGTACAATGTACAGTAAATCAACCAATAGTATAGTGATAAAGAATAGTAGGTCATTAGTAAAATAGAAAATAATCACATACACAAGAATATATGAACTCATGCATTATGGATAAGGGTTTAAGAATTGCAATGGTCTAAAGATTTGACAACCAAGAAACTCAACCTTAGTACAACATGATGCAAAAATAGTCAACACAGGTTTTGGTTTACCAAAAGATTACCAAGAATCACGAGTTCGACCACAAGAATCCAAAAATAGGGTTTCACTTTTAAATTGAACAGAGAGAACACGGTCTCTTCACCAGTAATAGTTTTAGAATCAAGATTAGATACCGCAAACACTAGATAACATAAAAAATTCAAATCTAGGGTTTCAAAAGATTGGAATCGAACAAAGAGAGAACCCTGTCCAGACTTCGATCGAAGACCCAGGGATGGCCTTAAAAGGCTCTGATACGACTATTATACAAAACTGATCAAGATATAAATAGATCGAAGAATATGTTAATATTACAAACTCAAACCTAAGCCACTTGACACCAAAGTTTCAATCAACAGTAGGCTCAGATTATTGTACCCTTCTGTATTAATATAGAGACATCAGATTTACCAAGATCACTCACAAAGATACAGTCAAGTTGCAATCTCTTTTATGAACCAGAAGAACTCTACTCTATCAAAACATATTGACTCGCCCATAAAAGAAAACATCCAGACTCCTGATTTTACATAAGAAGTGAAGATTCTGGTTGAGCCGAAAGTACTTGCTTTTAGCAAACCAAATGAGAAGAAAAGTTTCAGAGTGACATTCACCACATGTTCCATGCCCTCAGGCACAACCGGATTTGATTATTTGAAATGGATAGATGGATGGAAAACACATTGTTGGTAGCCTAATTGCATTTACTTGGTCATGATTAGAATAGTCTGATGTTATGATAGTTCAATGTCATGCACTACAAATTCTCAAGTGCAAATATTTGACATTCTACTTATTTAAATAGTAAATAACATGGGTCATGAATATCTCTAACAATGTCTCCAACTTTTTAAAATTGAAGTTGTATTGCTCTATACAATGGATGAGAAAATATTAAACGAAAGAGATTAACAAGTCTCTCTAATCGCCCCTCTTTCCAAAAAAAGAATGTAAAAAAGATGTTAGCTGTAGTGCTTAGGACCACTGCCACGTTTGTGGCCCGTTTATTTTTTATTCTATTTTGAATATTTCAAAGTTTGTTTCCTAGTTTCTAGTAGGTTGTTAATGTTATGTTTAATCATGGTTTAATTATAGGACATGATCTTAGTGGTTAGTTATTTTTAAGTCTTTAAATACAAGTATTGAATTAAATAAAATTATCTCTTCTTTGACATAAGTTCTGGTGTTCTCTGCTCCAAAGTTCTCTGTTTTTCTGTTGCAATTGCTTCAAAGTTGTCTTTGTTTTTCTGTTGCAATCTCACAACAAACAACAATTGGTATTAGAGCTGCCTTCTTAAGGAACATGTGAGAGTCTGAAATTGAATTCAAGTGGATGCCATGGACACAGATGCTAATTTTTCATCAATTGCTCCTCTAGTGTTCGACGGAGGAAATTATCAGATTTGGGCTGTGAGAATGGAGACTTGCCTGGATGCACTGGATCTTTGGGAAGCTGTAGAAGAGGATTACGAAGTTCCTCCTCTGCCAAACAACCCCACAATGGCCCAGATCAAAAATCACAAAGACAGAAAAATGAGGAAGTCAAAAGCATAGGCCTGTTTGTTTGCTACCGTTTCATCGACTATCTTTACCTGAATCATGTCACTCAAATCAACAAAAGAGATTTGGGATTATCTCAAAATAGAGGATGAAGAAAATGAGAGGATCAAAGGGATGCAAGTGCTAAATTTGATCAGAGATTTTGAACTGCAGAAAATGAAGGAAACAGAAACCATTAGAGAGTATTCTGACAAAATTCTAAGCATTGCTAATAAGGTAAAACTGCTTGGTTCTGATCTACCCGACTCGAGGATTGTTGAAAAAATCCTAATAATGATGCCTGAAAACCATTGGAATGCTTTATAGGCACAAGAGCAAAGAAGAGTCATGAGGCAAAAAGGAGCCGTTAAAAGGGCACTGCCAGTCAAGCATCAAGAAGGAGGAAAATTGAGGAAGAAGAAGAACAAGAAGAATTTTGTTATAAGTGGCGATGCTATAGCAAATAGAAATAAGAACAAGAACGGAGGTCCGAAGGGAAATCATCCTCCATGCCAACATTGTGGCAGAAAAGGTCATTCTCCTTTCAAATGCTAGAGCAGACCTGATGCAAAATGTAGCAGGTATAATCAACTTGGTCTTGAAGCTGTGATTTGCAGAAATAAAAATCAGCAGCAAAAGGTAGATGCTCAAGTTGATGATCAAGAGGAGAAGGATCAACTCTTTGTTACTACTTGCTTCTTAGGTAGTGATTCAAGTGAGAGCTGGTTAATTGATAGTGGTTGCACTAACCATATGACACATGACAAGGAGCTGTTCAAGGAATTAAGAAGCACGGAGACTTCAAAAGTCAAAATAGGCAATGGACAGCATATAGCAGTCAAAGGAAAAGGCACCATTGCAATTGCCAGTTGTTTAGGTACAAAACTTATCTATGATGTTCTCTATGTTCCAGAAATTGACCAAAATTTGTTTAAGTGTTGGTTAGTTGATAGAGAAAGGCTTCAAAGTACATTTTGAAAACAAATACTGCCTAATAAAGGATGCATCGGGTCGGGAGATGTTCAACATCAAGATGAGAGGAAATAGCTTCACACTTAATCCATTAGAGGATGAGCAAGCTGGCTTTCCTAACAAGGAAAGTGTCACGGAGATATGGCACAAGATCTTGGTCATTATCATCATCAAGGACTACTACTGCTTCAAACAAAGCAATTATCAGGGACGTACCTGTTTTAGAAGATTATCTTACTCATTGCCAAGCGTGTCAATATGGAAAGCAACACAGACAACCATTTCCAAAAACAACTTGGAGAGCAACACAAAGCTTCAATTGACCCACACCGATCTATTAGGACAACAAAGAACACCCTCTCTCAAAGTTAGCCTTTAATATATTGCCTTCATTGATGACTTTACAAGATTATGATGGATTTTTTTTTCTTAAAATTCAAGTCAGAAGTAGTTGGACTGTTTTTAAAGTTCAAGAAAATGGCGGAAAACCAAAGTGGCTGCAACATTCAAGTTTTGAGGTCAGATAATGGAAAAGAATGCACCTCGGAAAAATTCAATTTGTTTTGCAAGGAAGCGGGCATAGAACACAAGCTTACCACTCCCTACACTCCACAACAAAATAGAGTTAGTGAAAGTAGAAACATATACATACTAGAAATGACAAGATGCCTGCTACATGAGAAAAACTTACTAAAGCAATTTTGGGCTGAGGCAGCAAATACAACATTTTTTCTTCAAAACAGGCTTCCTACAAAGGCAGTGAAGAATCCGACACCATTCGAAGCTTGGTATGGATATAAACCGTCTCTAAACTTCCTTAAAGTGTTTGGTTGTTTGTGCTTTACCTATGTTCCTCAGGTCAAGCGTGATAAACTAGACAAGAAGGCAGTACAAGGCATCTTCGTAGGCTACAATACAATATCTAAGGCTTACAAAGTCTTTCAACCACAAACATGGAATATTGTCATAAGCAGAGATGTGCACTTCATGGAAAATGAAGAATGGAACTGGGAGACTTTAAAAAGCTCAAATCAGCTAAAGCTAAACTTTCATGTCAGACATGCTGAGGGGCAGAGAAATGAAGATTGGCAAAATGAGATGGTGGATGAAATTCCAGTCAGCGACACTAGATTACTTTCTGATATTTATCAGGGATGCAACATTGCAGTTTGTGAGCCTGCAAGTTTTGAAGAAGCAAAACTTGATCAAAACTAGATGGTTGCAATGAAGGAAGAGATGTACATGATCGAGAAAAATAAGACATAGAAGCTTGTTGACATACCTCAAGATAGAAAAGTCATTGGGGTCAAATGGGTGTTCAGAACCAAACTCAATGCTGATGGCTCCATCAACAAGCACATCAAGGCTTGTGGTTAAAGGCTACGCTCAGATTTTTGGAGTGGACTACTCAAACACATTTGCACCAGTGGCCAGGCTAGACACCATCAGGCTGCTACTTGTTGTTTCAGCACAAAAGGGATGGAAAGTGTATCAGTTGGATGTTAAATCAACATTTCTAAATGGTTTCTTGCAAGAAGAAATCTATGTTGAGCAGCTCGAAGGCTTTGTGAAGAAAGGAGAAGAGGATAAAGTTTATCTCCTAAAAAAAGCTCTCTATGGATTGAAGCAAGCTCCAAAAGCCTGGTACAGCAGAATTGATGATCATCTGCTAAGTTTAGGCTTTGTAAAAAGCCTATATGAGTCTACCATTTACATCAAGCACTATGAGGTTGATATTCTTGTTATTTATCTTTATGTTGATGATCTTTTGGTGACTGGAAATAAAGCAGCTTTGATTGATGAATTTAAGTTGGAATAATGAAAGTATTTGAGATGACTGATCTTGGATTGATGACTTATTTTCTCGGAATGGAGATCAAGCACAGTCAAGATGAAGTTTTCATTTGTCAAAAGAAGTATGCAAAGGAAATTCTCAAAAAGTTTTCATATGGAAGATTGCAAGTCAATGAGCACACCTATGAATCAAAAGGAAAAGTTGAGCAAGGAAGATGGAACCGAAAAAGAGGATGAAACACACTTTAGAAGTTTGATTGGGTGCCTGATGTATCTTACAGGAACAAGACCTGGCATCATGATTGCAATGAGTATTTTATCTTGGTTCATGCACTGTGCAAGTGAAATACACTTGAAAGCTACTACGAGGGTGGTTAGATACATCAAAGGCACAATCAACTTTGGCATCAAGTTTAAGAAAAGCAAGGAGTTCAAGTTGTTTGGTTTCTCTGATAGTGATTGGGTGGGATCTATTGATGACATGAAAAGTACCTCAGGGTACTGCTTTATTTTTCGATCAGGAGTTTTTTCATGGAGTTCAAAAAAATAAGAAACAGTGTCTCAATCTACTGTTGAAGTAGAGTTTGTTGATACAACTGCTGTTGTAAATCAAGCTTTGTAGCTGAGGAAGATATTGAGTGATCTTCATATTGAGCAGAAAGAAGACACTAAGATCTTTGTTGATAATCAAGCTACAATAGCTATTTCTCACAATCCAGATTTTCATGGGAAAACTAAATATTTCAACATCAAGCTATTTTTCTTGAGAGAAGTGCAGAAGGATGGTGTTGTAACCCTTGTTTATTGCAAAATAGAAGAGCAAATAGCTGATGTTTTTACTAAACCCTTACCAGCTAGCAAGTTCGAGTTCTTGAGAATGAAACTAGGTGTTTGCAGTCTCTAAAGCAAGGAAGAGTGTTAGCTGTAGTGATTAGGACTGCTATCATGTTTGTGGCCTGTTTATTTTTTATTCTATTTTGAATATTTCAAAGTTTGTTTCCTAGTTTCTAGTAGGTTGTTAATGTTCTGTTTAATCGTGGTTTAATTATAGGACATGATCTTAGTGGTTAGTTATTTTTAAGTCTTTAAATACAAGTATTGAATTAAATAAAATTATCTCTTCTTTGACATAAGCTCTGGTGTTCTCTACTTCAAAGTTCTCTGTTTTTCTATTGCAATCTTACAATGAATAATAGAAGAAGAAGAAGAAGAAGAAAATGCAAACAAAAAGGAAAAAAAGTCAATATAGAATGCACACAGAGTTTTCGTTCCACCTACATTTCTTGCTATGTTAATTCTTCGTGTGAAAGACTCATGGATGATATTCGTGGAGTCATTCAAAATCTCGAGGAATTGAGACAAATTTAATACGTTTTAACATGATACATGACCAATATACTCACCGGACAGTAAGTATTCATTCTCTACAGACCAAGAGATCCTCAACCTACCAAGCCAATCCTACCCTACACCCCTTCTCTCCACACTGCATCATTTATCTTGACTTTATTTAATTCTATCCCCATGGGATCACATTTAATTTGGTGTATGCTTTTGCACATAGAAAAGAAGCACCAAGTTGCATGAGGCTTCAATAAGCGAAACTAAATGGTAACTTGTCAATCTTCACGTCCTAAAATTTGGCAATCCTTATTTTGTGTCAAGCAGACCGATGATCAGAATTGACTAATTTCTCAAGATTTTAACTATATTTATTTATTTGAAACAAGTAGAAAACAAAACCAACGAACATAGTATTTATCAAGCATTATGTGCTACGGGCCATGTACCAGAGAGAGAGAGAGAGAGAGAGAGAGGGGTCATCCGATCTAAATCAAAATATTAAGGCTTCATTTCAAAAATAACAATTATTATAACTCTTCTGATTCTACAAGTTTCCGCATTCAAATTCTTATAACGTAAAAGTTAATATCAATAAAAGTCATCACTCAAAATCCTCTATTAACTCACTTTTATGGACTAGAATGCTCTGATACCAATTTATTGTGAGAAAATAAGAGATTAAGCCACAAAGTAAACTAATTGATCGCAAGAATACAAGAATAAAATAATTTTGCAGAGAATAGAGATTTTATTATAATATGAAGAAAGAATACAAAAATTATATGTTTACAGTGTTCTAACTTCTTACTAAATCATAATAAAGAGCTAAAAATATATATAGAACAAATAGGGGGCTTCCAAACCTCATAGTAGAGTTTTATTTGAAGTAGAATGCTAAAAACGAAGTAGAATAGAAAAATTGCGCAAGGGCAAAATAGGTTGGGGATCCTTTGGTGCCGTAGTGCCGCAAGCTGGGCGAAAATCGCCTTAGTGCCTACTTTCAGGTCCTCTACCCCAAATTCTTGATTTTTTCAGCCCAATGTCCTATTGAAGTCATACACAAATCCTATCCTCAATAGGCTTCCAAGTAGAACTTCTAAGTAAATCTGAATAGGACTTTAACAATAACATTCCAATAGAATTCTTCTTAACGTACATTTTAATTAAAACTGTTAATTATTTTCAACAAAGAATTCAGGTAACATTCAAATTCTAAAAATCTTCACATTGACACAAATCCCACTGCAATGAACAAAACATCAAAAGAATTCTCCATTGGAGACCAATTCCACTACAAAGAATAAACTAGAACTCTTCGATGAAAAAAAAAAAAGAACTTTTCCATCAACAATTCCTACTGGAAAATAACCCCAACTAGGAGTAAAAAATAATCCAATGACCACCAAACAAGGCCGAAACAAGCCATGTAACAGAATCACAACTGAATGCATCAAAAAAGGATCTTGACTAAAATCAACACCTTAACCGCATTCAAACCATCAACAAAATTTGCAGAATTGTACCTATGTGAAACCTTATGGCCAAAATGGATCTATTTCTAGCAATTGAATGAGATGACATCATCAATAATGGTAGCAAGATGAATTTACCCATATCTTTAAAACTTAACTGAAATATATTCTTAAAAGAATACCCCAAATTAGACTCCAATGGTACAAAAGTTAACTCTAAATCCACCCGAGTTCTTAAAATATGCTGATTACTTGAAAATTTTGTATTACCCTGTAAGATATATAAATGAGATTTTCCATGTCCCATTAGCACAATATGGGCCCCTTTGATAACGTTCAGACCTTCACATCCAACAGTGTGCATGTACCTTTTTGAATCAAGAATACTTAAGGAGATAAAGACTTTTTTTAGATCTAGTACGTATCTTAGTACATCAAATGTTATAACCGTCATATCAAACATCTTTATTCGAACCCGACCGTATCAACTATCCGACAAAGTGTGTCACTATCGGTCATCACGACACCTTTTGAAACTTCTTCATATGTTAAAGCAATTCCCGATTTGGTGACATATGAAAAGTGCAAGTTGTAACCAAAATCCAAGCCTCATCAGGTTTGGAGTTGTAGTCACATATAAATAGAAGCTCTCCGTTACTGGTAGTATTTTCTATAATACTTGCTTTTCCTGAAGTTTATAACTTTTGATTTGCAGTTGACTTATTTATTTTGCAACTTATAACAATCATTTACCAAGTGCCCATTTTTTCTTGCAATAATTACAAAATTTGAAGTTAGATTTTGACGTACACCTCGAACGGCTACCATGAACAATGAGATCTTCTCCATGATCCCCCAGATGTTACAAGATGCTACATCTTCTCGTTTGAATATAGAGTATCGTAGACTTCTTCGATGATAAGAATATCACTACTATATAAAATTGTGTCTCTAAAAAACATGTATGAGGCGGGCAATTAACACAACTAAATCAATCCTAAATTTTCTTCATCATATTTGATCTCTAACGTCTCCAAATCAGCGACGTTTGTTTTAAAAGCAGCTAGGTGATCTTCAAAAGATGGTCATACAATGAGAATTTAAACATTTCAAATGCAATTTGCATGTAAGACTCTCTGTCTTGCTTAATTGCTCCAATTTTAACCATAATGTAGTGGCTGACTTCTCCTTCAAAATGTGAATATATTTGAAAGATGAAGATGTGTTTGACATAGGGCCTTTCGATCTCTTCGTTGTTTTTCCTCCATAGTCAAAGTTGTGAAAATCTTGTCAAATCCCAGCAACGCGTCGTCCAAATCCATTTGAGCGAGTATACTTGCATCTTTATTGCCACAAAGAGAATCATGTATTGGGATCTAATAGTTGAATATCATATTTTATTGTCGTCATCACAAAAACCTCGATCTTTCCAAGAATTTCAACACCAAAAGCTTTGATACCAATTGTTGTGGATTGGAATATTCTCATACCAGTTTCTTGTAACAAAAAAAGAGATTAAGCCACAATATAGTAATTGATCACAAGAACAAAGTAATTTTGTAGAGAATATAGATTTTATTATAATATGAAGAAAGAATACAAAAATTATGTGTTTACAATGTTTCTAACTTTTTACTAAATCATGATGAAGAGCCAAATATATCTAGGGGACAAGTAGGGGACGCCCAAACCCTCGTAGTAAAGCTGTAGTTGAAGTGGATGCCAAAAATGGAGTAGAACAAAAAATAAATAAAATCGCGCAAAGGCGAAATAGGTTGGGCAACGACTCGACGCTACCCTTATGGCACCGCGGTGCCCACTTTCGGGTCCTCTACTCCAAAATCTTGATTTTCTTCATCCCAATATCCCCTTCAAGTCAAACACAAATTTCTCCTCCCAATGAGCTTCCAAATAAAATTTCAATTAGAATTCACCAAGTAAACTTGAATATGATTTCAACAATAGCATTCTAAATAAAATCCTTCTTAGCGTGAACTTTAATTAGAACTCTCAATTATCTTCAACAAAAAATTTGGATCACACTCAAATTCTAACACTCACAAAAATGATGTATCCAACTACCAATATTTGTCATATAGTCCAAAATTTCTTCTCCTAAACAACCCTTCACAGGTAAAGGTACCAACTTAGTGGAATCACCCAAATACTCAAGTTTTAGAGAGACTAATTTATTGGACATGATCAAGTAAGGTGTAATACTGTGACGATCATATGTCTACCATGTACAGATTATGAATATTATTTATTAATTCGAATTTTTTAAGGTAAGAGAGAATGAAATTAATAATATAATCAATACATCATTACTTTTGGAATTAAGGTGGACTAATTAACGAACATATTTTCCTAACATAGAATCCTTCACCTATTTTTATAGGAACTTCATTAGTACAAGTATTTTTCTTAACAGATAGTTTAATCTGGGCTCAGTAGTTTAATAATAAGATTATTAAGTTCCTAATTCTGATTCAATCACAATAAAGTTGCATAAGTGAATAATAATAGAATTTGTGAAACATAAATAATTAAAAGTGATTAATTGGTCGCTTATGATTTTTCAATGATTGACCAGGGTGAGTTTTTAATGACATTTTCGAGGAATTAATTATTAAAAAATTTAGATAATTTTATTAATTTAAGAGTACAGTTTCGATCGTTAGTGGATATAGTTCAAACTAGTTAGTTAATCCTAGAAGATCAAGATTTGATTGGTGTAAGAATTATTTAATTAGACTTGAATCAATTATGTCTGACCAGATCCTTTCGGTGGTTTCTAGGGGTGGGTGTGGATTGGGTTGGGTCGGTTTTCCCCCCAACCCATACCCAACCCAATATGGTCGGTTTGGCATAAATTCAACCCAACCCAACCCAACTAAATGTCGGTCGGGTTGGGTTGGGTTAGGTTGGGAGTTGTGACGACCTATCAACAAACATTAAAGTCACCAAAGTACTAAATTTAAAGCAACATTAATATATTGCGTTATAGAGAGATGTATTGGAAGAGAGATCTCATCCAAAATCACAACCAATGTTGATGATTTGGTGAGAGGACGCCCGCTACTTAAGAGAGATGATGGAAGATATGTTATGTTTTTTTTTGTCTCTCACTTTTTTTTTACCGGGCCTCTCACTTTTATTCTGTTTTAGTTTGACAAAGTTTTTAGTTTTTTAATTAGCGGGTCGGGTTTGGTGGTTTTTGTCGGGTTGGATGGGTTAACCCACAACCCGACCCAACCCGACCAACTTAACCTTGCCTACCAACCCAACCCAAGAAAAAAATGGAAAAAACCGACCCAACCCGGTCGGGCTGGGCTGGGTTGGATTGGGCGGGTTTTTGCCCACCCCTATCAAAATAAGAAATTGGGTTAAATTATAAGAACTATAATTTAAAAATGACTACACAATTAAATATCTAGAATTAATATGGATAAATGACGTGATATTGCAATTACAAAAATTAATGCAATGTGTCTAAACATCCATATATCTAAGATACACTCCGTATCTTTTAAAGAATGGAAATGTTGTAATAAAAGGGAATTTTTTTCATTCCTTTCTATTTAATTTTCTTTTATATCATATTTTATATTTAAAATAATGTGGTTCCTACCCATTTTGAGAAATTGAATTTTATTCATTAAGCAGTGCCGAAGTTTCAGGGGTGCCTTTCTTCTTGGTGTAGAAAGGAATATCGTGCGGGAGTAGTATGCTCTCTAGACTACCTTCCACCTTTTCTCGGTAGTTTCGGGACGAAAGAAAATTTGATTACAATTTGTAAAAACCTTGTAACAGCAAATTTAGATGTATTAAGAGTAAATTGATCATTGATTGATGAAAGCGAAAATTACAATTGATGAAAGCAGAAAATTACAGTGGTTGATGCATGGGGCAAACACCAGTAAGCTTGAAAGATTTTTGAATGAATAATACCACCTATAATATCTTGACATTCCCACCCATTTGTTTTGGCAACATCCTTGGTGCCCTCGATGCATGATGTGTTTCAATTAATAGTTTGAAGGCTCCCAGGTCTTTTTCTCTTTCCCAAGGATTTTCCTCGTTATTGCATCCACTCCATTCGACCAAGTACTCTTGATGATATTTCTAGAAGCTTGAGTAGTACGATGGTCCAGTATAGCTACAATAACCTTCTTTCCGGCTTTTCTCAATTCAAACACAGGTCGCTTCGGTTCATTTCTGGATGTGTCCTCCTTGTCTACAAAGTATGGCTTGAGTATAATATGAACGACCTTGTGGATTTTGCACTATGAAAGGAGGAGTGCAACTCTGTATGCAACTCTTCCAATCCTTTTCATGATGGGTAATGATGCAATATATTTTGGCACCAATCTTGAATCTTTCCCTCTTGTCTGTTTATAATAGTTTATGTCGGAAAGTTTGACCATTACCAATCTCCAATATTAAATTCAAGGAAACAACGCTTTAAATTTGCAGACTTTTTATATTGTTTTTTAGCTTTCTCAAGATACTCCGAGCAATTTCAATATTTTATTTCCACTCTTGAGAGAAGTCGTTCGTTTGAGGGGACTTGATACTTTTATCGATATCCACATTATGAAGGAGTAACGATTTCTGGCCAGTCACAATCTCAAAATGACTCTTATTGGTGGAAGAGCTCTTTGGGCATTGAAGCAACCTGGTCGCATCCAAAAGTTTCACTCAATTTTTTCTGCAAAATAGAGATAAAGTACCGAAGATATTCTTCCAGCATAGAATTGAAAAGCTCTGTGTGTCCATCAGATTGTGGGTAAAAACTAGAACTAATGCTCAAAGTTGAACAAAGAAGTTTGAACAACTCAGTCCAAAATATGCCAGTAAATTGAGGATCTCGGTCATTAGGTAGTCCCCACTATTTAACAATATGTTTGAAGAAGAGTTGAGTCGTCTTTTCAGTTGATACATACTTGGGCACTGAGATGAAAGTTGTGTACTTTGATAGACGGTCTACCAAGACGATGATAGTGCCAAAATACCCAACTTTTGGCAATCCAATAATGCAGTCCATCGATATACTCTCGAATGGCCTAGTTGGGACGGAAAAATGGCTCAAGTAAGCCTACCTATTTTGATATTTGTCTTATCTTGCTGACAAATAAGACAGGTTTTCACATAAGTGACAATGTCGTCCCACATTTGAGGTCAATAGTATACACGTCGTAGGAGTGCAAAAGTGCGTTCCTCTCTAGGATGCCTTGCCCAAATCGTGTCGTGACATTCCGTCACTAGTGATTTTCTCAAATCTCTGCCCTTAGGAACATATATGTGATTGCCAATATTTGATGGATGTAAACTTCTTCGAATCCATGCATAATTTGCCTTATTTGATGCTGTAAACCAAAGAAATTGATAGACGTCTAAGTGAACGAACATTAGCATAGAGTTCATTCTCTCGTAGCCGATTGAAAACCTAACTCATATGTTGTACATGTTCCTCCAATGTCTCGCTATAGATTGCTTTGTCATCCAGGTATACCACCACAAAATCATCTAAGAACCCGTAAAGTACCTGATTCATCATCATACAAAACGTTATTGGGGCGTTTGTTGAGCCAAAAGGCATCACTTTAAATTCAAAGGCTCCATATCTTGTTACCACCGTAGTCTTTTGCTTCATCTCCTTCTTTGATCCGAACTTTCCAATATCCAGACTTAAAGATCAATATTTGTATAATATCTCGCCTGACTTAGTCGGTCGAAGCAATCCGAGACCAACGGAATAGGGTAGCTATTCTTCAGTGATCTTATTCAAGGCTCGATAGTCGCAACACATTCTAAAAGAATCATCGGCCTTTTTTTAAAATAACATTAGAGCTCCTATGGTGATTTCGCAGGCACGATAATCCCATTTTCCTACATTTTTCCTCATTGTTTCTGAAACTCTTCAAGCTCAGGCTGAGATATACAGTATGGTGCCCTAGCAAGAGGTCTTGCACCTGGATTAAGCTCAATCTCATGATCATCACCCTCCATGGTGTCAATTTCTTTGATAACTCATTGGCATGATGTCCTTAAATTCCTTAATAAGGCTTTTGACAGGTTTTGGAATAGGGTCAGCTGCCTCTTCGATCTCCTCTAATAGAAAAGTGCACAAAAATGAGGATTTCATTTATTTTGAAACCCTTACCAAATTGTATGGCCGAGATACTCTTCTTGCCCATCTTCCCAGCTTGTGTAGTGATGACGCACGATTTACTACCCATCATCATTAACGAATTGAAATATGGCAACACTCTTATCTTAGTGTCCCGAAGAATTTCCAATCCCAGAATAAGCTTGAAGTCATCCATCTAATTGGCTTTCCATTGATCTTCATATCAATGTACATTATGCCTTTAGCCCTACAAATGCGCGGATTTGATTCTTCCATCTTTACTTCTTTCAAGAAAACATCATCATTTTTAGTAGCTCGGTGTGATAGTGTATTTTACCGATGTAAGAATGCACCAACTACATCCTCATATCCTTCGGAGTTGGTCTCACTATGACAGCTCACTCATGGAACATCTTGCTTTGAACTCATTCTGCTCCTTGCTAGTTGATAATAGGAATTAACCATCCATTTGTGAGGGTATTCTACCACTCAATGAGGTTCTTCACATAAAAAAGCACATCATTTAGGAGTGGCATTAGATCTACTCTCCGTTGGTTTTCTTTTATTCCACTTGTCATTGATGATATCGTTATAGTTTCCTTGATGGCTGTTTTGATGATTTCCTTGAAAGTTACTATAACGGGGTGCCTTGATAGGCTCCTCCCTTATTATTAAAGTAACTATCTCCCCTATTTGAGTTCTAGCTAGGTTTGTAAGGTCTACTTCCACTTCTAATAGCTTGACTATTTCTTGAAGGATGATCTTTTCTCGATTTTGGTTGATAATTACTTAAACATTCAGTGGCTCCCATGGCTGTGCTCAAATCAATAATCTTCTGTCTTTGAAGTTCCATGCATGTCCACAGTTTCAACCTTTCCATGAAAGCGAATAACTTAATCATTTTCCGACATATCTTGAATATTCAACATATGTCATGAAAAGTCTTTCACGTATTCCCTGATGGAGCTTGTATGTTTTAGTTCTCGTAGTGCCTGTTGTGCCTGATATTCTACATTTTTTGGAAAGAATTACGATCTGATCACTTCCTTGAGGAAATATTAAGAATTTATTCAAACCCTATTAGCCTGAATATTAGTATATTTTGTCCGCCACCATAGTTTTTGTCACACGTTTTTTTTTGCAACACGAAATTACCGTAAGTGTACGGTGTCAAGTTTTGTAATATAGTGATCAAATAAAAAATGTCAAACCTACAAGAATTGATATTTGATTTCTACTAAGTACTATAATTGTTTAGTTTTCACTTTATTTAGACAATCGAAGTTGAATCAATATTGTTATTTTAATCTAACGTGGATGGAATAAAATTGGCAAGTGAACGGAAGAAAATTATAAAGAAGTTATCAAATTATGAAAGCCTAGGGAATGATTTCATCGCACTATCGACAATGTTTTTTTTTCAACCTATAACGTTAATTCAATCAAATATTTCTCAATTTATAGGCAAGAACTTTAATTTAATTCTATTCCCTCCCTTGAGTGTCGAATAGAACCTATCTCTATAGTTTAATTCCAATATTTCTAATCTGAATTAAATGTATAGAAATTATCGATGCACATGATTCTTAATTCAAATAAGCCTTAAAGATACATAATTTCTCTTGAAATCTACGAAACTTAGGTTATGTTGATCTTAGATCGCACTCCGAGTGTCAAAATTTGTGCATCAATTCATTCAACTAGTGTCCAACTAATTGAAAGCATTACATACAAACAACAAAAATAAATTAACAAAAAATCCAAAAGAATTCAATATATAGGAATCAAAACACGTCTCAAGACGATTACATCAAACCCTAGATCTAAAGATTTAGTTTGTAATCAAGATAATTGACATCGTCAAATTAAACATAAATAACCTGGATAAGAAGAAAGGATTTAGAAAAAATACTTTTTGCCACTTGATTTCTTTCCCCAATTCTATCAATCACCCTTTCCTAAATTGATTTCTTCAATATTAGTCTTCAGCCCTTTGCCTCCTTATAGCCATCCAAAAAGTCCTCCCTTTTTAGGTCTTCAAATGTGTATTTATAGTTCCCCAAAGTTGTAAGTCGAATTGGAGGTGGATTGGGCCGAAAATCTTTTGAATTTTTATTTTCTTCTTACCTGGCAAACGATGCCGCAGTACCACGATTCTTTCTACTGCTGGCGTCGAGGCGCTAGCAGTTCTATCTTCACATTTGGGTGCCTAGGTGCCCACACTTCTGCTTCCTCTTCTTGTTGCTTTTCTTCTTTACTTAGTTTGCTCATCTTTTGGCCTCATTTCTACTTCATTCTTCTCTTCCCTCATCTCCAATCCATGCCTCCTTCCATGATGATTATCTTAGCTCCATTCCAAGCTTCAAACTACTCCATTTTCATCCAAGTTGTCTAACTACAAAACAACACGAACACATACATCAAAAGGCTCAAAAGTGCTGAAGAACAAACAAAAAACTATGATTTAAAGGAACTTATTTAATGAGTTAATTACACTCATCAAATACCCCAAACTTAGTTCTTTGCTTGTCCTATAGGAAAGACAAATCAACACAAAAATAGTTAACTAAAGCACAAATAAAGCGTACCAACACAAGACTCAAATTAACTATTTAGTTGGATAGATTGTTTTTATGGATCGGCGTTGAGAATATGATATCGAATTCATGAACTATTTCAAAGTCATAGTATCAAAGTCAAATTTTACATTTCCAATGCAAAACATGTGCGTGTGGGAAATCAAATACAATGTTGTACATTCGTAAGTTTATTTTATTCCCGACCTTAAAAGTCACTTATCTCCTTTCTCTGCTCATGGAAATCGTACGCCCCAAACTTTTTTCTTTTCACTCCCCTTTTTTAGTTTTATTTTTATTTTTTTAAGGTATAATCTATGGGTTACTAATAGCACTCTTTACTCTCTCTAGTTTGGGTAGTTGTCACTAATTGCAGTTCAACAAATCAATAAATGATGATTATCCTATTTCGACTGTTTCAACCTCCAATAATCAACTAAGTTACGAACCTTTTGTCATAGGCTTAATCCTCTAAAATGAGTGTTTGGGGATACTCAAGGTATACGATGTCATCTGTTGTTTTATGCACCTGATTTTTTAGCTATAAGTATTTTTTATTCACCATTTGTACGGATATCTATCCATTAAGCTTTCTAAAAGACCCATGTGATAAGCTTTAGGCCGATGACTCTCAAGTCACATGACTCTAGGGCATCAGGTTTTAAACCCTTGCAGGCTTATTCACTCGAGTCATAAAGGCTACGAATATATGTTTCACAATTAGATTATTATAGTCGTCCAACTTTTTTTTAACCATGATAGTGCAATGCTCCTTATTAAACACTCATTCTCGGAAATTTTACCCATAACTTAAGGTTTTCACCCAATTCTCATCATATTGATCTCAACAATCCACACAAATTTAGCACACATGGAATCCATATCTACATCCATATTTTTCTACAATAGTTCCACTATCCAAAATATCATAAAATTGGGTATGGGATGCGAAGTGTTTTTGTTTAGAGGTTGTTTGGATCGAGCTCTAAGGTCAATAATCTAAGGTTACTAATTTCACCTATATCATTTATGAATCGACCTATTCTTGTCCAACATTATACTAAATTCACATGCATTTTATGTCACAACTGTTTGCAAGGATAAGTAATACTTTAACTCAAGTACACAACTTTGCAACACACAAAAATATATATGTATTTTAAATCAACTTCGTAGCACACAAAAGTAGTATACTACCCCAAACTTTAATAACATAGTGTCCTCAATGTGAAAATGAAAGAAAATAGGGGAGATTACCCCAGTGAGGACATTAGATGTCCTCATCGATGTCCAGTGAAGCCGGAGGATGGGAGTGAGATGGGAACAACAATGGTGAAGGGAATGCAAGCTCGGGATGTGCAGAAGCTATGGCAGTAATGCAATCATTCTGATATTGAAATTGGCTATACATGGAACTTTGTAGTTGATACATTCGTTCATGCATGCCATCTTGCCAACGGGTCACGCGCAAGTCCATTCCATCAACCTGCCTAAGTATATTCCTTGTAGGGTCACTAGTTTGTAAAGATGGAGGAGTATGTGCAGCTGGTTGCAATGGTTGAGATGAATTGGCCATGTGTCGATGCACCGCTAGCTTATCCCAGAGATCCCGCATGAGTGGTGGCTTAGGGTATAAGACTTCATCAGATTCCCGCGTGGTGACACCCGCTTGTACACATCAATAGAGTGTCTCATCTGGATGGCGTAATTCAATATAGTCTGTTTTCTTGCACCTTGCTGATGTTGCTACTGAGAATTAATTTGGAAAATATAAAGTGATGCCAAACTTTATAATTGACTGCCAAATCGGCTGCGAAAAAATAATTCATAACCCAATTGTATCATGTAAAGTCATATTTAAGCATGTATTACTGCAATGAATCCAACCTTATGGCTCTGATATCAATGAAGTAATTCGCAACATACTTTAACATAAATTTCGGGTCAAGATACTTACTTGAAATGATGAATTCCAAAATCTTTTGAATGGTTGAATCACCTTATTTTTCAAAACTCCAAATTTGTAATTTCCTTGCACTCCAATGGTCCCAATCCCAATCACAATGGAAGATATTATTAGCCACAACCTAAGTGCCATTTTTGTGAGTTTTTATGCAAAAATAGTGGTTCAAGGTGCTTTTAAATTTTGTTGATATTTTTCATACGACTTTTCACCATTTTATTGTCATTTTTTTCTCTCTTCTTAGAAGACAAACTTATAATAGTTATGTAAAAACTTAAAAGTTAGTGGAATTTGAGAGAACTTATGAGTTTGAATTATATTCAAACCACTGCCTCCAATTCACTTTAATAACCTATGGGTTGAGTCACCTAACATAAGCGACCCACGACCCATATTTTCTAAGGGGAATCAATGGAGAGAAGTAGAAAAAGAACCAGGCGGGAGGAGAGAAAATCACCAACAGTTAATCATAAATTAAATTTCAACACGACATCGTTTAACAAGATGATATTGTATTAGCACTCAGATACCATATTAGCGCTCACCGTATATCATTTAATAAGTTGAGGGGTTCCTTTAAAAATGACCTAGTCAAAGGGCCCAAATTCCATTTTGACTTTTTCACAAATCAATATTTCCAAAATGACCTAAAGGTGTTCAAAAGACAAAAAAGTCCTTAAGTGAATAAAAAAAACACCCTTAAATCAAATCGGCTGTATGCCGAAATCGGCTGTACAGCCGAAACACTATTCTTCTCTTCCAGTATTTTCGTCATAACTTTTTATCCTGATATCCGATTAAGGTGATTAAAAATACTTTGGAAAGATAATTCAAATGGCTACAACGTTTCTAGACAACACCTTCTCAATTCGAACGTTTACTGGTCCAAAAATGGATCCGAAAAGTCGGCTGTTTTCGGTTTCGGATATTCCACTATGCGTATGTTCCAGTATTTTCATCATAGACTTTTATCCTGATATCCGATTAAGGTGATTCAAATTGCGTTAAAAACATAACTCAAATATCTAAAACTTTAATAGAAATAACGCATTCTCAATTCGAACGTTTACTAGTCCAAATATAGATTTTAATCTACAACTAAAATTTTGGACATCCTTGTGCGGTTGAAGATTGATTTATTTTCACTCCTTTTGATCTTTAATTGTATCCAATTGGTCCCTAACATTCTCGAATCTTCATCGTGAGTTTCAACACAATTTTTGAATATTTTCACTTTAGCCCCAAATCTGGATCTTGTCATTTTCGTTTTTTCTTTCAATTTTCACTTCCATTCATCGAGTTTCACCTAATAACACATTATATAATAAATTATGCTATAATTACATTAAAAGAATTATGAAATGTCAATATTTTAGAACCAAAATAAGTGTATAAAATACACCTATCAAGTAAAAAAGTCGACTGTTTTTGTTTTAAAGAAATTTATGTTCCCACTGTAAGTCAAGTTTTTGAATAAATATTTACAAACTCCGTTTTCTCATGCAAATATATGAAGATTGTACCACCGATTTGTTATTTTGGTGATTTTGAATTGAATGAAAATAATCAATAGACATAAAAATGGATGAATGTCATACAAGGTTACTTGCTAACACATATAACATAGATTACATCGTACGAAGAATTGTACATTGATATACGGAACAAGCTGAACGTCGATTCACCTCGATAAGATATGGTACTGAGAATTCTATTTAAGAGCATTTGCCATTTTCAGTTCCACATATGAATGTTATATTTTGATATTGAAGTGAATTATTTGTTTGAGTTGAACAAAACGTAAATGACGCTGAAGCTCTTGAACCATTTACGTTTTGTTCAACATTTACAGTCGACTTTTAGGCTCCATTTTTTTACCAGTAAACGTTCGAATTAAGAAGAAGCTATTTCTAGGAAAGTTGTAGCCCTTTGCATTATCCCTCCAACAGATTTTGAATCATCTTAATCAGATATCGGGATAAATATAATGAAAATATTGGAACAGATGCATAGTGGAACAACCAAAACAGCCGACTTTTCGACTCCATTTTTGGACCAATAAACGTTCGAATTAAGAAGAAATGATCTCTATTGAAGTTGTAGAATTTTGAGTTATCTTTCTAACACATTTTGAATCACCTTAATTCGATATCAAAATAAAAGGTTATGATAAAAATACTAAAATAGAAGCATAGTGAAACAGAGAAAACAGCCAATTTTTCGATCATACAATTGATTGTCGGATGTATACAGCCGTCTGTACAGTCGACAAATGGCTGTATATAGCGATTTCTGACTATATACAGCGATTTCCGACTGTACAGCCGATTTTCGACTGGTTTCCGAATGTATACAGCCGATTTTTAAATTAAAAACGAAAACAAAAAAAGTTTAAAATAAGTAAAAATAAATAAATATTATTTAATTAAAATTAAAAAAAGTAAAGATTTGTTTACAATTAATATTTAATTAAAGAATTTTAAATTAAAAATTAAAAATGGAAAAAAGAATTAGATAATTCGTTAAAAAATAATATATCATTTTTGTAATTATGAATTTCAAATTCCTTATATATATATATGAATTTTAAAATTATTAATTTCATTTTTTATACAAAAATTAAAACCAAAAGAAATTTTAAAATTATGTAAACAATATATATTTATTTAATTACATTTGAAAAATGAAAGATTAGTTTAGAAATTATATTTAATTAAATGATTTTAAATTAACTAAAATATTAAAACAAAAAAAATAAGAATTTGCTAACACATTAAAAAATAATATTTCATTTTCGTAATTATCAATTTAAAATTATTTATTTCATTTTTTATATCAAAATTAAAGCAAAAGGTATTTTTTTAATTAAATAAACAATATATATTTAATTAATTACATTTGAAAAATGAAAGATTTGTTTACAGATTATATTTAATTAAAGAATTTTATATCAATTAAAATATTAAAAGGAAAAAAATTAAGAATTTGCTAACAAGTTAAAAAATAATATTTCACTTTTTAAAATTATTTATTTCATTTTTTATACAAAAATTTAAACAAAGGGAAATTTTAAATTATGTAAACAATATATATTTATTTCATTATATTTGAAAAATGAAAGATTAGTTTACAAATTACATTTAATTAAAGATTTTTAAAATAATGAAAAAATTAAAAGGAAAAAAATAATAATTTTAAAATAATATTTTGTTTTTGTAATTATCAATTTAAAATTATGTATTTTATTTTTTATATAAAAATTAAAATAAAAGAAAAATTTTAAACTTAAAGAATACAATATTATTTAATTACAAAATAATAAAAAATACAAATAAGCTGGCCCACATTCAAAAGGGTGGAGGGAGAGAGGGGGCATCTTTTACTTTTACTTGCCTAAAGTTATAATTTTTTTTAATTTTTCTTTTTTTTCCTTTTTTACATATTTACAAGTTAAAGGTCATATTGAAAATATGACATTTTATTTGGGTCAATTGCACGTATTTCCTCGTAAGTTGAAATAGTTTAGAAACACATCTTTACAATTTAGTGAGAAATGTAATTTTAATCTCTATGAAATGGTTATATATACAAAACCGTGTACGAAGTAGGGCTGTAAGCAAAAATCGTCAAATCGGAAAATCGAACCGAAACCGCATTTTAGAAACTGTCGGTTTGGTGCCATGTGGACCCATCAACGAAATGGTTTTGAACCAAACCAAACCGGTCAAAATCGATTTGGTTTAGGTTTGAGAATTTTATTTGCGGTTTAAAACCAAACCGGACCGGTGAAAAAATATATAAAAATAAAAAAATAAAAATAATGATTTGTTTTTTTAAAATTCATCCAAATATGCAAAATTCAATAGTTTTGTCATTTGTATGTATTTTTGTCAATTTATTATTTTCTATTACATGTATATAATAATTACCAAATAATCCTAATTTATATATAATAATCTCGAGACTTAACATAATCTATTAAAAATTCTTTTCTTCTTTAGAATTCAAATTTCTACAGTTATTTCTGAGTCTGCATTCTCAAATAGAGGTCAGATACTTGATTCACTTAGGAGTTTATTAGGTGCAAGGATGGTTGAGGCTTGTATATGCAGAAAGAATGGGTTACAAATTAAGAATAAACCTATAGTGTTGTGCCAATATTTAGATGAAATAGAAGCATTTTATGATTCAATGAAAGTTGTGGCAGGTGGTTTATATTTTGTATTGCCATATTTTTAAAAATTCTCTTATCTATCTAGTATCTAATACTATGATGATATAACGAATGTATTTGTTGGATAATGGAGACTATGAATCATGTGTGACAACAATTGGTGTTTGAGTATATGTGAGAAACTGAATTCGTAACAAAATACAACGGTAAGCTTGTGTAATTGTTATGTTTAGATATTATAAACAATTGATTTATTATTATTGTTGGTTATTCTCTCTATCTAATCAGTAGTTTTATTTTTCAGATATGACGATCACGAGATCTTGTTGAACATCATTATATTTTTTGGGCTTTATATTTAGTTTAGTAGACTTGTATTGTAACGTTATCGTAACGTCTTAGCCTAAAATGACGAATAAAAAACTATATTTTAGTTTATTGTGATTTCACTTTGATTTAGTTGGTATGTAAATTTGTAGTAGATATATTTAATTTGTTTTAGATTTATTGCTAGTAAGATATAAATATATATTGAATTCAATTAATTAATGTCATAAAAGTAGACGGACAAAAAAATATACGGTGAAACCAGCGGTTTAAAACCGGACCAAACTGTTAGGTTTAGGTTTGAGTTTTTTTTCAAATCGTTCAAAATGGTTTGGTTTTGGTTTTGGTTTTTCTCAAACCGATTTAAACGGTTTGGTTTGAAAATTTGTCAAAATCGCAAAAATCGAACCGTTTACACCCCTAGTACGATGGATATAATCAGTTTAGTAATCTACAAATCAGTTGAGTTGTTGAGTAATTCAACATTCCATTTCCTTTCATTTCTTCTTATTTTTGTTCTTTTATACTTTTCCCAATTCCGTTTGCTTTTAAATTGGTTATTAATTCAGCTAAAAGAGTTAAATTGTAGTTTAGTTGTGGGTGTGAGCTGTAAGGCGAGATTTAATCCATAATAGTGACACCTTGGGTGAAGCAGTGTGATGAGGGCTTTGCTACGCCAGTAGAGGTTCAATGGCAAGTTTAACGTTCCAACAATAGCAGAAGATAGACAGCGGCAACATTTTGGGGTTGGCATTGATGAAAAATGGATTGTTTAGGGTTTCAGTCTGGAAATTTCAATTTTGGTCGGTTCGAGTAATTTGGGACAAATTATATCAATAGGCTTAGAACATGTTGTTTGGGCTTAATGAATATTGGACGAGAACTCTTTGGACCAAATGAAGAAAGTCAGTTTGGGCTACTATTTTGTGATTGGCTTCTAAAAATGGACAAAGATACATGAACCCAATTTGCAAATTGAATGGAAGGTTTCGAACGAAGTGTGGTCGGCCTAAGTGATTTTTCTAATTTATATTTAACAAAACTTGTGGAATTCTTTCAAAATCAAGTTGGATTAATTAAATAGGATAATGTCATAATAACTGAAATGTTCAAGTTCAACAAATTAGCAACTTTTAACAAACGATTATAGAAGTAAATGTGCACAAATAACAAGAAAAGTAAAGAACACAGGATTTTTTGCCCTAAAGCAAAATGTTCACAATAAAGTTCCTAATCTCCTTTTGAGATTCCACCAAATTGGAAAAAATCGTTATATTAACAAGGATCAAACTTTGTTCAAAGATTACACCAGACACTCAGACGAATCACCTAAAATTACATCACAGAATATGAAACCCTCACGAATCGAGACAGAAATCCACACAAGGATATAGTAAAAACCTTCTACAAATCACTTAAGATATATACAAGGACTATACAAAACATTGATCTAAAAAAGGGGCTTTAATTTCAGAGTGTAGAACAGAGAAAGGTGAGAGAGTGCAGAGAGAGTTCAAGAGAATGAACAGCCACTCGAACTCTAACCTTAGTATAAAGAGAAGTCTCCAGAAGGTCTCCATACAATGGCCATTGGGGTGACACGTGACGACATCTCGACCATCCAGCTTTTAAGTAAAAACGTATGAAGTTGAAGCCCAAGTAAGAACACGTTTTTAATCAAACAAAATAGGGGCCACCAAGTAATCCAAAGTAATAGTCTAGCCCAACATCAAAAACAGATTCAGCCCAATTAGCAGCCATAGCCTAATCATCATTGTGCCACAATTCTCTACAATCTCCACCTTGATACAATTATCCCAGTTTCATCTATAATGATTTCTCCAATATAGTATCATTTGCTCTTATTCCTGATACACAAGTCAGCAAGTATCAACGTTCAGCTGACTTAAACAATCCAAAAACTTATTTAAAGGCAGCAATTTAGTTCCAACATCAACATGATTGAAATGAGTGGAGATTTTATCAAGTTTTATAATACCTTGTGAGATAACATTTCTAATAAAATGAAATTTCACATCAACATGTTTAGATCTATTATGTAAAACAGGATTCATACTCGAATAAATGGCAGATTGGTTATCAGAATATAAAACATCTTTAACAAAACCAAGTTCTTTTAACCGTCCTTTTAGCCAAATACCCTCTTTTATAGCATCAGTTGTAGCAATATATTTAGTCTCAGTTGAAGATAATGCAACATCTTTTTGTAGTTGAGATTTCTGACTAATGCATGAATTACACAAAGCATACACATAAGCATAAGTAGATTTTCTATTATCTCTATCACCTGCATAGTCCGAATCAGTGTAACCCCTTAAAATAACACCATTTGATTGCTTTTTATAATAAAATCTCGAGTCACAAGTTCCCTTAATGTATCTAAGAAGCCATTTCATAGCTTCCTAATGAGTTTCATCAGGACTTGATATGAATCTACTTAATACACTTATAGAGAAAGCCAAATCAGGTTTAGAACAAACCATTAGATACATAACAGACCCAACTGCATTAGAATATGGCACTTTGCCATTCTTTTGAACTCAGTTTTAAATTTGGGACATTGATCATTTGAAAGTTTAAAATGATTTGCCAAAGGTAAACTCACACTTTTAGCATCACTTATAGGAAACTTTTCCAACAATTTTAAAACATAAGATTTTTTACTTAGACTAAATATGTCTTCCCTTCTATTCCTTTTAATTTCAATACCCAGAATTTTTCTAACAGGACCTAAATCCTTCATTTCAAATTCAGATTTCAATTTGTTTTTGATTAACTCTATTTCTTTTATATTATGACTAGCTAAAAGCATGTTATCAACATAAATGAGAAGATAGAGTGAATTTTCACCACCATATCCTTTGTAATATAGATAGTTATCAAAATTACTTCTTTTAAAACCAAGTCCAAGCACAAAAGTATCAAACCTCTTGTGCCAGTGTCTTGGAGTTTGTTTTAAACCATATAAAGATTTTTTAAGAAGGTATACAAGGTCAGAATTTTTGTTTATTGCAAAACATTTTGATTGTTCCATGTAAATTGTTTCATCAAGATCTCCATTTAGAAAGGCAGTTTTGACATTCAATTGATCCAATTCCTAATTAAACTGAGCTGCTAAGGCTAATATAACTCTAACAGTTGTAAATTTTACAATTGGAAAAAAGATTTCATTGAGATCTATTCTCTCCTTTTGAGTAAAGCCTTTAGCCACTAGTTTAGCTTTGTATCTAATGTGATTCTCACTATGTTCCCCCATTTTTATCTTAAAGATTAATTTACAATCCACAACCCCTTTTCCCTTAGGTCTATTTGTCAAAACCCACGTTTTACTCCTTTTAAGAGATTTCATTTTATCTTACATTGTTTCAAGCCAATGCTTGGAATCTTTGCTACTCATAGCCTCATCATAAGAAACATGTTCATTTTCAATAAACCCTTGAATAGTAAGCAAAGACGCTTCATCATCAAACCTTACTGGTGGTCTAGCTTGTCTTCTTTGCCTATCTCGAGCTAGTTGATAATCATCTAATGATTTATCTGATTCCAAACCAACTTCAGATTGTTCAGACTCATCATTTCTATGAGTTTCAACATCAACATCAACCTCAACCTCAACTTCCCCAATATGAACATTAGGCAGTTGTTATCATCCTCACATTGCTCCACCTCAATTTCAATCTCTCTCTCTCTCTCTCTATACTCTCCATCTAACTTAAAGGTCCAGAAATATTATTATTTCTTCAAACAAGGTAGATCATTTCATTAAACAAAACATTTCTACTTATAATGATCTTATATCCCTTGATTTTCCTTACCCACGGTCTATACCTTTTTACCTTTTTACCATAACCTAAGAAAACACACTTAAGAGCTCTAGGATCCAATTTCCTTTCAGATTGATGTGCAAAAGATGCACATCCAAACACTCTTAAATTGCTAAAGTCAACAGGTTTTCCATTCGACATTTCTTCAAGAGTTTTAAAATGTATAGCACTAGCATGAATTCTATTAATAAAATAACTAGCAGTTTTTGCATCTTCTCTCAAAAATAGCTTGGGAAGACTAGAACTTAAAAGTATGCATCTAACTTTTTCAAGTATAGTTCTATTTATTCTTTTAGCTAAGCCATTCTGTTGTATAGTATGTGTAACAGTTCTGTATCTTAATATACCATGTAGTTTGCACAACTCATCAAACTCATAATTGTAAAATTCAAGGTCATTATCAGTTTTTAACACTTTTATCTTTTTATCAATTTGATTTTCAATCAAAGTTTTCCAGTCTTTAAAGGAAGCAAAAGTATTAGATTTAGATTTTAATAGAAAAATAATCAATGATCACCAAGAAATATTTAAAACTTGTATGAGTAGGCACAAAAGCTAGTCCCCAAAGATCAGCATACAAGTATTCAAGTATAGACACAGATTTATGCATTCCAGACAAAAATGGTAATCTATTATGCTTTCCTAGGATACACAATAATCACAAAAAATGAGTTTTTCAATGTTATACTTTCCAAAGGCACCTTGTTTTTTTTTTTTCAAAATCTACAACCCTTCATCACTAATAAGACCAATCTCCTGTACCATATTTGTGACTTATTATTAGAAACAAAAATTGCTGCTGAAGTGGAGTCTAAAATATTTTGAGTTTGCAAAATGTAAAGTCCATGTCTCTTGGGAACTTCAACAATTAAGTGTGAGATCCTCAAGATTTTAATGTATTCCGCATTAATCATAATGTCATAGTTTAGGTTATCTAACACACATAAAGAAATCGGATTTCTTTGAAGGTTAGGAACATATCTAGTCTTTTCTAAGACAAAAAAATTATTATCCTTTACTCTTAAAGTGATGGTTCTTATTCCCTCAACTTGACATGTCATATGATTACCCATTAAAACTTGACCACCATTTACATTTTCAAAGTTTGCAAATCACTCTTTATTATGACACGTATGAAAGGTACAACCTGAGTCAAGAATCCACTCTTGACTAGGCTGATGGGTAACAACAACATAGATTTCATCAATATTAGTCTTATGATTGCAGGCCAAAGCAGCAACACCATCAATTTTAGACTTATTTCTATTATCACTAAGTCTCTTAAGACAATCTTTGATAAAATGACATTCCTCTTGAAAGTAAAAACAGTTTTTACCTTTAATTTTCATTTTATCTTTCTGATTTCATTTCTTTCTGTGTCCTAGTTTCTTATTGAAGTTATTGTTTTTGGGATTAAACTTGAACTTAGCCATCAAATTCAGACCACTAGTAGACTCTTTCTTTTCAGATTTTAACTCTAACTCCTTAGTTCTTAAAACATTAATGATCACTTCAGTAGTTAGCGTTTCTCTACCATATTCAATAGCATTTTTAACATCTTTATATATATCACCAATTGAATTTAATAAAACCACAGCCAGTTGTCCACTTGAGAGTCTCTCATCACAGTTGGCTAGGTCGCGGGTTAATTTGTTGAATCTATCAATGTTTGTTTCAATGTTAAGAGATGGGTCAAGTTTAAAACCAAAAAAACTATTTTAGGAGATAAACCTTATTTGGCATGGTTTTATTCAAATAGGTGGTCTCCAATTTCTTCCACAATTCAACAGTTTTTGTTTCTCCTACTTCTCTAAGCACATTATAAGACAAGTGCAGAAAATAGAACTGCAAGCAGTTTCATCTTGTTCAGTAACTTTACTTGTTTCAAAATCAGTTGGCAATGACTTTTGTACATTTTTATTGAAGTAAAAGAGCTTTCATTTTTTGCGCCAGAGACTAAAGTCTCATTTACCATTAAAAACTTTCCATTCAGATTTTTAAGAATGCATAATGAATAATTTGAATGAATGGTTAATGTGTGCAGATCAGGCATAGCATACCAAGAGAATACAAAACAAGTAATAATCCAAATATCAGCACTCAAGAGATAGAAATGAATTATACAATCAGCGATGTTGTATATACAATATTCAGAGTTTCACATATTTAATTTCAAGCAAGAACAGTCACCAACTCTTTGTAAAACTTACAAGAAATAGTACAGTTGCAATAGACAGTATTAAAGAACACGTGCAAAGGTTTTATATTAAGGTTCTTAACTCGAAATCAAGACAACCCTTAGATTCCAGACAACTCACAGGATTTCTAGACAAAGGAATTACCTAGATGAGTCTCAGACCCAAGTTTAAAAAACATTTTGCAAGAAAACTTTTAAGTATAAGCTAAAGATTTGAATAATCAGTTGTAAAATAAGAACGAACTCACCAAATCCCTTTATTAGGGTTTGAAGAAACAAGATGAAGAAACAAATCAGGTGAAAAACTTTAAAGTCCGCACAGATCGAAAGCTAAGAACCATCGCCGAAACTCTGATACCACTGAAATGTTCAAGTTCAACAAATTAGCAACTTTTAACAAACGATTATAAAAGTAAATGTGCAAAAATAACAAGAAAAGTAAAGAACACATGATTTTTCGCCATAAGACAAGAGGTTTAGAACAAAATTTTTAATCCCCTTTTGAGCTTTCGCCAAACCAAAAGAAATCACTATATTGACAAGGATCAAACTCTGTTCAAAGATCACACCAGACACTCGGACGAATCACCCAATATTACATCATAGAATATGAAACCATCATGAATCGAGACAGAATTCCACACAAGGATATAGTAAAAGCCCTCTACAAATCACTCAATATATATACGAGGACTATACATACATCGATCAAAAAAAGGGTTTCAATTTCAGAGTAAAGAACAGAGATAGTTCGAGAGAATGAAAACAATGAGAGAATGAACAGCCACTCGAAATCAAACCCTAGTATAAAGAGAAGGTCTCCATCCAATGGCCATTGGGTGACACTTGGTGGCATATCAACCATCCAGCTTTTAAGTAAAAGCGTTTGAAGCTATGCCCAAGTAAGAACATGTTTTTAATCAAAGAGAACAGGGCCACCAAGTAATCCAAATTAATAGTCCAACCCAAAAGCCCAACATCAAAAACAGATTCAACCCAATTAGTAGCCATAGCCCAATCTTCATTGTGCCACAATTCTCCACAATAACATACAATTTATTATCACATTTACGTACTAGTTACAATCATAAGACGTCACAATCACAAAGAAACAAAATGTTGGTAACAATTACATATTTAATCACAAATCACATATTTTTATAGGCTACAACTTATTTATCTATCACAAAATATCAAATTTATTGGTTACAACTTATTTATCGATTACAAATTATCAAGTTTATTGGTCATAACTTATTTATCGATCACAAACATAAATTGTAGGTCATAATTACAAATTTAGTTACTAGTCACACATTTTTTAGGTCATATATTATTTATTGGTCACAAATTACCCATTTTATTGGTTATAATTATCCAAATAATTGACCACAATTATCCAATAATTAATTGCAATCGCTCTGCATTCTACCCACTCCACCAACGCACAACTACATGCAACTGTACCCAAATGCTATTGTCACCTCGCCATAACCATCAGCATTGCCACCACCACGACTACCATGCAGATTTGTACCTCCACCCCACTACTATCGTGCAGATAGACATCCATTCACACCACCAAAACCACCACAACACCATCACCCGCACAAATCTGTACGCGACAATCCACCACCACCCGCACCAACATCCCTGCAAAACAAGGTCAACCTAAGGGGTGATTTTGGCTTCTCACAGAGCTGCCACCCTTCACTTTCCAAAACCCATCCGATTCGTTGCCAAAACAAAAAACAAAAAAATACCATCAACAATAATTAATCTACAAAATCATCAAACATTGGCAAATTTGAACAAGAAACTAGTTGATTCGCATTGGGACTACCTTCAATGAACTCGAAGACCTTAAAACCTATGGAGTGGAGTTATCAACTGTCACGACCCGTCCCGAATCACCCTAATGGACCCGACACGTGCCGCACGCCGATAGTAGATCCCAACTAAGTATCGGACCCACCACCAAGGCAACTTGACTAGTTATGACTGTGACATATTTATAAAATTTTTGACAAAGTCTCTCTTGTAATACAGACTAAAACCCACCTGAAATATAATCAATTACCTCAAACTTACACATAACTTAAAACATGATACACCTGCCACTGAAACTTAAATTACTCCAAATACAATACTGGTAAATCAACATTTACATTTATTTATCATCAAAGTCTTCAAATATACTCAAAATTACCCAATAGGCAGCGAGCCCATGATTTGGATACACAATACAATTTCTCTGATAAAATATACAGGTATCCCAAAAGAAATACGAGCTAAATAGACTAACACGAGTCATACAACTAATGTCAATGCGTAGCTTAACTCGATGGATCAACGGTCTCCAATGCTGCTCAACTCAGCTATTATCTGATAAGGAAAAATAGAATAAAATATATGAGCTTGTAACTCAGTGAGTGGATAGTTCGCAAATACATATACTTTTCCATTTATAGATATTTACTGAAAATCTAATTTATTTTCTTACAACTTTAAGAAATTCTAAATCCTGATCATTTCTCTTTAGAACTGAAACATGATAGAATCATAAAATTTTTACTCTTTATTATGAATAACCAACTGTAAATAGGTTGGGCATAAGTAATCTGGTATCAACAAAATCTGTGTAAAGCTGTCATTTTTGTAAGTTAAAATTGTATTTCTGTTCTGAATAACATGAATTCTATAATCTGAAATGAACTGTTATCTGATATTTGAAAATCTATGAATCTAGAACTGAATAAACATAATATGATATACTAAAGAGTCACACCAAGAAGTACCCAATGAATAGCCTTGCACATGTACAGAGTAATCTCAATGTACAAGGCAAAGCCATTCAAATCTGATAATCTGATAAACTGATAATCTGGTCATACGTACGCAGAGCTATCCCAAAGGCTAAGCACCTTAGTACACGGCCCAAAGCCTATATGTGTACGAGAGTGGGTCCCAAAGACCTCTGATAATCTGGTCATACACTGTGGAAACACATTCACATCAGTGCAGAGCAGAGCAGGATAAAATCACCTGGATACTTTCTGGTGGTTTTTAAAATAACTTTAAATATACTGAAATACGTAATATGAATAAAATATGCTAGAGAAATGATTTCAATGAACTGAATTTAACTTTAAAAGAATTGACTATAAAATTCGTTTGATTCTGAAAATCATGATGTTAAATCAAGTATATGAAATCATTAACTTGCTGATATGAAATAAATTTAGTAAATAACTATTTCTTTAAAATAAGCTTCTTCACTCACAGAGTACAAGCTATAAACTAGACTGGCTGATAAATGTTCTCAATCTGCTCATCGCCACCTGAAATAAGACATGAATATCCAATTTAATGTCTAATGCTATAATACTTGAACTTACTTTCTCGATACTTGACGAAATTCCCAAATTATACATTTAATCAATTGGAGCTAATTTTACATTCTAGCCCCTAACTAATAACGAATTCATCAACATACCATTCATCCCAAGCATAAGAATAATTATCCCATGTCAATCTAGTGAAAACTAGCAACCAATTAATTTATATCTTATTCCATAAAATCATTATTTCAAGTAAGGACTTCCATTTGAGCCATGTTCAACTAATTCAATTTCCATTGGCATTTATGCTAATCCATGCACATTTACACATAATTATCCAGTCAATTTGATATGTGCACATACTCTTCTCCATTCCAACATATTCTAATCTAGATGGCCTATTCTCACCTCCAACACCATTCAATTAACATAGTTTAGTCCATAATAATAAAACATCAAATTTACTTTCTACACTTCCAAATAAGTATTTCATCATCACAATCATTGCCACCAAATAGCATTGATTCAAGAATCCAAATGAAAATTCTAGGGTTTGCCAAAAATAGCATTTCTTACCTTAATATAAATGGAGACTAAAGAATCAAAAATCTCGAGCTCCAATTTAATCTCATATCCCAAAAATCTGAAAATTTAATCACAAATTAAATCTTAGAAATTGAACATTATATACCTCTACCCTTAAAGAAAATAACGAGGATAACGAGAAAATCGAATTTACCATATCCTCTTTCATTTCCTCATCTCTTTCCTTTCTTTCTTCCCTTCTTTTTCCCTTTCTTCTTCTCTTTTCTCGGTCTCTTACTGTCTCGGTTTCTTTCTCTACGTGTATTGTGTGTAAATGGGGGAGGAAATGGTGTAGAAATGTCTAGATATTGGGGTTATTGCATAAGAAGCCCCTTAACTACCAATAATGAATAAGTAAGTCTTCCATTTAAAATTCTCATAAATCTTAAATCCTTATATTTTAAAACTTGAAAAGTGAACTCCCAACTTAAAATTGAATCCATTTAAACCCCCAAATATTTAATCCATTGCAAAATAAGTCTTGAGAAAATAATTTATTCAAATTAAGTCCTAATTGACCTTGACTTAGACCATACAACCATATGACTATTGACTAAATAAAATCTTGACTTTGAATTGTAGAATGAGGTGTAACAATCTTACCTCCTTAAAAGAATTTCGTCCTTGAAATTCAACTGACAATTGACTAGGTATGAATAGATGAGGATATTGAGTACATATCTCATCCTCACTTATCTCATAATGCCTTCTCTTAAATGATTACTCAAATAGACTTAGAGCTCATTCCTTCATATCTCGCATCTTCTTCATGATAAACTTCAAACATAAGTTAAACCTGATAGCTACTCATTAAACCTTAGCACTAGTCAATACATTTCTTAAATACCAGATAACTTGTTGAAATCTCCATCATTGAACAATCTAGTCGAAATATGATGTTCTTCTCCTTTAATTCTATATCACCAATGATAACATATTTACACAACTTCGATTTCCACCATTTCGAATAAAAATATACCTTAAACTCGAGTGATAACTAAGTATCGACCTTTCTCGCAATGTGATAACACCATAATTCCTAAATTCAAACCAATATAACAAACTCTAAATCATACTTTAATCTTACCTCTTCAACAATTCACAATACAATCTATAATTATCAGTTTACTTCATATCACATTCGAAATCCTAAAATAATTCATTAACATAAGTCAAACCCTTAGCTTTAAATACAAGAATAAATATTTCCCAAAAATGTAATCTGATAGTAAAACTTCTCACATTTCTAAGCCCGCACAATTTGGTGCTCTTACTTCGATGAGGAGACAGTAATAACCTTTGATCCTTGGTAATTCCATAATCTTATTCCACAAAGAGTCCAATGGCCTCATACCCATGCATAAGTCTTCTTGTATAGTACATATTCACATTTAATTAAAATAATGTAACCAAATGATACCATTCCACAGTTGATTAAGCTTACATTTGACGATCACTTTAGCTTTAAAATATCAAATTTATCATCTATATACTCCATGGCGAATAGATCTCGATGAGAATATAATATTTATTTATGAGATCCAAAAATACAATCGAAAATAACCCAAAAATAATCAAAATGATCAAAGTCATGAATGTTAATATCCTTAAGGTATAACATACATCAATCATTAAATCATCGTTTATCCATCAATCATTAAATCATCGTTTATCTTTCACAATTTCTCATCATATAACATAAGTATATACTATCATGATTTCTATCATCATCTCATATAAGTAGTCACAATTACCACAAAATGATAACCTCAAATTACTATTTCCGTCTTGTATATCTACGTTGATATCCTTTACTAAGATGACAAGATCTAAACTAATCATCAATACTCATTTTCCATATTGGTGTTCTATGCAAAATTGCACTCAAATTATGAATACACCATAATATCAATCCAACTACTAATAATATCGCCAACCATCAAATAATTTCAACCACCATACTTACATTCTTCCATCATTTAGATTCCATATATCCTAGTAACAAAAGCTTAAGGGACTGTAATTTCTGTCACCACCACATGCAACCATACCCACTAAATATGCGTGATATGCCAACGCATAAATTATGAAAACTTTCCAAACTAAGTCCTAATTGACCTTGACTTAGACCATACAACCATATGACTGTTGACTAAATAAATTCTTGACTTTGAACCATGCATATGCAACTTCAACAATAAATTCGGTGCAATATGTCCATTTTTCAATAAACCGTGTCTATTGCTCCTTTTTAAAGTTCGGGAATCAATTGACAACTCAAGTAATATATTGGAGACCGATGTGCAAGTTTTCTAAAATTTAAGCAGACGGAATGACACGTATATGGAGTAAAGAGAAAATAATTGGACATTTTCTAAATATGCAAGAAACGGATGGGTTTTGGAAGAACAAAATCTTGGAGAGAGGGAATTTGGGAGCCAAACAAAGTTTTATTTGAATAAACAAATCCTGCATGGGTCGCGTGCACACTTACAACAAAACAGTCATTATTATGGCCTCAAGCTTGAGTAATGAATTTTTTACTTTTCTATTTTTTTGGGTCATAAAAATGATGATTCCTATGAATTAATTCTAACATTCATTTGTCGTAGTGCTAACTCAGAACACATCTGTCAATTCAACTTCAGCACGAAGTTAAGATTAATGTTTATAACCAAGTTAATTCAACCAAGCCTCAATAAAGAATTTGAATGAAAACAAAGAACACCTTACAAGAACTCGGATTTGAAGAAGAAGAAGAAATCGAAGAACAACGGAATTCGATTTTGACTCTGAGAAATTAGAAATTAATTATTATTATTTTTTTCACCATGCACCTTTCTAGAATGCAATTTTGAAAATTTCCTCCTCGATTGGATTCATCTATTGGTTATCAAAAGGCTAAATTGAGCTCAAGAAGGCCTTTCAAAATTGGGGGAAAATGACGAAGATTAATAAATAATATTAACAAACAATTGCAGCATATATATATGTGATCAACCTAATTCAGAATATATCAGACGATACAACTTGAGCACAGCTGCGTCTCTCGTTCCCCATTGTGTTTTTCTTCAATAAAGAATTTGTATGAAAACAATTAAAACAAAGTCTAAAAAACAAAAGAGAAGTTCAATTTCCATAAGGACATTAAACCTTAATTATTACAAATTAGAGAGGGAAAATTACAAGGCATTAAGGCACTCAAACAATATTCAAGGAACAATCTTATGTGATTTCATCTTATCAATGACAGAAATGAGTGAATATTTGGTGTTTCTGAATCCCAGAAAACCGTGTTCTTTGCTCTTATTCATACTGTCCAACATACACTCAAAACCAAAAATCACATCAGCAAACCAGAATGTTGCAACCTCCTCCAATTTAGTAGCCTCAAGATTGTTTTTCTTCACAATTTCATCCCAAACAGGCCCTTTATCTTTCATCCTTTCTGTTAAGCTCACATACGGCTCATTTTCGTCAAATTCTACATATTCAAGTTCAAATTGTTCAGCCAATATCTTCCACGCATGCTTCCACTTGAAAAGGTCCCCATTGCTGCAGTTAAAACCTTCGTTTTTTCCATTGGGGTCGACCGAGCTCCAAATCTGTTGCTCGGCTATTAAGTCTGCATCTGATGCCACTGAATAACAGTTCCAAGCCGCTTTTGTGCCGGGGAATTTGAAGGGCACGTTTTCGTGCTTGCATATTGCAGCATAGACACAAAGGGAGCCTATTACGTTCATCTTGCTGTATGGAGAAAAGCCGAAAATCAGTGCAGCCCTGTGGGAAGACCATGTTAGGCCTTGTTTCTTTTTGCAGGCTTCAATCACTATGTCCTCGAGTGTGTAGTAAAAGTTTATGACATCTAATCTGGGCTCATCCTCCACAAATGGAGTTTCGTGGGGTTTGATTTTACCAAAGGCTTCGAATGGTCCAATGTAGTGTTTGTGCCCTGTCTGTAAGCAAATATGGCTCAGATTTGGTGCATTTGGCATCACTGCATCAAGAACATTTTGCAACATGCCTCCATTCACTTTACAGCATTCTGCTTCTGTGGGAAAATTAGCCCAAGTCACCCAAAAAATATGGGTTATATCAGTTAGAGGTGAAAGCTTGGCTGATGTTTCTTTCCCATCAGCCACGTCGCACTGAATATACTCAACGGGGTGTTCAGCGTTCCACGGTGGCTGTGGGCGGCGAGCCACCCCGTAGACCTTCCACGGGCCGCCGGGAGTGTCGGATAATGGGAGGATTTCGGCCAAACTGTTGCCAACAATACCCGTGACACCAATAATCAAGGCCACATGCTGGAAGTTCTTTGAGCCTCCATTTTCAGCCGATGCTTGCTGCAACATTGATTCATTCAGATCGTTAATATGATTACAGAAACAGTGAAATATTAAATTTAATGAGTTTTTAGAGACTTGCCATGGCAGCTCCAACGGCACCTTTCCACCACCAGCTCATTTTGAAGAGACCAAGATTGTGATACACCTGAATACACACACAGATATATAGGTGAAATTTTTGTATTTGTATTTCTATTCGTGACCCCAAATAGT
This sequence comes from Fraxinus excelsior, assembly GCA_019097785.1. NCBI lineage: Eukaryota > Viridiplantae > Streptophyta > Magnoliopsida > Lamiales > Oleaceae > Fraxinus > Fraxinus excelsior. The sequence goes on from CM032634.1 coordinate 22,711,682, forward strand.
ACACGGTTTACGTTGGGCCACGCAAGTTTATCATAGTTGTGGAAATTGCAAGGGAAGTCATCAATTTAGGATCTTATAGAAAGTAGTCACCAATCTTTCATTCTGAAAAGTTTAATCTTGAGAATCACTTTTGATGCATTATTAGTCCCAAATAAGGTTTTTATAGCTCCTGTTTGGGCTCCATTAAAAATTAAAATCAAAATACATTTTTCAATTTCTTATTTTCAAGCACGCATTCTTCAATAAAAATAGTATATACGTAAATTTAATTTTTTCCTTATTTTTTAACCACACATTCTTTAAGAAATCACTATTTTATAATACATTTTTTCCCCAAATTTTGATTTTAATGGAGCCCAAACAGGGCATACTAAGGTGCAATTTTTATGGTGCAATTTTATTTTATATTCTTTCATGAATACAGGAGGGGTAGGACCATGGTGAATTATCCTGGACCCGCAAATCAGTAAAGAGGAGGGATCAAGTTCCCACCCACCAATTTTATGTCCGTTATAGCAAAAGGCTAGACATTAAAAAAACTATATAATATACCGCACGAGGTGCACATTCACATTTTCTAATTCTAAAACATATGTGGCCAATGTAACAAGTCTAGGCTCACTTCTTTCATTTACTTTTCATTGATTTCCATCAAACATTACAAATATATGTATGTCTATGCGAAGCACATGTGTTTGCAATTTTTAATATTTTTTTAATATTTTAAACTACTAAATAAATAAAATAATACATTTTTTGAACTTTATACATATTCTTCAAATTTTAAAAAATAAAATAAAATTGCCCGAAATCATAAATACTACAATTATCTGATAATAAATTTCTACAATTAGATTAAATACGAACATCAGCTTAAAAAATCATAAATCTTATCTAACTTTATCAAATTTCAATTCAATATCATATTTTTCATCTAAGTCATCAGATGCAAAATATTCATTAGGCTATCTTATTTCAACTCGAGAATTTCTATTGCCACTTGTAGATGGTAAGATATAATTTTCAACCTCCTCCTCATCGTCACAACCATCAATGATCCAAAATTGTGTATAAATAATATCACTTGCTAGTAAAATTAGAGGAATACTGAAGAAGAAGGAGACTCGGGCCCAAAGTAGAAAGTTTGTAACCTACAAAAAAATTATTTTTATTTCTTATTTTTCTAAACGTGAATACCTTTCAGATTGTTGCATACAATTAATGAGTTTGAGTGATTTGGGCTAATTTGATATTTGTTGGGTTTAATTTACTTTTTTTTTTTTTTTTTGAAGTTATAAAAATGGGTTGGACTATATTACACTACGTCTAACACACTTTTAAACACAAGTGAGTGCACATTTTTGCATTTAAGTGTGCATATGCGGTCAACGAAATTGATTACACAATTAGAATTAGGATCTTTAAGTTACGATGAGACCATGTTTGACAATCATTATTTGAAAACTTTTTTTTATACATACTCACTTTTAATTACATATTTACACAATAAATTATTTTGCACGTAAACTTAAAATTTTTTTCTACATTCTAATCACATTTTCCTAAAAATTACTATTTAAGATATATTTTTTCCCAAATAATGACTATCTGTTGACACACTAAAATGCAGCCCAAAATCAAGGGGAAGTCCAATTGAGAAATCCAAGATAAAGACCCAATGGAGAGAAATCCAAGATAAAGACCCAATGGAAGTCAACTAAAAGGCCCAAGAAGAAAAGCCCAAACTGGGAGCCTGTGGAAAAGCTTGAAGATTGGAAGCCCAAGAGCAGAGGAATACTATCGCCCAAAACTATAGGACGCCCAGGAGCCGAACGAATGTAGTACTGGACAATCGCCCAGGACGACAGCCTCATTGTCGCCCAGAACCCCAAGTCGCCCAGGATCAGACAAGTCTAAAGGATATGGTCTGGAAGCGGTTGGCAAGTGAACCCGGCACGATCCCACGATCCAGGAAGCAGCAAGGGTAGTGGCAACGGTTACTAAGCAACTACTCCCCAAACAAGCGGTTACTCACTAAAAGAGTGGACGGTTGCGAAGGATATGGAACAAGTCTGAGCAGTTTCGATAACCAAAGGATGCTCAAGAAGTATAAAAGGAAGTAACGTCATAGAAGAAAGGATCGAATCAAAAACTCTCTACAAGAGATCATGTAATTTTTATTTCTTAGTTTAAATTTAATCCTTTTTCAATACTCGTGTGCTTGCGCCCCTTGGAGGCGTTTTGTCTACTTCCCAATTGTAATCCTTCACTGGCATACGCACCCCTTTTTGGGACTTTGTCTCAAGAGGTCTGTTCCTTACACAATCGTCTGACCCCTCTCTCTCTCGTAATTGTTGGCGGGTTGCAAAAACGCGCGAAAACAATTTGGCACGCCCGGTGGGACAGTTGGTGTTTGGTAAGTGAAGATACAAAAAGAGAAAAGATATCATGCCTCATAAAAATTCCGATAAAGAACCAGCAAGTCAAGGAGTAGTCCAGTCTGTGGTTGAGCGATACGAGGAGCAACAACACTCTCCACAGACAGATGGACAAAGTCCAATCAGTCACAGCCGCTACGAGCCAATGACAGAATTGAGCCCTCGCACAATGCATGCATTTCAGGGAGAACTCACGCAGGATGTCGTTGAACAGGTAAATCTACGTAGCATTCATAATATGGAGAAGTTTACCCAGAACGAGAATAGGCATTTTGATAATATGGCTAAACAACTAAATACGTTGAATGAAATCATGAATAAGTTGGTAGGCCAAATATGTCAACCTGTTATGCCTATAGATAATCACTTCCAATCTAGGACTATCGTGGGGCATACTTCGCCATACAATTCTCTTGGTGTAAACTCCGGCCCAAATTTGGAGCCACCTGTCGGCCCTTCTACTTCAAACCCAGGGGGAAATGGAACCATAAACGTGAATAATGGTAACACTACGTCCAACCTGGGGGTAGTACCACCATGAGAGACAATGTCCCAAATAATGGACAGAACGGGTTGCGTACGAATGACGGTTTAAACACTCAGTTTACCGGTCATAACAACCTGAATAATGGCACTTTTATGGCCAATCAAGGGCAGACCACTAGACCTCCCACGAATCAGCCAGTAAATCAGCCAATGGGAAACCCATATGACCCTAACGCCGTGCTAAGAAACCAAATTATGGAAATAGTGCAAGATCAAATAGCAGTTGGGGTACGTCCGGTGATTAGGCCAATTTACACCAAGCCATATCCTGATTGGATAGATCAGGCATATCCATGGCCTAGAGGGTACAAAGTACCGGAATTCTCACTATTCACTAGCCTAGGAGAAGTATCTACACTAGAACATGTAGGGAGATTCACGTTGCAAAGTGGTGAGGTGAATGATTACCATAAGTTGATGTTGTTCCCAAGTTCCTTAACAGGGGTAGCTTTTTCTTGGTTCATTAATTTGCCAGCAAACTCCGTCCAAACTTGGCAGCAAATGGAGCAATTATTCCATGCTCAATTTTATAAAACTGAGTCTGAAGTTACACTGGCCGATTTGGCGAATTCACGTCAATTGCCTAATGAATGGGCAGAAAATTTCCTACAAAGGTTCAAAACGGCCAGAAGTAAATGCTTCGTGCCATTACCAGAAAAGGAATTTGTCAAAATCGCACAAAGTTGTTTAAGCTTTGATCTAAAGAAGAAATTCCAGGATAGAGAATTCCCAGATTTATTCCAACTTAGCGCGAATGTCGTTAGATATGAGCGACTGGTAAGAGAGGAAGAACAAATGAAAAATTCCAGTAAAGGGACTTATTATAAAGACCCGAATTTCAATGTTCATACTATCGATGATGGTTATTATGACCAGACCGAAATATGCTTGGCTGAGTTAGTAAAAGGAGAAGCATATACTTGTCCTATGTTAGTTAAGCCAAAAATAGTAGGCAAAGATGAACCTGCAAAAGGTGAAAACAGAAAAATGCGAACGTTCTCGTTCGACATAAACAAAGCTGATCTTATATTCGATAAATTATATAAGGATAAGCAGATAAGGTTGAGCGACAAACACAAATTGCCAGACTCTGAACAAATTAAGGGTAAAAAGTACTGTAAATGGCATAATGCATGGTCACATGCGACTAATTATTGTATGGTTTTTCGCCATGTGTTGCAGGATGCTATCGAATCAGGACGAATTACGTTCGAAGAAAAGAAGAAGATGGCGGTGGATGAAGACCCGTTCCCACGGCCACTAGCAATGAATATGATAACGACTGGCTTGAAAAACAAATTGCCAAGGTTTAAACTGGTGATTGATGACGAAGAAGAAGAATCCAAGCCGCTTCCCAGCGTTTTTGAACGCATCAAAGGGAAGGAGCCCAAACAGGGCGAAGATGTTCTGTGCGACAGGTATAAGCACGAGTTGAAGGCGAATACAGGGTCATCAATGACACGGCCATTCCATCATCGACCTGATTTCGTATCAGTCGCTCAGCCTGTCAGGGGGCGAAGGATGCCGTTGTACGGAGGATTACATAGAGAAAGGGGGTTTGGGTCGGCCGGTCAAAGAAGAACATTTAGGCCGCAGCCTCGCCAGCCCAATGTATGGCATTCGTTCCAGAACAATGCAGGAAGGGTAGTGCCGTTCAATGAAATGACCAGAACCCAACAAAGGCGTTACCAACGTAATTACGGGCGGATGATAAGGCAACAGCAAGGAGAATCACGCCCTAGAGCGCCCAAAACGCTCAGAATAGTCAACGAAAATGTTTTTGAAGATAGCGAAGAAACAGGCACTGGTGAATCAATGGGAGAGTTGCCGGAAAGCTCATCTGGTAGATCGAAGTTTGAGCCAGACAGGAAAGATGAAGATGATCCCGACCAACCTCTAACTATCCAGTTTGGCACATTACCTCCTGTTCTGGCTAACAACTACTTGTTGGCCGATGAGTTCAAAAGCAAAGAAAAAGAGGATAATGAGGAAGACGCATGCGTGCTAGTCTGCGATGAAGGCCAGACTTCCAGAGAAATGTGTGATGATCGCGAGAACGATGGTATGACAGATGTTGAAGAAGAGATTGATTTAGAAGCAGAGAGACGGAAAAGGAGAGTGTCGCGCAACACCCTGTTGAAACAATTGCACCAGGAAGGAGTCCGCGAAGTGGATCTATTGGGAGAACCATCTGGTCGACCGTTTGATTTCTATATGCTGTATGGGATGCCAAAGAGGAAAAAGAGGGTACCTCGCTCTGAAAAATATGGATCACCCCCTAGAATAATGCCTCCTCCTACAAATTGGGTAACTGAGGAAGAAATATTGGAAAAAGAGAAGGAAGGGACCCAAGGAAAGAAAGCTCAGTCCGATGTGCTGCACGTTGATCTATCACCAAGAGATAGCCCGCCAGAAAATAGGCAGGAAGTGGAAATAGACGCTGCTGAAAAAGTCATCTTCAACAAACCAGCGATGAGGTTAACCAAACACTTAAGGCCACTGTACGTCAAAGCCTTGGTTAATGGTGTACCAATAGTAAAAGTACTTATTGATAATGGAGCGGCTATAAACACCATTCCAGCTAGGATGATGAGGAAATTTGCTAAGACAGAAAGCGACATGATCCCAACGGAAGTCATTCTTACAAGTTTTAATGGTGGGGCAACTTCAGCAAAATGAGTTATGCCACTGGACATAACTGTAGGGACAACCACTAGGACTACTATTTTCTTCGTGATAGACGGTCCTACCAGCTACAACGTGCTACTAGGAAGAGACTAGATCCATGGCAGTCGATGTATTCTCTCATCACTCCATCAATGCTTAGTCTTCTGGAACGACAAAGGGGAAGCAGAGGTGGTACAGGCAGATCATAGGCCCTTTTGTGGCGGAAGCGAATTCAGTGGAGAGGTTCATGTATGAAGGGAATTATGGGCCTATCAGAGTTGTTCAAGATGGGGAAGAAACTCAAATTACTGCCCAAAGCGAAGAGCCTTTCTCAATGGATTCACTCACTGAAATGTTTAATCAAATGAGGCCAAACATAGTGGCTTTGGAAGAGCCAGTAATTGGCAAAAAATAAGCTAAACAACCTTAAATGAATGTTCGACAACAAAAACAAAAGGCCAAAGTTCAGGCCTTCAAAGCCAAGTTGATGGTTTTCAATAAAGAGTGTGAATGTATGAAGAAAGAAGAAGCGGCGTTAAAGATGCTGAAGGACAAATTGATGGTGTCCGAAATGGAGCAGAGCTTGGATTGGGAAGTTCATAAAGTGGATTGCCTGGAAGAGCAAAACTCTCTGAGCGACGTGGATGATGAAGCGACGAAGATCCCTAAGTCAGGATATGCGCAAGCTCAAGACCCCTTGGTCAAGGTTAACATTGGTGAGGAAGGAGAGGATCGCCCAACGTTCGTTAGCCAAATGCTGCCTCACGAGGTTAGTAACAGATTAATCGCTTTATTGAAAGAATATAAAGACTGTTTTGCTTGGGAGTATGAACACATGCCTGGTTTGGATAAGAACTTAGTAGAACATAGGTTGCCGACTAAACCAAATTTTAAGCCTCATAAGCAACCTCCTAGGCGTTTCGCCCCCAATGTATTGCCAGAGATCAAAAAAGAAATAGAGCGATTACTAAAAGCGGGTTTTATTAGAACGACCAGATATGTGGAGTGGTTATCTAATATAGTGCCAGTATTAAAAAAGAATGGCAAGTTGAGGGTATGCATAGATTTCAGGAATTTGAACTTGGCTACTCCCAAAGACGAATATCCAATGCCTACAGTAGATTCTCTAGTAGACTCGACTGCAGGACATGTGATGTACTCTTTTATGGATGGATATTCGGGATATAATCAAATCTACATAGCCGACGAAGATGTACACAAAACTGCCTTTAGATGCCCTGGGTCTTTAGGGTGCTTTGAGTGGGTAGTAATGCCGTTTGGACTAAAAAATGCAGGGGCAACTTATCAAAGAGCAATGAATCTCATTTTTCATGATATGATAGGCAAATTTGTGGAAGTTTATGTAGATGATGTAGTGGTCAAATCTGTTAAAGAAGAAGACCATTTTGAACAACTGCGATGTTCATTCGAACGAATGAGGCAGCATAAACTAAGATTGAACCCTTTGAAATGCGCGTTTGGCGTGAATGCAGGAAATTTCCTTGGATTCCTGGTACATAAAAGAGGGATTGAACTTGATAAGAATAAAGCGAAGGCCATTTTAGAGGCTAAGGCTCCTAGTAATAAAAAGGAACTGCAAAGGTTTTTAGGCCAAATCAATTTTCTAAGACGCTTTATATCCAATTGTGCAGGGCGAACGAAAGCGTTTTCGCCTCTCCTAAAGCTGAAAAATCAAGACGAATTCGTCTGGAAAGAAGAACATCAAAAGGCTTTCGAAAGCCTGAAGACATACTTAACAAGCCCACCGCTGTTGGTGTCACCAATCCAAGGGCGGCCGATGAAATTGTACGTGTCGGCTGAACAAGAATCGATAGCGGGGATGGTCGCACAAGAAGACCAAGTTGGCGAAGAAAGGGCGATTTATTATTTAAGTAGACGGTTAACCAAATGTGAATGTAATTATTCTGCTATCGAGAAGTTGTGTCTCGCATTATACTTCACATGTACAAAATTAAGGGCTTATTTACGGCCTGTGACAGTCTATCTAATTTCCAAAGTTAATTTATTCAAATACATGTTTTCTCGCCCTATTTTACACCAACGAGTGGGTCTTTGGACTTTAGCACTGTCGGAATTCGAAATAAAGTATGTGCCCCAAAAGGCAGTTAAAAATCAGGCCTTGGTTAATTTTCTGGCCGATCATCCATGCCTAGACGTGCCTAACGAACTAGAACTTGAGGTTGATTCATTTGAATTAAAACCGTGGGTTTTATATTTTGATGGATCGAAAACTTCTAAAGGAGCAGGGGTAGGAGTGGCTTTGATAAATCCTTTAGGGGTTTGCTATAAGTTCGCATTCACCTTGGACAGAATCTGTACTAATAATCAAGCCGAGTACGAAGCCTTAATTGTAGGCTTGGAATTGATGGTAGATATGAAAGTAAAGAACGTAATCGTCAGGGGCGATTCTCAATTGGTGATTCATCAATTGACCGGTGACTTCAAATGCCAAAGTGATTCTATCATAAGTTTATACGAAATCGCCCAAGAGTTGTTGGAAGAATTTGACCAAGTAGAGCTTCAATGTGTTAATAGAATATACAATGACATGGCCAACGAGTTGGCCCAGTTGGCTTCTGGCTATTCAAAGGCGATAAGTTGGGAATCTACCTACGAATACGGAACTATGTTGCCCGTTGTTCAGCGGAGGGCAAGGAAAACGGAAATTCAATGCATAGAAGATGGGGTCGCACTGGATTGGATAGATGAGATTAAAGAGTCCTTCAAAGAGCTTGATGGGCGAATTGATAGACGAACGAAATTGCGTTTATTGAACTATGCATTAATAGACGAAGAATTATTCAAAAAACGTTCTGATGGTGTGTTATTAAAATGCGTGAACTTGCAAGAGGCTAAGACAATTATGGCCGAAGTGCATGAAGGGATATGTGGAGCCCATCAGGCTGGCCAAAAGATGAGATGGCTAATTATTAGAAGTGGATATTTTTGGCCAAAGATGGGTGAATCGTGTGTTCAATATGCAAAAAGTTGTTTAGCGTGCCAAAAACACGGTCCAATACAGAGGGCACCAGCAAGCAACATGGCACCCATTATCAAACCTTGGCCGTTCAAAGGTTGGGCGATAGATTTGATAGGAAAGATTTACCCTCCATCATCCAAACAACACACATTTATTATAGTCACCACGGATTTTTTCACCAAGTGGGTCGAGGCAGTGCCTCTAAAAGAAATCACCCAGAAAAATATCATAGAGTTTATCCGGGACCATATCATCTACAGATTTGGGATCCCGCAAACTTTAATGACAGATCATGGGACTTCCCTAAATGGGGATCAGGTGAAAGAATTCTTGAGCGAATTTGGAATTAAATTGGTAAACTCCACACCGTACTACGCTCAGTCAAACGGTCAGGCAGAATCATCTAACAAGACTCTGAAATCTATCATAAGGAAGATGATAGATGAAAACGCCAGAAATTGGCACGAATGCTTGAACAAGGCTTTATGGGCTTACAGAACATCGCCCCGTTCAAGCACTAACATTACGCCTTTCCAACTCACTTACGGGCAGAATGTTGTATTGCCCGTGGAAATTAACGTGCAATCCATAAGGGTGCGTCAGCAGCACGAATTAAGCGAGAATGAGTACAAAGAATCGTTGACTCAAAACTTACTAGAGTTGGACGAATTGAAGTTAGATGTGCTAGACAGGTTGCAAGTCCAGAAACAAAGGGTGGCTAGATTTTACAACAAGAAAGTTATAGCCAAGTTTTTTAGTGCAAGCGAATTAGTTTGGAGGGCAGTGCTTCCTTTAGATAGTAAAGACCCAAAATATGGCAAATGGTCGCCAAATTGGGAAGGGCCGTATAGAGTAAAGAGTGTACTGCCTAATGGAGCTTATCACTTGGAAGATTTAGATGGTACTAGGCACATAAGATTTATTAATGGTAAGTACTTGAAGAGATATGTTCCATCCCTTTGGGAAAGTGAACAGATAAACACATGAGTGATAAAATCGCAATCGTAATATAACCATGCCAAGTGATGGCAGTTAACAAATTGGACGATCACGTTCTAATAGCAAAATAAACAGAATAGATGCGTAAGTCGTAAAATTGCAATTGCGATGTATTCATGCCGAACGATGGCGATAAATAAAATTGGACGATCACGTTCTAAGTAAAGTCAGAGAGAACAAGGCATATTCAAAACAAAGTCCTTTATTATCCAGTGCTCCTTACAAACCATTCTTCACAAGAATTAAAGGACAAAGGCAAAATACAAGGCGAGACACGCTACAAATTATCTTCTGACTGAAAGGAACAGAAAGAGTGAAACCAGTACGGCCAGCCTTTCAGTCTATGGCCGAATAAGAGGGCCAACCGCTCCCACAACCTTCCTAAGTGCATTGCTGCAATGGTGGGCGAAGAGAAGCAGCCCTTCAGTCTATGGCCGTAAGAGGGTGAACTGCCCCTGCAACCTTCCCAAACGCATTGCTGCAATGGTAGACGAGGAGAAGCAGCCCTTCAGTCTATGGCCGTAAGAAGGTGAACTACTCTTACAACCTTCCTAGATGCATTGCTGCAAAGGCAGGCGGAGAGAAGCAGCCCTTCAGTCTATGGCCGGTGAAGAGAGCCCTTTAGCCTTCCTAAATGCATTGCCGCAATAGTAGGCAAGGAGAAGCACTCTTCACGGACAAACCGATGGCAAGAATCTTGCTTCGGTTTGAAAGAACATTTCTTATACCTCACATACCAAAAGTGATGTCAAAGCAAAGGGACGAGTCAAGAAACCCATCCCTGTAGAAGAGGAAATTGTTGGTAAACGATCGGAGTGCCATGCAGTGGCAGGAGGCTTTGATGGCAAGAAATTGAATTTGAGAAGACATGAGGATGAAGATGATGAGTATAAACATGCATATTTATAGGGGCTGGAAGATCAAAAGCCAGGATGTGGAAAGTCGCATTTATGACCAGTGAGTGAAATCCATATGGCCCAAAGGTTTAGGGAAGAAAATTCGAATGCCAAGAGAATATGCATGAATGTTGGCATCGAGACTAAGTACGAGGTAAATTGACAATCAAGGATAAATGCCACTTCAAAATAGCTATTCATTAATGACGATGAATGACATCAGATTACATAAAATCAAGGCAGTCAGCGCGAAAAGTTACAAAAATTAGAACAGTAAATGTTCAATTACAATTCGCCCCAAGCTGAGCGCATCTGTTGCCTAAGTCTATCCCACTCTTCGCCCTGCCTAGAGGAAAGGATACCTAACTCCTTCACTAAGTCATCATCAACCTCCAACTTCTGATACTGCTCCAATAGAGATTTGGTTTTTGCAATTCCTTGGGATGCAGTACGCCTCTTAGCAGCCATTCTCGCCCTGCAATCGTTCATTTTCGCTTGCAGCTCTTTCATTTCAGCAGCCAGGCTCAACATCAAAGAGTCTTCCACTACAAGTTCTGAAGAGACCTCAGTCAAATCAGCATGGTTTTTGTCAATTTCCTGGAGCAAGGACTCTTTCTTATGGTCTTGCGAGGAGGGTTTGGAAATCCTCAAAACTGAAAACATTGTCCGAAGGAGTTTGAGAAGTAGTCATTATGGCACAGAAAGTGAGTTGCTCTCGAAGATTGTCTAGTTTAATCTAAGGTTGCCGCAATGGAGACGGTGAAATGGCGAGAGAAAGACCTAATGCCGCAGAGATGCAAATGAAAAGAATGCCGCGTACTTTTGGGGTTTTAAGGGTTTATCAAAAATTGCGGGAAAGATACAGAATGAATATGGCAAAATTAATGGTTAGTATTAATTCTGCCATATTGGGGGGTAATTGTTGACACACTAAAATGCAGCCCAAAATCAAAGGGAAGTCCAATTGAGAAATCCAAGATAAAGACCCAATGGAGGGAAATCCAAGATAAAGACCCAATGGAAGTCAACTAAAAGGCCCAAGAAGAAAAGCCCAAACTGGGAGCCTGTGGAAAAGCTTGAAGAGTGGAAGCCCAAGAGCAGAGGAATACTATCGCCCAAAACTATAGGACGCCCAGGAGCCGAACGAATGTAGTACTGGACAATCGCCCAGGACGACAGCATCATTGTCGCCCAGAACCCCAAGTCGCCCAGGATCAGACAAGTCTAAAGGATATGGTCTGGAAGCGGTTGGCAAGTGAACCCGGCACGATCCCACGATCCAGGAAGCAGCAAGGGTAGTGGCAACGGTTACTAAGCAACTACTCCCCAAACAAGCGGTTACTCACTAAAAGAGTGGACGGTTGCGAAGGATATGGAACAAGTCTGAGCAGTTTCGATAACCAAAGGATGCTCAAGAAGTATAAAAGGAAGTAACGTCATAGAAGAAGACCGAATCAAAAACTCTCTACAAGAGATCATGTAATTTTTATTCCTTAGTTTAAATTTAATCATTTTTCAGTACTCGTGTGCTTGCGCCCCTTGGAGGCGTTTTGTCTACTTCCCAATTGTAATCCTTCACTGGCATACGCACCCCTTTTTGGGACTTTGTCTCAAGAGGTCTGTTCCTTACACAATCGTCTGACCCCTCTCTCTCTCGTAATTGTTGGCGGGTTGCAAAAACGCGCGAAAACAATTTGTGTCAAAATCAACTCCTCCTAATTTTTTTTTATTTTTTTTTATTTTGAAGAAGTTGAATGCCTTGAGGGTTGATGAAATCTTTTAGAGAGGATTAGTTCTAAAAGAAGTAGAGTATCTTGAACTAGGAGAAATATCATCAAATAAAGTCTTAACGTATCCGTTAGGATAATTTATTATTTGATGAGGGGTATCTTTCGATTTTTCCATTTCAGGAATATTGACACTTTCAAAATTCCACTATTCCAAAGAATTCTTTTTGGAATAATTGTATTTGAATGTAGAGTATTGACTTCCATAAGAATAGTTTCTTTTTTTTGGAGAAGATCTCATTACTCCAATATTGAGGTTTCTGTTCATTACTTAATAATATATGCGATATATTACAACAAATTATTTTGAACATTCATCAAAATTTAGGTTTTTCAATTTTAAGTGGAGATCAAAAGAATTTAATATAAGTCCATTGTTTAGATCAATAGTATAATTAGGATAACAATTAGAGAATATTAGACCACTTTCTAAGTTTAACTGTAAAATAGAAAGTACAGAATCCTCAAATTTGAGATGTATCTTATCTCTTAAAATTAAGAGAGTGGATATGTCTAGGATAAGTCTAAACAAAAGGCTTGACATCAATTTGGACTAAATCAATATGAAAAGATTTATACTTCTTCCTATGGTTTATGATTGCCTCATTTGAGAGTAACTTTATTTCAGCAGTTTGATTTTTAATGGGTAAAGTTTGTTCACAAGTCATGATAGCATAATAGTGATGAAATCAAATCTTCTCATTTCATAGATAATTTTCTTTTCTATCTTAGGAATAGTCCAATTATGAAGTTTTCGTTCTATTTGAGCAATATGAAGTTCTTGATTGTTTAAGGTTTCTAGTATCTCTTGATTATTGTCTATTCTTCATTATCTTGAAAATTACTATTTAAACTACTAGTTCTAGATATGACTATCTGTGAATCCGTTCGGTTCAATTCGGTTCTGTTCTTTTCGGTTCCAAAATTTTTGGGTATTTAATAAATGGAACGGTGTGCTGTCGTAGGCACCCAAAAATAGTCCTTAAACCTCTAAAACTAATGTAGTAATGGAAGTAAGGGTCGATCCCACGAAGAGTGTGCAATTCAACAATTTATGCTTTGTATAACGATTGGAGGGTTTTGTTTATAACGAAATTAATCTTATAACAAATAACAATGTAAATTAACGAATTGTATTAAATCAATGAAACGAGTCTTGATTAAAGTCAACTTCCACCATTGGAGATTTATAACCATTCATCAATCCACAAAAAATAATCAATTCACATTCACAATATTTATCGTTGGAATAAATTATTATTTCTCCTTAATTTTAGTTAATCAGAAACCAGCGTTCTAATTAACCCTAATTATCAAATAATCTCAGACCAGCACTAAAGATTCAATTTAATAACAGTTTTAAATAATAGAGAAATCGATGAACTAGATAATACAAACACCAACGGTTGCATTTAATCTATATAAACATTCTTCTTAAGATTCAATAACATCTATCGCAGAAAATTATCAAATCATAGTGTTTCACAAGTTAAATGATTCAAACAATTACGGATTTGAGATTTAACTTAGCTATAGATTGCAATATATGAAAAACTAATAGATTTCAAACATGGCAATCATAAAATTATGCATAGAAGAATATTCAATACTGAAAATATAAATTAAACAATGAAAATAGGTGGATCTCACAGTTATAATGTTTTCCAAGGTTTCAGTATCCTTCAATCAAGCACCAAGAGTTAATTATACATGATAGATCTAAGAGAGAAATAGAGAGAAAATAGGTTGGAGCCTTGTGTTTTGGCCTCCTTAGGTCTATTTATACTTCCCTACACGTTCTTGGCCAATTTGAAGTCTTTTTCTCGAGTTTTCGCGGTCCAAACAATAAAAACCTAAAATCTGTGACGGCACGCGGCGCTTGAGCGCTAGAAATCTATTGAAAATTGTGTTTTCTCGGCTAGTGAAGCGCCTGAGCGCTGAGTTCGTAGCGCTTGGGCGCTAAAAATCTGTCCACTTTGCGTCTACTTCAGTATTTTCATCATAACTTCATCTTCCGATATCCGATTGATACGATTCAAGATGCGTTAGAAAGATAACTCAAAGGGCTACAACTTTGCTTCAGATACTATCTTCGAATTAGATCATCTAAAATGTCAAAAACTGGTCTCAAGATGAGGCTGAAAATCGGTGCAAAACTTTTCAGCTTGAAAGCTGATATGTGATAATGTCTTGGTTATATTTCATCCCTTTGACTCCTTTCTTCATCCAATTGGTTTCTAACACTCTCAAGTCTTCATCATGAGGTTCGATACAAATTTTAAATATTTGCACTTTAGTCCCTGAACTTTCACTTTCTTCCATTTTGATCTCTTTTCATCTATTTCTTCCAAATTACGCAATATCCATAGAATTGACACCTAAACCAAAATATGAGAATACTAAGTACATTTAGGTACAAAATAAACATATGAGCGCATAAAATAAGGAGGAAAAAATATGCATTTTACATTCCTATCAAATTCCCCCACACTTAGCTTTTGCTCATCCTCGGGCAAAACTCAAATTTGATTCCCCAAAAACACCAGGTCATAATGCCAAGAATATAGAACCATCAAACTTTTTTCAAAATACATAAAATATCATGAATAAACATCCCACACAACTCATTATCAATTAGCGACATGTTCATATGAAGATGTAGTAAACTAAACATGTAGACCCTCACGAATATAAGCACTCAACTCTCATGTGTTTAAAATGGTAAGTGTTTCGCTCAAATTCATTCCAATGGAGATGTTCTACCATATGCTTGCATATCTTCTCACTCGCCACCACTTAGATCATATGCTTTACAAGAATCATAAGGACTTTTCAAAAGTTGTAATGTGGTTTATGGTCAAGGTAGGAAATTTTGGGTATGTGACTCAAGAGCCATCGAAACTAGTGGAGTAAAGATAAAAAGACTTAGCTCAAACATATACATAAAACATGTAAACCAACCACTCCACATGATAGCTTCATCATTTTTGCATCTATCCCACACAAATCGAACTCATTTTGAGATGTAGGAAGAGTTATGAATATAGATCTTTTTCACATTAAAATCACTCTCTTTCATCACTTTTTTTTTCTTTTTTTTTCTCTTTTTCTTCAATCACTTTTTTTTCTTTTCCTTCTTGCGTTTTTCTTGCACAATGTAAACTTCAAATTATACACCAACAATGGAACTCTCTGAATTGACGTAGAAAATTTGTTCCAATTCACCAATAATAGCACTGTCATAAATCTTGATACCCCCACACTTATTTTCTTGCATACCCACACTTCTCATGACATTCAAAGATACTCCACTAGCTCTAAGGCTTAGGTAAAGATATTGGTTTTCCAATTTAAAACTTGTAATGTACTTATACAAAGAAAAGACAATAAGGCTCAAATGGGTTCAACAATGAAAAAATCAATTACAGGGTTGGCTATTTGGCTAATGAAACTCATTTATGTAACAAAGATAGTCTTAATCATGTTCGTGCATTCATGTATCAATGTAATCTTGAAGAGAATCAAGGCAAGTTGTAGAGAAATAAAATCATGGAAGAATATCCCACACGAAAAGAAATAATGAGACTGTTATGGATGTATCAGTCTAAAGGCTCAAAAATCTCGTCGACTTTTGTCTACAGAATTTAGTTACTACCATTCTCAAAGAAAATAACTCCACTAATCAACTCTAAGTTGGAGGATTATTTACTCAATCACGTTATGAGTTCTTCAAAAGCCTAATTAATTCCAGCGAATAGCATACACAACCAAAAATCTTTTAACCTCAACTTCTCTTCTTGAAAAATCATGCACATTTGTGTTTTCTTTTAAAAAAAATTAACTCACTCAATATAAATACAACCTAAATCTAAATCCATCCCCCACATTTAAAACTTACATTGTCCCCAATGTAAGGTCCAATGCAAAGAAAATAACAAATATAACAAAAATAAAAAATGGAATGCGAAAAATAAAAAAAAAATAAAATGATAAAGAAATGAACTCCCTTTGGGTTGCCTCCTAAGCAGCGCCTTTGTTTATTGTCTTAGACTCGACTCATTGCTCTTTCCTTCAACCGGCATAGAATGGGTCTTCGAGATCCAATTGTGTCACGTCCTCCACCTGAAGACCTTCATAGAAAGGTTTCAGTCTATGACCATTCACCTTGAATACCTTTGAGGTTTCCAGACTTTGAACTTCTACTGCACCATGAGGAAAGACATTAGTAATAACAAAAGGTCCAATATCCATAGAATTGCCACATAAACCAAAATATGAGAATACCAAGTATATTTAAGTACAAAATAAACATATGAGCGCATAAAATAAGGAGGGAAAAATATGCATTTTATATTCCTATGAGGAACCGTCGAGTCCAAATATAATTATGGAACTGTTCGGATTTGGTTCGGTTCCGTACCATAAATAAGTGTTTTAACATTTACAGCAACACTGCATAAATATAACTAATGACATTACATTCGTAACTTTTACAAATTAACGTAGCCCAATTCAAAAATATATAAATAATTAGCTGTCGAATAACATTAATTCAATACATACAAATACCAAAAAGTAGATATTAATATTAAAATGTCGGTGATCCATATCAATAATTCATTTGGACTAATAGGTTTTAAAATTAAAATTATGAAATGATCTGATTTATTTAATTAATTTGTTAATTTATTTAGAAAAATAAAATAATTTAATTAATTCAATAAAAATATAAAAAAATTATTTTGTTTCGGTTCTTCGGTTCTTGGTTTAGACCCGAGATCCGACCCGACCCGACCCAAACTCATCGGTTCTCGATTCAGGTACCCGTTCGGGTATTTAACTTATGAAGAACCCATCGGTTCGATTCGGGACTTTTGGACACCCCTAATTCTAGACCTAGAACTACTTGACTTGCTAAACCAAATTCTAGTAAATGACATCTTGAACAAAGTAATACTTACAATATTATTCTATTGTGGAGGCTATGCTAAATCGACGACAGGACCACCCAACACACCAACGCTATTCAAGGGGCAATTCCATGACTAACCAATATTTTTAAGACTCAACACAGTATGAAAATAAAATAATAATGCTAGAATTTTTTTGAACAATATATCTCTGATACCAAAATTAGACTGAACAAGAAAGAATAGTACTATGAATTGGAATAGCAAAATAAATAAAAAATTAAAAAAAAAACATTTTTTTTACACAGAAATAATCTCAAAAATAAATTTAAGATAAATTGATGAATAGTAAAAAATAATATTGACTTTTTTGAATAGTAGCTTTTGCTTTTAAATAGTAACTTGAATAGTTACAATTTTTTAAAAATATCTTTAAATAAATTTATGCTTCCTTTGCCAAGAATAACAATAGTAATAACATGAACACTAAGTTATTTTGTTAATAAAATGATAATGAATTAGAATTTTTTGGCACGTTGACTTTGTGGACGACGGGTCCATCTCCACTTACGATTCAAAAAGTAAATTGCTAGAACTTCAGGTAAGTAAATATCAAATTGTCTTCATACGAATATTACTTCGTTAAATGTATGGATGTATTATCTAAATTGGTATTATGTGAAATTAATATGTGATCATTATATTTTATACCATAAATGTTTTTGATGATCGTTAATGCATATCAATTCATCCATAAGCATGTATGAGATTTTATGAAATAAAGAGTTTTTAAATATCAATATGAGAAGGGGTTTTTTTTTTAAAAAAAGAATATGTTTCTCAAATATTTTCATTACGATGTATATGTCTATGCCGTGAAGGTATGAGTGAGAAATGGGGCACGGGGAACTGGCACACTTGATCAATGTTCAATAAAAAATGTTCAATGTTAATGTTAACCGCCTTGCTGTACTACCAATATCAATATATTTAATCGGGGTTCCAAACAACAAGGTCCACTACATTCTGATTAGCTAGGCAATACATCAAGTAAGTTCACGATATCAATGTTAAGGTTTTTAAGTAAATGAAATAAAATTGGATACATATTGAGAAACACTTATTATTTTAAAGTTATTCATATGCATATCATAAGCATGCATCATGCGCATGATGTTTATTTATTGAACTTTAGCTCATTCCACGTTACCCCTTCCCATTTTCAGATGATGACAGTAAAATGATTTGAGACGATAACTTGTGGTGAGATGGACTCATTATTATATATAACATTTAAATATTGACTTCATTTTGAAAAAAAAAAAAATTTAACATTTAATTTAATCGTCTTATGTTTTTATTAAGCACAAATTATTTTAAAAAGTGAAGTCAGTGATGTTTATTTGTTATAGAAAAATTTAATCATTTTTCCGCATTTATGATTGAAAAAAAATAAAATTAATGATAATACTTTCAAGTTTAGAGTATCTAAATTTGGGGTGCTACAGTAAAAGTATCGTCCACATGGAATAAACTTTAAATTGAATCGTATTAACTCATTGATTTGTTTATTTCCAAATTATCCTAATTATTATCCAAGAATTTAAATAACTATATATGAGAATGAAGTGTTGAGATTTTGAATCCACAAATTATTTTTCTATTTTTAAATCTCGACCTATTTATCCCCCCCCCCCCCCCCCCCCCCCCCCCCCCCCCCCCCCCCCCCCCCCCCCCCCCCCCCCCCCCCCCCCCCCCCCCCCCCCCCCCCCCCCCCCCCCCCCCCCCCCCCCCCCCCCCCCCCCCCCCCCCCCCCCCCCCCCCCCCCCCCCCCCCCCCCCCCCCCCCCCCCCCCCCCCCCCCCCCCCCCCCCCCCCCCCCCCCCCCCCCCCCCCCCCCCCCCCCCCCCCCCCCCCCCCCCCCCCCCCCCCCCCCCCCCCCCCCCCCCCCCCCCCCCCCCCCCCCCCCCCCCCCCCCCCCCCCCCCCCCCCCCCCCCCCCCCCCCCCCCCCCCCCCCCCCCCCCCCCCCCCCCCCCCCCCCCCCCCCCCCCCCCCCCCCCCCCCCCCCCCCCCCCCCCCCCCCCCCCCCCCCCCCCCCCCCCCCCCCCCCCCCCCCCCCCCCCCCCCCCCCCCCCCCCCCCCCCCCCCCCCCCCCCCCCCCCCCCCCCCCCCCCCCCCCCCCCCCCCCCCCCCCCCCCCCCCCCCCCCCCCCCCCCCCCCCCCCCCCCCCCCCCCCCCCCCCCCCCCCCCCCCCCCCCCCCCCCCCCCCCCCCCCCCCCCCCCCCCCCCCCCCCCCCCCCCCCCCCCCCCCCCCCCCCCCCCCCCCCCCCCCCCCCCCCCCCCCCCCCCCCCCCCCCCCCCCCCCCCCCCCCCCCCCCCCCCCCCCCCCCCCCCCCCCCCCCCCCCCCCCCCCCCCCCCCCCCCCCCCCCCCCCCCCCCCCCCCCCCCCCCCCCCCCCCCCCCCCCCCCCCCCCCCCCCCCCCCCCCCCCCCCCCCCCCCCCCCCCCCCCCCCCCCCCCCCCCCCCCCCCCCCCCCCCCCCCCCCCCCCCCCCCCCCCCCCCCCCCCCCCCCCCCCCCCCCCCCCCCCCCCCCCCCCCCCCCCCCCCCCCCCCCCCCCCCCCCCCCCCCCCCCCCCCCCCCCCCCCCCCCCCCCCCCCCCCCCCCCCCCCCCCCCCCCCCCCCCCCCCCCCCCCCCCCCCCCCCCCCCCCCCCCCCCCCCCCCCCCCCCCCCCCCCCCCCCCCCCCCCCCCCCCCCCCCCCCCCCCCCCCCCCCCCCCCCCCCCCCCCCCCCCCCCCCCCCCCCCCCCCCCCCCCCCCCCCCCCCCCCCCCCCCCCCCCCCCCCCCCCCCCCCCCCCCCCCCCCCCCCCCCCCCCCCCCCCCCCCCCCCCCCCCCCCCCCCCCCCCCCCCCCCCCCCCCCCCCCCCCCCCCCCCCCCCCCCCCCCCCCCCCCCCCCCCCCCCCCCCCCCCCCCCCCCCCCCCCCCCCCCCCCCCCCCCCCCCCCCCCCCCAAAGCTGATCTTATATTCGATAAATTATATAAGGATAAGCAGATAAGGTTGAGCGACAAACACAAATTGCCAGACTCTGAACAAATTAAGGGTAAAAAGTACTGTAAATGGCATAATGCATGGTCACATGCGACTAATTATTGTATGGTTTTTCGCCATGTGTTGCAGGATGCTATCGAATCAGGACGAATTACGTTCGAAGAAAAGAAGAAGATGGCGGTGGATGAAGACCCGTTCCCACGGCCACTAGCAATGAATATGATAACGACTGGCTTGAAAAACAAATTGCCAAGGTTTAAACTGGTGATTGATGACGAAGAAGAAGAATCCAAGCCGCTTCCCAGCGTTTTTGAACGCATCAAAGGGAAGGAGCCCAAACAGGGCGAAGATGTTCTGTGCGACAGGTATAAGCACGAGTTGAAGGCGAATACAGGGTCATCAATGACACGGCCATTCCATCATCGACCTGATTTCGTATCAGTCGCTCAGCCTGTCAGGGGGCGAAGGATGCCGTTGTACGGAGGATTACATAGAGAAAGGGGGTTTGGGTCGGCCGGTCAAAGAAGAACATTTAGGCCGCAGCCTCGCCAGCCCAATGTATGGCATTCGTTCCAGAACAATGCAGGAAGGGTAGTGCCGTTCAATGAAATGACCAGAACCCAACAAAGGCGTTACCAACGTAATTACGGGCGGATGATAAGGCAACAGCAAGGAGAATCACGCCCTAGAGCGCCCAAAACGCTCAGAATAGTCAACGAAAATGTTTTTGAAGATAGCGAAGAAACAGGCACTGGTGAATCAATGGGAGAGTTGCCGGAAAGCTCATCTGGTAGATCGAAGTTTGAGCCAGACAGGAAAGATGAAGATGATCCCGACCAACCTCTAACTATCCAGTTTGGCACATTACCTCCTGTTCTGGCTAACAACTACTTGTTGGCCGATGAGTTCAAAAGCAAAGAAAAAGAGGATAATGAGGAAGACGCATGCGTGCTAGTCTGCGATGAAGGCCAGACTTCCAGAGAAATGTGTGATGATCGCGAGAACGATGGTATGACAGATGTTGAAGAAGAGATTGATTTAGAAGCAGAGAGACGGAAAAGGAGAGTGTCGCGCAACACCCTGTTGAAACAATTGCACCAGGAAGGAGTCCGCGAAGTGGATCTATTGGGAGAACCATCTGGTCGACCGTTTGATTTCTATATGCTGTATGGGATGCCAAAGAGGAAAAAGAGGGTACCTCGCTCTGAAAAATATGGATCACCCCCTAGAATAATGCCTCCTCCTACAAATTGGGTAACTGAGGAAGAAATATTGGAAAAAGAGAAGGAAGGGACCCAATGAAAGAAAGCTCAGTCCGATGTGCTGCACGTTGATCTATCACCAAAGTAGATAGCCCGCCAGAAAATAGAGACAGGAAGTGGAAATAGGACCTGCTGAAAAAGGTCATCTGCAACAAACCACACACAATCGATGATTAAAGCCAAACACTTAAGGCCACTGTACGTCAAAGCCTTGGTTAATGGTGTACCAATAGTAAAAGTACTTATTGATAATGGAGCGGCTATAAACACCATTCCAGCTAGGATGATGAGGAAATTTGCTAAGACAGAAAGCGACATGATCCCAACAGAAGTCATTTTTACAAGTTTTAATGGTGGGGCAACTTCAGCAAAATAAGTTATGCCACTGGACATAACTGTAGGGACAACCACTAGGACTACTGTCTTCTTCGTGATAGACGGTCCTACCAGCTACAACGTGCTACTAGGAAGAGATTGGATCCATGGCAGTCGATGTATTCCCTCATCACTCCATCAATGCTTAGTCTTCTGGAACGACAAAGGGGAAGCAGAGGTGGTACAGGCAGATCATAGGCCCTTTGTAGCGGAAGCGAATTCAGTGGAGAGGTTCATGTATGAAGGGAATTATGGGCCTATCAGAGTTGTTCAAGATGGGGAAGAAACTCAAATTACTGCCCAAAGCGAAGAGCCTTTCTCAATGGATTCACTCACTGAAATGTTTAATCAAATGAGGCCAAACATAGTGGCCTTGGAAGAGCCAGTAATTGGCAAAAAAGAAGTTAAACAACCTTAAATGAATGTTCGACAACAAAAACAAAAGGCCGAAGTTCAGGTCTTCAGAGCCAAGTTGATGGCTTTCAATAAAGAGTGTGAATGTATGAAGAAAGAAGAAGCGGCGTTTAAGATGCTGAAGGACAAATTGATGGTGTCCGAAATGGAGCAGAGCTTGGATTGGGAAGTTCATAAAGTGGATTGCCTGGAAGAGCAAAACTCTCTGAGCGACGTGGATGATGAAGCGACGAAGATCCCTAAGTCAGGATATGCGCAAGCACAAGACCCCTTGGTCAAGGTTAATATTGGTGAGGAAGGAGAGGATCGCCCAACGTTTGTCAGCCAGATGCTCCCTCACGAGGTTAGTAACAGATTAATCGCTTTATTAAAAGAGTATAAAGATTGTTTTACTTGGGAGTATGAACATATGCCTGGTTTAGATAAAAACTTAGTAGAACATAGGTTGCCGACTAAACCAAATTTTAAGCCTCATAAGCAACCTCCTAGGCGTTTCGCTCCCAATGTATTACCAGAAATCAAAAAAGAGATAGAGCGATTACTAAAAGCAGGCTTTATTAGAACAACCAGATATGTGGAATGGTTATCTAATATAGTGCCAGTATTAAAAAAGAATGGCAAATTGAGGGTATGCATAGATTTCAGGAATTTGAACTTGGCTACTCCCAAAGACGAATATCCAATGCCTACAGTAGATTCTCTAGTAGACTCGACTGCAGGACATGTGATGTACTCTTTTATGGATGGATATTCGGGATATAATCAAATCTACATAGCTGACGAAGATGTACACAAAACTGCCTTTAGATGCCCTGGGTCTTTAGGGTGCTTTGAATGGGTAGTGATGCCATTTGGGCTAAAAAAATGCAGGGGCGACTTCTCAAAGAGCAATGAATCTCATTTTTCATGATATGATAGGCAAATTTGTGGAAGTTTATGTAGATGATGTAGTGGTCAAATCTGTTAAAGAAGAAGACCATTTTGAACAACTGCGATATTCATTCGAACGAATGAGACAGCATAAACTAAGATTGAACCCTTTGAAATGCGCGTTTGGCGTGAATGCAGGAAATTTCCTTGGATTCCTGGTACATAAAAGAGGGATTGAAATTGATAAGAATAAAGCGAAAGCCATTTTAGAAGCTAAGGCCCCTAGCAATAAAAAGGAGCTACAAAGGTTTTTAGGCCAAATCAATTTTCTAAGACGCTTTATATCTAATTGTGTAGGGCGAACGAAAGCGTTTTCGCCTCTCCTAAAGCTGAAAAATCAAGACGAATTCGTCTGGAAAGAAGAACATCAAAAGGCTTTCGAAAGCCTGAAGACATACTTAACAAGCCCACCGCTGTTGGTGTCACCAATCCAAGGGCGGCCGATGAAATTGTACGTGTCGGCTGAACAAGAATCGATAGCGGGGATGGTCGCACAAGAAGACCAAGTTGGCGAAGAAAGGGCGATTTATTATTTAAGTAGACGGTTAACCAAATGTGAATGTAATTATTCTGCTATCGAGAAGTTGTGTCTCGCATTATACTTCACATGTACAAAATTAAGGGCTTATTTACGGCCTGTGACAGTCTATCTAATTTCCAAAGTTAATTTATTCAAATACATGTTTTCTCGCCCTATTTTACACCAACGAGTGGGTCTTTGGACTTTAGCACTGTCGGAATTCGAAATAAAGTATGTACCCCATAAGGCGGTTAAAAATCAGGCCTTGACTAATTTTCTGGCCGATCATCCATGCCTTGATGTTCCCAACGAAATAGAACTTGAGGTTGATTCATTTTATACTTTGATGGATCGAAAACTTCTAAAGGAGCAGGAGTAGGAGTGGCTTTGATAAATCCTTTAGGGTTTTGCTATAAGTTCGCATTTACCTTGGACAGAATCTGTACTAATAATCAAGCCGAGTACGAAGCCTTAATTGTAGGCTTGGAGTTGATGGTAGATATGAAGCTAAAGAACATAATCATCAGGGGCGATTCTCAATTGGTGATTCATCAATTGACCGGTGATTTCAAATGTCAAAGTGATTCCATTATAAGTTTATACGAAATCGCCCAAGAGTTGTTGGAGGAATTCGACCAAGTAGAACTTCAATGTGTTAATAGAATATACAATGACATGGCCAACGAATTGGCCCAGTTGGCTTCTGGCTATTCAAAGGCGATGAATTGGGAATCTACCTGCGAATACGGAACTATATTGCCCGTTGTTCAGCGGAGGGCAAAGAAAATTGAAGTTCAATGCATAGGAGATGGAGTCGCACTGGATTGGATAGATGAGATTAAAGAGTCCTTCCAGGAGCTTGGTGGGCGAATCGATAGAAGAACGAAATTGCGTTTATTAAACTATGCATTAATAGACGAAGAATTATTCAAAAAACGTTCTGATGGTGTGTTATTAAAATGCGTGAACTTGCAAGAGGCTAAGACAATTATGGCCGAAGTGCATGAAGGGATATGTGGAGCCCATCAGGCTGGCCAAAAGATGAGATGGCTAATTATTAGAAGTGGATATTTTTGGCCAAAGATGGGTGAATCGTGTGTTCAATATGCAAAAAGTTGTTTAGCGTGCCAAAAACACGGTCCAATACAGAGGGCACCAGCAAGCAATATGGCACTCATTATCAAACCTTGGCCGTTCAAAGGTTGGGCGATAGATTTGATAGGAAAGATTTACCCTCCATCATCCAAACAACACACATTTATTATAGTCACCACGGATTTTTTCACCAAGTGGGTCGAGGCAGTGCCTCTAAAAGAAATCACCCAGAAAAATATCATAGAGTTTATCCGGGACCATATCATCTACAGATTTGGGATCCCGCAAACTTTAATGACAGATCATGGGACTTCCCTAAATGGGGATCAGGTGAAAGAATTCTTGAGCGAATTTGGAATTAAATTGGTAAACTCCACACCGTACTACGCTCAGTCAAACGGTCAGGCAGAATCATCTAACAAGACTCTGAAATCTATCATAAGGAAGATGATAGATGAAAACGCCAGAAATTGGCACGAATGCTTGAACAAGGCTTTATGGGCTTACAGAACATCGCCCCGTTCAAGCACTAACATTACGCCTTTCCAACTCACTTACGGGCAGAATGTTGTATTGCCCGTGGAAATTAACGTGCAATCCATAAGGGTGCGTCAGCAGCACGAATTAAGCGAGAATGAGTACAAAGAATCGTTGACTCAAAACTTACTAGAGTTGGACGAATTGAAGTTAGATGTGCTAGACAGGTTGCAAGTCCAGAAACAAAGGGTGGCTAGATTTTACAACAAGAAAGTTATAGCCAAGTTTTTTAGTGCAAGCGAATTAGTTTGGAGGGCAGTGCTTCCTTTAGATAGTAAAGACCCAAAATATGGCAAATGGTCGCCAAATTGGGAAGGGCCGTATAGAGTAAAGAGTGTACTGCCTAATGGAGCTTATCACTTGGAAGATTTAGATGGTACTAGGCACATAAGATTTATTAATGGTAAGTACTTGAAGAGATATGTTCCATCCCTTTGGGAAAGTGAACAGATAAACACATGAGTGATAAAATCGCAATCGTAATATAACCATGCCAAGTGATGGCAGTTAACAAATTGGACGATCACGTTCTAATAGCAAAATAAACAGAATAGATGCGTAAGTCGTAAAATTGCAATTGCGATGTATTCATGCCGAACGATGGCGATAAATAAAATTGGACGATCACGTTCTAAGTAAAGTCAGAGAGAACAAGGCATATTCAAAACAAAGTCCTTTATTATCCAGTACTCCTTACAAACCATTCTTTACAAGAATTAAAAGACACAGGCAAAATACAAGGCGAGACACGCTACAAATTATCTTCTGACTAAAAGGAACAGAAAGAGTGAAACCAGTACGGCCAGCCTTTCAGTCTATGGCCGAATAAGAGGGCCAACCGCTCCCACAACCTTCCTAAGTGCATTGCTGCAATGGTGGGCGAAGAGAAGCAGCCCTTCAGTCTATGGCCGTAAGAGGGTGAACTGCCCCTGCAACCTTCCCAAACGCATTGCTGCAATGGTAGACGAGGAGAAGCAGCCCTTCAGTCTATGGCCGTAATAAGGTGAACTACTCTTACAACCTTCCTAGATGCATTGCTGCAAAGGCAGGCGGAGAGAAGCAGCCATTCAGTCTATGGCCGGTGAAGAGAGCCCTTTAGCCTTCCTAAATGCATTGCTGCAATAGTAGGCAAGGAGAAGCACTCTTCACGGACAAACCGATGGCACGAATCTTGCTTCAGTTTGAAAGAACATTTCCTATACCTCCCATACCAAAAGTGATGTCAAAGCAAATGGACGAGTCAAGAAACCCATCCCTGTAGAAGAGGAAATTGTTGGTAAACGATCGGAGTGCCATGCAGTGGCAGGAGGCTTTGATGGCAAGAAATTGAATTTGAGAAGGCATGAGGATGAAGATGATGAGTATAAACATGCATATTATAGGGGCTGGAAGATCAAAAGCCAGGATGTGGAAAGTCGCATTTATGACCAGTGAGTGAAATCCATATGGCCCAAAGATTTAGAGAAGAAAATTCAAATGCCAAGAGAATATGCATGAACGTTGGCATAGAGACTAAGTACGAGGTAAATTGACAATCAAGGATAAATGCCACTTCAAAATAGCTATTCATTAATGACGATGAATGACATCAGATTACATAACATCAGGGCATTCAGCGCGAAAAGTTACAAAGTTAGGACAGTAAATGTTTAATTACAATTCGCCCCAAGCTGGTCGCATCTGCTGCCTAAGTTTATTCCACTCTTCGCCCTGCCTAGAAGAAAGGATGTCTATTTCTTTCACCAAGTCATCATCAACCTCTACCTTTTTATACTGCTCCAATAGAGTTTTTGTCCTAGCAATTCCTTGGGATGCAGTACGTCTCTTGGCAGCCATCCTTGCCCTGCAGTCATCCATCTTCGCTTGTAGCTCTTTCATCTCAGTGGATAGGCTCAACATTAAGGAATCTTCTACCACGAGCTCTGAAGAAACTTCGGTCAGTTCAGCCTGGCTCCTGTCGATTGCCTGAAGTAAGGATTCCTTCTCAGAAGAAGCGCGGAGATATTGAGCACTTCTGACCTTCAATTCTGCGTTTTTGGCCAGCAAAGAAACAACGTCGGCATGAAGAACCCTTAAATTCACTTTAAAATCAACTGAGATGCTGGGCGATGGGAGTGAGAGTGCTTGCAGTAGATTCGCACTCAACGTATCTAGCTTGGTTTTTTGATGTGCAGCGCTGGCACGGCCTACTTCCAGGTCCATAAAAGAGACATACTCAAACAACGCCTGTTTGAGAAATGTCAGGTTCTCATTCGCAGGAGTGGAGGGCGATGCAGAAGATGTCTTCATACATGCCCAAGAAGTGAGTAAGTCTTGGATGGAATTGATGATGCTATCAGATTCCTGCAAGGAAAGGTACCGACATTGAAGATTTTCGATACAATGAAGCAAAATTAAGAAATAAGAGCGAGGTAGAAAGACCTCATCGGCGATGGTGGGAACTTCAGGCGCCTCCTTTATTTCCTCCATCAACTGGGGAAATTTCCCTTTAGCTGAGCGTGGAAGATTCTTCCCACTTGACGAAGCTGTAGGAATCTCTGCACGTGACCACATCACAGTACACAAATGAGCCAGCAGCGATAAAGAAAGGCCAAGGCATCAAAAGTAAGCATTACCCTCTAGTTCCACGCTTGGGGGGTCGACACCCTGAGGAAGAAGATTGGTTGGGGATAATGTTGTTGGAGCTTGACGCCTGGGCGACGCAGCCTCGACAGGAAGAGATGAAGAAGAATCTGCCAAAACTATGACCTTGGGAGGAGAAGACAAGCTTTTCTGAAAAGTCAGACAGGCCGTTAGCAAATGGAAGAATATATCCGCGAATATAAAAATATGGATTACCTTTCTCCTGAAAGTGAGAGGAGTGTCATCGTCATCGTCCTCATCATCATCGTCTGCCGGTAAAACAGGGGATACCGAAGCCGGCCGTTTCTGGCCTGATACGCCCTTGGCAGCAACGGCTTTAGCAAACGAAGGAGCTGGAGAAAGAATAGGCCCTTTAGAATGAGAAGGGGAAGAAGGACTCCTGATTGATACAGGGGTGGCTAAAAGAGGAGTGGAAGAAGTACTCAGCCGGTCTAGCAAATGAAAGGTATTAGTGGCGTCAGTTGTAAATATCCTCCGTTTCACCGATGGCCAGAGTTGCTCAAAAAGGGGGTGAATGGCGGAACTGGAACGAAAAAGGGTCATCGAAAAGGTGTCCGCCAGAACACGGTTATGGGCCTCTATACTTGCAACATCTGCTTTATTAATAGTACAAAAGCGCTCGGTCAGATTTTTTGAATAGAAAAGAGGAACGGGCCAGGTCTGGCCGAAACCCAGCGGACGAGCAAAGAAATGGGGAGCGTAAATCTCCACCCCAGCCTTGGCGTTGGTTCCAGTGACAATGTCGTAGAACAATTCTTTTCCAGCCAAGAATTGAACCCAAATGGGTAAAGAGTCATCAGCTCCAGAAGGAATATGAACGTAATTGGGAGTCAAATGAGTAGGAAAAGGAAAAAAGGAAGGGATGGAACCTAAAGTATAAAAGAAGGAAAAAATGTCTCTCCTAGACATGGCCGTTGGGCGCAGGGAACCTATAGCCAACCCATAACAAGTGGCAGAAGTACTGCGAATAGAGAGGACCCCAAAGGAAGGAAAATATGCTCTTAACCATAATTGGGTAAACCAAAGAGGCCCGCTACCAGTAGGAGACGCCCCAATCCTCAATTGAAACTGGAGCAAAGCTAAACCCCTGTAAAGGGCGGCTAAAAAGAAAGAACATAAATTCAAAGGCGTGCCGCGGGCCAATGAATGCGTCAAAGGCAGGTAACTTGTAGAAGGTTTTAAGCTAGGGACGCAAAGAACGTATTTACAAAGCCAAACTTGAAGGAAAGCCACCCGTTCAACATGATTAGGTTCAGGAGCAAGAGCGACAAAAGCACCCTGCATAGCCGAGTAAGATTCGCACATTTTTTATCAAACTTAGGGAGAACACTGCCTGCAGAAACCGAGACCACCATGCTGGGAGAAATGACATCGCCCAAAGGAGGAAGGTTTACCAGGCCCCAACGTCCCTCAGAGTAATGGACAACGGGCAGCAGGGGAAAACAAAAGTATTATACTCAGAAGACCAAAAGCTCAGGGCGATTCGAAAAAGAGCTGGGTCGTATACGGGGGGATTAAGGGTGACTTCTAATAGGTCCAAAATTCCCGCACGTTCAAAAATAGATTTGGTAGGGCCATGGTTCATCATACGTGCATGCCACCTACGAAAACCAGAATCAGCTTTGGGCCAAGTACGAATACCTTTATCTTAGATGGCCTTCAATGGTAGAGAACTCAGAAAAGGAAGGGTTTCGACGCAAGGGAACAGCTGGCCCGCCGCGGTTTTCTCGACCGATTCAGCATCAACAAAAGATGGTTCCAAGAAAAACTCATCAACGTTGGGACCAACCCGCGAAAAAGGGTTCGAATTTATATATGGCTTGGTGAGGATGCCTTGGAAGTCCTCAAAAGTAAGGGCAGCATCGGACTGAGTATGTGAAGTCGCCATTTGTTACAGAATGTGAGCCGAGTAAGGGCTAAAGAGTGTTAATGAAACGTAGCGCAGAGACAAGAAGATGAACAGTGAAAATGACGAGAGAGAGACGTAAGATGGCAGAGATGTGTAACTAAGAATGCCGCGTACCTTTTGAGTTTTAGGGGTTTGTAACGTTGCACTCCGTTAAGCGGCAAAGGTACATGATGATTGAAATTTTGGGGAAGTTCAAGTGTTGCTAAAAGATACAGAATGAATATGGCAAAATTAATGATTAATTCTGCCATATTGGGGGGTAATTGTTGACACACTAAAATGCAGCCCAAAATCAAGGGGAAGTCCAATTGAGAAATCCAAGATAAAGACCCAATGGAGAGAAATCCAAGATAAAGACCCAATGGAGAGAAATCCAAGATAAAGACCCAATGGAAGTCAACTAAAAGGCCCAAGAAGAAAAGCCCAAACTGGGAGCCTGTGGAAAAGCTTGAAGATTGGAAGCCCAAGAGCAGAGGAATACTATCGCCCAAAACTATAGGACGCCCAGGAGCCGAACGAATGTAGTACTGGACAATCGCCCAGGACGACAGCCTCATTGTCGCCCAGGATCAGACAAGTCTAAAGGATATGGTCTGGAAGCGGTTGGCAAGTGAACCCGGCACGATCCCACGATCCAGGAAGCAGCAAGGGTAGTGGCAACGGTTACTAAGCAACTACTCCCCAAACAAGCGATTACTCACTAAAAGAGTGGACGGTTGCGAAGGATATGGAACAAGTCTGAGCAGTTTCGATAACCAAAGGATGCTCAAGAAGTATAAAAGGAAGTAACGTCATAGAAGAAAAGGCGAATCAAAAACTCTCTACAAGAGATCATGTAATTTTTATTCCTTAGTTTAAATTTAATCCTTTTTCAGTACTCGTGTGCTTGCGCCCCTTGGAGGCGTTTTGTCTACTTCCCAATTGTAATCCTTCACTGGCATACGCACCCCTTTTTGGGACTTTGTCTCAAGAGGTCTGTTCCTTACACAATCGTCTGACCCCTCTCTCTCTCGTAATTGTTGGCGGGTTGCAAAAACGCGCGAAAACAATTTGGCACGCCCGGTGGGACAGTTGGTGTTTGGTAAGTGAAGATACAAAAAGAGAAAAGATATCATGCCTCATAAAAATTTCGATAAAGAACCAGCAAGTCAAGGAGTAGTCCAGTCTGTGGTTGAACGATACGAGGAGCAACAACACTCTCCACAGACAGATGGACAAAGTCCAATCAGTCACAGCCGCTACGAGCCAATGACAGAATTGAGCCCTCGCACAATGCGTGCATTGCAGGGAGAACTCACGCAGAATGTCGTTGAACAGGTAAATCTACGTAGCATTCATAATATGGAGAAGTTTACCCAGAACGAGAATAGGCATTTTGATAATATGGCTAAACAACTAAATACGTTGAATGAAATCATGAATAAGTTGGTAGGCCAAATATGTCAACCTGTTATGCCTATAGATAATCACTTCCAATCTAGGACTATCGTGGGGCATACTTCGCCATACAATTCTCTTGGTGTAAACTCCGGCCCAAATTTGGAGCCACCTGTCGGCCCTTCTACTTCAAACCCAGGGGGAAATGGAACCATAAACGTGAATAATGGTAACACTACGTCCAACCTGGGGGTAGTACCACCATGAGAGACAATGTCCCAAATAATGGACAGAACGGGTTGCGTACGAATGACGGTTTAAACACTCAGTTTACCGGTCATAACAACCTGAATAATGGCACTTTTATGGCCCTTCTCTCTCTCGTAATTGTTGGCGGGTTGCAAAAACGCGCGAAAACACTATCAAACATGGCTAAAAGTGTTGACGTTAGATTTTAATATTTATAAGCATTAAGGGACGCCAGACGTTTGCTTTGCTATTTTCAAGTAATTTTTTTCAATTTTTAGTTTCGTAAAATTTTGAGAATCTGCGTGGTTTGGTATTTTTGAAAACAAAATTATATTTATAAAATAATATTCAAAACTTATTTTTGCGTTTCCATAGAAGTTCTGTTTACAAACTGCAGTCAATTCTGAAATTTCAAATTTATTTCACTTATTTCAATTTGGTCCCTACATATTTTCGTACAGTTTTTGTTATTTTTGTGTAATCTTCAATATTGATCCCAAAACATCCTAAAGCTTCCACATTGATTTCCAAAATTTAATAATCTTTTGAAATGAATTAACTTTCGATAAGTTGAATTTCACTCGTGAAACTTTCAACTTTCCTCTTATCACTCCCGTAATGCTTCTTATTGGTCAAGTACAATCTGATTAGCCTTCAGTTGCTCCGATTTAACTTCAATTAGGGTAAATAAATCGTCATTTTTTTTTTCTCTCTGAATGCCTTCGAGTTCAAATTTTGCCTATAATAATAATATGTACACTAAATTAAGTAGAAAAAAATATAAATTTACAAATATAATTCAATTTTATACTAAATTCATTTACCTATAATAAACGATATTTACACTCATTTAAGTTAAAAATTCTTTAAATTTACGAAGAACAATTCAAGTTTATAAGTACAAATAAGCGTTGATTATCACTTATTCCAACATCATAGGAAGGACGAAAGGTAGCTAGAAGATTTTTTAGTAGGAGAGTGCATATACGTGTGGAAAATGATGATGACTACTTAGTAATTCATATATGATTTTGTAGATTTATTTTATTGCTTTAATTTTTCAGCTATGTTTATTTCTGCTATTATAGTATTAAGTATGTAATCTTAGTCAACTTGCTATTATAATTGTTTGCTGCAATCTTATCGTTCACAATCACATTTTAAAAAAAATCTCAGTTCAGTCATTATTATTTCCTATTTTGCTAATTCAATTATTATTATTTTGTATTTATTTTGTAGTGGGAAAGTTTTTTTTTTTTTTGGTAAAATTCACCAACTTTAAAATGTATTACTTGATAACATATTAATACAAAATTATTTTATTTTATTGTATAATCAAATTTATTGAATATAACGTCAAAAAAATAATTTCTAAAAATTCTAAACCAAAAGTGTTTTTGAGTTTTCTATTTTAAGAAACGGTTTTTTTAGAATCACAAACAAATCGCGATTTCTACAATTTCATAATAGATTCTCAAAAGAGGAAAACTAAAAATAAATTCAAAAACTGAAACACAAACTGAAGCCTAAGTTGTTGACATAAAGATAATGTTTTTGACCTTTACAAAAAGTTCAACTTATAAGGTTTTGGAACTATTCCTTTTAATAAAGTTGATAATTTAAAATGGAATCCCAAGTTAACATGGTATCAGAGCCATTAAGTTCCAACGAGTGATTCGATCTAAATTAAAACTAAAAAAAATGAGGACACGGATTTGAAAATTGGTCCGCTCGAACGAGCTACCATCTGACGAGAACATGTTAAGGGATAAAAATGTAAATGTTATGCCAAGTTGAATCAACTTTGGACATAAATACTTTTAATATATAATCGTTGCATTTCATTTATGATAAATCTATTATTTAATTGAATTAATATTCTAATAAATTATATTAAATAATAGAGTCCATAGATTTAACTCTTAGTAATTTGTTAATTACAAGAAGTTGTGACTGTGTAATACAAATTACATATGATTGAATATTAAATTGTCCGTAGTCGTAAGTAATAATGAAATATAGATATCATTGTTACGAATAGATCATCACGTGTGACATTTCTCACTTTTGAAGTAAGTAACCCGTCTCACAAGTTAAAGTGTGTTGACACTTAAATGAACACGTGAATATTTATTATAGAACAAAACATTGGAGACCCATTGGAGAGATTCGACATGGATAACTATTTAAGTGTCAGTGGTTAATCTCCAATATTCGGCAGTGGAATTGATCTTTCGACTTAAGGTCATCATAGTGTCTTATATGAAGATAGTTATACTTTGGTGACAATGGATGTTTCTCTACTAAGGGTTGCTAATATGATATCGTTCAGACATGTCAAGAATCATATAAAGATTGTGAATGATCAATAGAAAGTTGTCACTTTTAAATAGTAAGTGATTAAGGTCTATAATTCATTCAATTAAGTTGATAATAAAATCTTTGGTTAAGATGTTCATAAGTCGAAAAAGAGTTTTCGACTTGCATTAATTTAACGGTGAGATGAAAGATATAATCAATAATCGAGATTGACACGCATCCATATCTCGTAATTGATTGGATCATATTGACGAATGGATTGTAGTTTCACCGTAAATGAACAAGTTTGGTTTGTCATACCATGTGACATTTCCGTCACATGTATTGCCCCAACATATTGTTAGATATCATTTGGACGACGGATGTGAATTGATGATAAATTAAAAAGGATATTTTAATTTATCGATTTAATCATCGATTTTGATTAAATCAAAATATTAATTTACATCGTTGGTATCGTGATAGAGAACCTAAAGAGTCACACGCAATAGGAGAACTAGAAGAAAGAGATTCACATATTAATTAATTAATAAGTGTTGGACAATTAATTAATTGGATTACTTGTTAATATGCCAAAATTAATTGAATTAATTAATTCATGGACCAAATTTAATTAATTAGATTAATTAAATATTAAACCATGTTAATTTTAAGTGACTGGCCAAACTTACTTGGACTTATATTAATAAACTATTAGGGTTTCAGAAAAAATTGAATAGTACACAATTCATTATCTTGCTAACACAAGAAAAGGGAAACCCATTTTTTCTCATTTTTATTCCCTTTGTAGATTTTTTTGGAGGCTAGACAATTGGACAACTGTGAATTGCAGATCGTGATTACTAGTGTTCCAAGATTAGCAAAGAATACTGATGTAGAAAAATATTGCCCGAGATCGAGCTACTTTTCCCGAACTCAACCTACCCCAATTATGCTAGTTCCGAGGTTGGGCTCTATGTCTAGGTCGAGGTACTTATTGAGGTTGGGCTACATGAGCTTTTGTGCGGTCTCCTTGACATTATCTCGCACCTTCTAAAATCACTAATCCTATTTTTATTATGACTCTCTATGACTTTCACCATTATCCAAACTACTCACCTACCACAGTTTGGTTTAAACTCAAACAGAACACTTTGAATGTGACACAAACACCTTTTATGATGAGGATAAGGATTACAAGTGTTTCGATCCTATCAAGACTCTATTACCAACATCTATAAATACAGGACTAAGGTTCACTATTCAAGTACGTTTTCATAATATTCCAGCATACATTCTCTTTCACAATTTTCTGACTCAAGCATTGGAGGGGCAACAAGGACACATCTCGGCGCCTTATTTCGGGTATTGAAGATCAAATTGGGCTAAGTTCAACCATCGCGTTGGAGTTCATCTAGGTACAAGTTTTTCGTAGCATTATTGACGCCGTCTGTAGGAAACACTACCAAAAGTCATGGTTAACACACGTTCAGGACATCTTCCAACAAGTTCACCCGCTCCTAACCAACCCTCTACTGGAGAACCACCACATCCACCAGCAGCAATCGCTCCTGGAGCGTTTGAGGAACTTCGCCAAAAAGTAGCCATGTTAACTCAGCTATTGAATCAGAGAAGTATACCCCTAGCATCATCGTCGTAGAGCAGTCTTATAGCAGATGCTCGGGCTCCCGACCCAGCCACGCTGATGCCAGAACCTCAGGCGTACCTCATGTGCCCTTAGGTTCGAGATCAATTACGATGGACTCTATTGATCTTGCCAGGATTATTTAGGATGGAATCGCGTTCGAAATGCTTTAGAAGTCTCAGGCAGCAACGTGGTTCACCCCTAACACACCTTTCACCTTGGAAGTCTTATCATACCCCTTACCGGACCGATTTAAGTATCCTCGGGTGAAGGAGTATGATGGGACAATTGGCCCCATCAATCATCTCAACGTATAGTCGCACCCGATGCGGTAATGTGTAAGGGCTTTCCTCAGACACTTACTAATGCATCTAGGGATTGGTTTTCCACATTAGAGCCCAGCTCCATAGTTTCCTTTTCAGATTTGGCTGATAAAGTTTTCTGCTTTTTTTGCAAGCAGCAAGCGTTATCACTTATACAAATGCGTTAAAGACCTGATGAGATATTTCTGAACTTCATGACAGGCTTTAACAAAGAAAGACTCCAGATTCCCGACCTACACATCACGATCGCGGTCTCTGCCCTAACATATGCCGTAAGATGTGAAGCATTCAAGATGTCTCTATCAAAGACCCCTCCTAAATTGGTGACCGACCTACTTACTCGGGCTAAGAAGTACATTAACATGGAGGAGACCATGTTTCAAAGAAGAGATACCTCACCAACAAGTAAGCCCGAACTTAAAAGGCCACATAAGTCTAACATTTCCAAATCCTTTTCGGGTAAGCCAAGGCAAGACCCCTCTCCGACATCTTTCACCATATTGAACACTACAAGGTCTAACATTTTGATGGAAATCAAATACCTTAAAGAGTTAAAGTAGCTTCCTAGACTACGGGCTCCTCTCGACAAAAGCTAGTACTGCGATTTTCATAAAGATCATGGACACACGATCGAAGGATGCTTCTTCCTGAAGAGGGAAATCGAGATTCTCATCAAGAAGGGTTTCCTTGGTGTTTACGTAAGTCAAGACAAGCATCACCGAAATAGCTAGAATAAAGGTAAGGTTCCTGAAGATAGGGGAGATAAGCAATCAACTGCAGGTACTATCAATATCATTGTCGGAGGAACGGCCTTAGAAGGAGACTCTAGCAGTGGGCGTATGCAGTACGCCAGGCAATACCCCTCGATCTCAAGCATGGGTCTTAGTAGTGCAGAAGACATCACTTTCACATGACGAAACCTTGGTTATATCGGCGATCATTACTAATTTTGAGGTGAGGAGAATTCTGGTGAATAATGGAAGCGCAGCTAACATACTATCACATGAGGCTTTTGTTCAGATGGGCATTTTAGTTTAGTAACTCAAGCCGATCAAAACCCCCCTTCAGGGGTTCGGAGGCGGTGTCGTTATTTTAGAAGGCATTGTAGGGTTGCCTCTCACCTTGAGATCAGAAGGAAAGCAGGTAAAGTAAATCACAACTTTTCAAGTAGTTCGTGCGCCAATGGCCTATAACGTCATACTTGGATGGCCCTTTGTAGCATCCCGGAATTTATTTTCCTTTTTATGCAGTACTTAAGTTTTTGTTAATTTAGATTTTTAACATTAACATATTAATTGGTTCATGTCTAGCCTTGTTACACACTAAAGTCCATAAATAATAATAATAATAATAATAATAATAATAATAATAATAATAATAATAATAATAATAATAAGAGAGGGAGAAAATGGCTTATTTGTTTTCTAAATTGTTATTTTAAATCATTTTCTTTCTCTTCTTCGTAAGCATTATGTGAGCCAAATAATTAAACGTAGTAGACATTGATAAAAATGTATGCATATGGATCTCATTTTATAGATCCCATTAATTTACGTAAATGGGGCTCAAGGGAAATTTATTTCGATCAAGATATGTCAAGTTATTGTGGTTGAATACAAATTTGCACATGTCTTATTGAGCGTTTTTATTCAAAAATACTTACTCTTACAAAATTTCAGATTAAAACTGGTCGTGTGGAAGATGGAATGAGTGGAAGCTTATGGGTTGCCAAGTAAACATTATTTTAAGTACATTTTGGCTAAAATTTTATTTAGTAAATTTTAAATTTAGTGCTTGGATATTAGTTAGGAGTTTTAACATTTATATTTTATTTGTATTTCGTTCAAGTGGTGATTGAACGATGTTATTTAAATATGTGACTTTTTTTTCTTTGAATCAATTGTGTAAAACTTTTAACTCCACTTTCCATTACAAAGAAAACTATATTTTTTTAGAACGGGAATTCATATAAGCATGTTATTTTTTTTCTCCGCAAAAATATATCTTTGGGGCGTTTATACTCTTGCTGGATAGGATCAAGGCCATTGTCTCAACATATCACATGGCAGTGAGATTTCTTACAAGCAATAAGATCGAGATAGTTCAAGGAAGCTAAGCACTGGCTAGGCAATGCTATGTTACCAGCGTCCAGGAGATCACGGTTGAAATCATGCAACTTTTGGAGCTCGACCTTGACCTTAAGCATCACGAGAGACTTGCCCTAGTGGAGGAGATGGCGAAGGCTGAGCTCGAGCCTAGTAGAAAAGTTACCACTGGACGAGATCTTGATGCTACAGCAACGGCCGAAAAATAGTCGGCTACACCCCTAGGCATCTAGGTTACTTAGTTTTTTCAGTTTGCATTATATTAGGTTTAAATTCTTTTGGTAGTTTTTAGCTCGAGCTTGCATGTCCCTAGGTTGTTTTCCTTTTAGGGCCTACGCGCCCATGTACATTCACGTTATTTTATAAGATATTGAAAACTCACCTTGAACAACTCTATTTAGCGTTTACATTGAAACTAGCGTAAGGTCGTGTTCCGTGCATGCAACTAATAGATTAAACTAGCATAAGGTCGTACACCGCGCATGCACCTGACAAATTAAACTAGCGTAAGGTCGTGCTCCGTGCATGCAGCTAGTAAATTGAAAGTAGCATAAAGTCGTGCTCCGTGTATGCAGCTAGTACATTGAAATTATTGTAAGGTCATGCCCCGCGCATGTAGCTAATATATTAAACCATCATAAGGTCGTACTTCACGCGTGCAGCGGGTACATCTAATTTACACTAGATCATACCCCAACCTCAATACGCCCAATATATATCAAAATCTAATTAGGGCGAGGTCGAGAATGGGGATAGTACTCACTATCCATGAACGACCTCAAATTCTACGCAGGACCCAAAAATAAAAACTGCTCAAATAATATGCTCGAGCTTATTTGGCCAAATATCAGTTAAGTAACAAGCTCGAGCTTAATATCGCACAAATTCGAGCTTATTGGCCAAACAGTGGTCAAGTAACAAGCTCAAGTTTAATATCACACAAAAATTGATCTTATTTTGCCAAATATCGGTCAAGTAACAAGCTCGAGCTTAATATTGCACAAACTCGAGCTTATTTGGCCAAATACTGGTCAAGTAACAAGCTCAAGCTTAATATTTCACAAACTCGAGCTCCTTGGCTAAACATTGGTCAAGTAACAAGCTCGAGCTAAATATCGCACAATCTCGAACTTATTGTACAAACATTGGTCAAATAACAAGCTCGAGCTTAGTTGGATAAATACCTGTCAAGTAACAAGCTCGAACTTAATATCTGACAAACTTGAGCTCATTGGCCAAACATTGGTCAAGTAACAAGCTCGAGCTTAATATCGCACAAACTCGAGCTTATTTGCCAAACACTAGTCAAGTAACAAGCTCAAGTTTGGTATTGCACAAATACCGATCAAGTAACAAGCTCGAGCTTAATATCGTAATAACTCAAGAAACATTGGTCAAGTAACAAGCCCAAGCTTTATATTGCAATAACTCGAGCTTATTTGGACAAATATTGGTCAAGTAACAAGCTCGAGTTTGGTATCGTACAAAACTTGAGTTTATTGGCCAAACACTGGTCAAGTAACAAGCTCAAGTCTGGTATCATACAAAACTCAAGCTTATTTGGCCAAATACCGATCAAGTAACAAGCTCGAGCTTATTTGGTCAAATGTCAGTCAAGTAACAAGCTCGAGCTTAATATCACAATAACTTGAGCTTATTTGGCCAAATACAAGTCAAGTAACAAGCTTGAGCTTAACATCGCACAAACTCGAGCTTATTGGCCAAATACTGGTCAAGTAACGAGCTTAAGTTTGGTATAGCACAAAACTTGAGCTTATTTAACCAAATTCAGGTCAAGTAATAAGCTCGAGCTTAATATCGTAATAACTCGAGCTTATTTGGCCAAATACAGGTCAAGTAACAAGCTCAAGCTTAATATAGCACAAAACTCGAGCTTACTCGACTAAATATCCATCAAGTAAAAAGCTCGAGCTTAATATCACACAATTCGAGCTTTTTGGCCAAACATTGGTCAAGTAACAAGCTCGAGTTAAACATTACACACAATAACTTAAGCTCCATATTACAAAAACCTCGAGCTTGTTGCTCAAAATACTGGTCAAGTAAAATGTTCGAACTACACATCGAGCAAGAACTCGAGCTTGTTTGCTAAAAAAATTGGTCTTGTAAAATTCTCCAGCTACACATCGAGCAAGAACTCGAGCTTGTTGGCCAAAATATTGGTCAAGTAAAATGCTCGAGCTACATATTGAACAAGAACTCAAGCTTGTTGCCCAAAAAACTAGTCAAGTAAAATGCTCGAGCTACACATTGAACAAGTCGAGCTACACATCGAACAAGAACTTGAGCTTGTTGCCCAAAATACTAGTCAAGTAAAATGCTCGAGCTACATATCGAACAAGAACTCGAGCTTGTTGGCCAAAAAACTGGTTAAGTAAAATGCTCGAGCTATATACAAATTGCAAATCGAACAAAGATTTAAGCTTGTTGCACCTTTTTACATCTCACCTCGCAGCTCGAGTATGTAACTTTTAGCTGCGACCTGGATGCATGGGGGCCTATGATGTGGAAAAATATTGACAGGCCCAAGCTCGAGATACTGTCCCAAACTCAACCCACCCCAATTATGCTAGTTCCAAAGTCGGGCTCTATATCTAGGTCGAGGTATTTATTGAGGTCGGGTTACATAAGCTTTTGTGTGGTCTCTTTGACCTTATCTCGCACCTTCTAGAATCACTAATCCTATTTTGATTATGACTCTCCATGACTTTCACCCTTATCCAAACTACTTACCTACTATATTTTGGTTTAAACTCAAATAGAACACTGTGAATATGACACAAACACCTTTTATGATGAGGATAAGGATTACAGGTGTTTGGATCCTTTCAGGACTCTATTACCAACATCTATAAATATAGGTCTAAAGTTTACTATTCAGGTACGTTTTCATAATATTCCAGCATACATTTTCTTTTACAATTTTCTGACTTAAGCATCGGAAGGACATCGAGGACACAACTCGACGCCTTTGTTTCAGGTATTGAAGATCAGATTGGGCCGAGTTCAACCATCCATTCGAGTTCATCCAGGTACAAGTTTTTGGTAGCATCAAATATAATTGTATCATAGTTTCTATCTAAAGACAAAGAAGATCCTTGGTGGAAATTAATTTTTTTTTATTTTTTTATGTATATGATGAAATAAATTCCTAACAATGATGAGGGTGGAGCAAGGGGAGGAGTATCAGTGATTCATTGTTCCGGTGATCTATATCAACCATCTGGAGTTGCTTAAAGTGGCTGAAAATGAATTTCAATTTGAATTTGATAAAAAAAAAAGGCCCAATTAATATTCCTTGCCATGTTGAGCAGTTTTGCCATGTTCAGGATATGATTAATAGAGAATCCCAGCAGCAGCAGCACCAATTTTTGTGCTTCAAAGCTTGTGATTTATGCGTTTGACTATTAGGTGATTCAAATTTAATGTTTTATTTTTCTTTTGAATTAGTGTCTTTCCGATCGTTGATCCACTTGTTCCATTGAAGTGGAAGATGACAACAAAATTTATGATATTCGTAAATAGATATTGACTTAGTGATTCATACATGATTACATAGATTTATGGGAAAATCGATACCAAACGTTTCAGTTTTTTTCAAACTTTGTCCAAACCTTTCATTTGTACCACCGTGAGTACCGAACCTTAAAAAAATTCGCAGCTCAAGTCCAAATGAATGGAAACCGTTAGTTTGACTGTTAATTGACTCAAAAAAAATATTTTGACCAAATCAACAAAGGGAAAAATGGTAATTTCATAATTTTAACATAAAAAAGGAAAATAAAAAGGTAACAATGTTCCCAATTCCATTGGCCTCACCTTCTTCGCAGCATAATCATCGGGGCCGAAACCTAAACCTTAACCGGAGGTTACAAGAGGGGAAAGATTAGATCAAAGTGGCAGCATGTATTCCGAGTCAGGCTATTTGGGTATGGCAAATGGGGATGCATCGATGAATTTGAAGAAGAAAATGAATAGATTGTTTGAGGATTTTAAGATTGACAGTGAGGACCTGAAGGGTAAATATCTTCAATCACAAGTCCGCTCCTTATTTTGTTTACTTTTAATCACTGGTACAATTTTCGTTATTTCAACTTGAATTTCTAAATTATTTTCATAGGCAATATTTTCTGGAACGAAAGATGGGGATGAAGACGACGAGTTTGTGGAGACCCAATACTACAAAGAGTTGGAATTCATTGATAAATAGAATCACACAGTTCATTTAGTTATTCCTTTCTTTCCATTTGTTTGTTGAATTTGTATGTTGGCATAAATACTTACTAAATTGGGGATTTCTGGTCCTGCAATGGCAATGGTGTAGTGGTGTTTGGGAGGTGATTCCACCATTGGTGGTGGAAAGTGGTGATCGGTAGTTGTGACCAATGACATTTGAAGATGAGGGTGGGGGTGGATTGTGAAGAAGTTGAATAGTATTACCTTTTTTTATTTTCCTTTCTTATGTTAAAACTATGAAGTTACCATTTTGCCCTTTGTTGATTTGGTCAAAATAATTTTTTAGAGTCAATCAATAGTCAAACAAACTGTTCCATCCATTCGAACTCGAGCTGCAAATTTTTTGAACGTTTGGTACTCATGGTGGTACAAATGAAAGATTTGGGCAAAGTCTGCAAAAAACTGAAAGGTTTGGTACCGTGGCTGCAATTTTCCCTAGATTTATTGTATTGCTTTAATTTTACAATTGTGTTTAATTCTGCCATTAGTATTTGAGAATGTAATCTTAGAGGGTGTTTGGTGGAGATTAAAATTAGATTTTTAGTAGATTATAATAAAACAATTTGAAAGATGTGGTTGAAAAGTTGTGGGACACATGAAAAATATGGTTAGTATTGATTGTTTGATTTTGACTTGAATTAAAATAAAATTTTAATCAAGACCAAAAAGGGGCTTAGTCCATCTACTATTATCACTATTTGCAATCATTCACAATCATTGATAAGTGTATTTTATACATTTATTCGAGGTTCTAAAATATCGATATTTCGTAGTTCTTTTGACAAAATATATCTTAAATTGTTGTATTTTATGTTATATAGGTAAAACTCAATGGTTGAACAAGGAATCGAAAGAAAGAAGCGAAAAATGGTGAAAATGGCAAAATTTAAAGTTTAAAGACCAAATTGAAAATATTCAATAGTTGATTCGGACCAAAAGATGATACTTGAAGGATTTTTAGGAGACAATTGGATAGAATTAGAACTCAAAAAGAAATGCAATATGATCAAAATCAATTTACAATCGCACAATTTATATTCTAGATGTTTAGTCGAAGATTGAAACTGATTTTTGGCGTAGTTAAAGTCCGAATTGGAAAACATTCTATTTTTATCAAAGTTGTAGCTCTTTGCGTAAGATTTCTAATGCACTTTGAATTGAATCAATTAGATATCTAGAGAGAAAGTTATAGTCAAAATTCTGACTATTGTGCAGAGACAAAAAATCTACTCACAAAGACAACTTTCCTTATTCAATTAGAACTCTTTTGGAAGTCAACTTGGATGTGATTTTCAACCAATTCCCGACTCCTACAAATACATAACAGCAGAATACATATTGGAGAGCTCTCATATACATCTCATACTCCAATATTCATCAATTATTATCATCAAATAAGGAAAATTCATAGTTTTATGAGAGAATTAAAAGGGACTTGCAAGAATTCAATCAAGTGAAGATTTGAACCTAATTTTTGGGCAAATAAGGGAAAGTGCAAGTGGTGATTCATTAAGAAACCATTGAAGAGATTCAAGATTTCAAGATTCATCTTCTCAATTTATCAAAAATCTTGGTTATATATTTTGAC
Organism: Fraxinus excelsior; assembly: GCA_019097785.1. Classification (NCBI taxonomy): domain Eukaryota; kingdom Viridiplantae; phylum Streptophyta; class Magnoliopsida; order Lamiales; family Oleaceae; genus Fraxinus; species Fraxinus excelsior. The sequence continues at coordinate 22,755,502 of CM032634.1, forward strand.
TTAAGTTTGATTTCTTGTAATTTCAATATGAAATACTAATTTTATACATTGTTAGGATGAGATGAACATTTGTTATGATATTTTTAGTTTTTAATAATTATTTTAACTTTAATTTAATTTGATTTGTGGATATTTATTATTGTTTTATCATTCTTTTCAATTGCTTGATGATCAATTGAATTGTTAGTGAATTTTATTATTATCGAGAGAGACGATAGGGTTTAAGCACAATATAATAAATATTGTAAGGTTCAATAGAGGATAGAGATATACCTTTATGTTTTATATGATTTCAATAGATGTTCTAGCACTTGTTAATGCATTTATCAATTTTGCATCTTTCATTGAGAGATAGAATGATCACATGAGGGGAATGAATTTGGTCGTTATCGAGAGAGGTTTTCAATTAAATTAGAAATATTGACCAACATGAATGATTTCAAATTATCAATTTAATTGTTACACTAAAAATTGAATAATAAGAGTGATTCGATATTTTAGCAATGCATCTCACATATTTGAAAAAAAAAATTTACTTACTTTCATTAGTTTAATTGATAATTTAGGGATTAGTATAAAAGATCACAAAATTTGTTTTCTATTTGATTAAAGTTGAAATTAATTTCAACTCGATTAAATAAGAGTTCTCGTGGGTTCGACACTCTATTCACTATTTTATTACTTGTTCATGATCTCGTTCACTTATAAGAAATCAAATGATCAATCATATTTTAAAAAACAACTCTCAATTCAGTCATTCATTATTATTATTATTTTTGTAAGATTCACCAACTTTAAAATATTTGTATTACTTGATAACATATTAATATAAAGTTATTGTATTTAATTGAATATCAAATTCATTGAATATAATGCCAAAAAATAATTCCTAAATTTTTATACAAAAAGCGTTTTTTAGAAGATGTGGTTCAAACATGAGCTGAAGTTGATGGATAGTTTAGCTACACCCCTGGCACTGCTCCAGTTGCGCGAGCTCCTCTAACACGGATTAAAAACACAGTTAACACAACAAATTAATTAATTAATAAATAAAAACAGCTAGTAGATATATGGTTTTTATAATCGCGTTTCCTAAGCTTAGACAAGCATGCCGAGTGTTTACATTTTAAAGGAAAAAGTAACATAACATGATACTGGTTCATATAGAAAATTATTTTACAATTAACTCAACAAAATAGAATAAACAATTGGCCATTCAATTAAATTGTTCTTCTAAACACGTTTTTTAAAACTAATCCAAGCATGCCAAATAAAATAATTCCAGATTCCACACTCTAATACTTGTTTATATAGAAATATAATTCAGATTAATCAAACACACAATAATAATAATAATAATAATAATAATAATAATAATAATAATAATAATAATAATAATAATAATTCGATTAAATTGCTGTTGTGATCAAGTTTGTAAGTTTAGCCAAGCATGCCAAATGAAATAATCAAGGAATTTATAGTATGATAATTAGAAAATATTTTCATAGTTAACACAACAAAATAGAGAAAAAAACTAATTAAATTAAATTATTTTCATCATCATAATTTAAGCTTAGACAACCATGTTAAATTAAATAATTCAAGAATCTATAATATGATTTGTACTTGTCAGTTCCGAAAATTATTTGAGTTAGTACTACAAAAGAGAAAAGAAACAACTAACTATCCAAGCGTGATAGTTGCTCAGTCAGAAATTTATTTCATTATTAACAAAACACAATAATAATAAAAATAATAGCTAATCATTAAATTAAATTCTTGAGTAATCAAACTTGTTATGACTGGCTACAGGCATTGCCACGTGACCAACCCGATAAAGTTGTGGACCCACTCCTACCGAACCGTCAGCCATAAAAAACAAGGCCCTATGGGTTATTTCTGAGGCCCGTTACTAATCCGAAGTGGACAAGCCGAAGCAGCCTAGGTCTGAGGCTCCGCCTAGCTAATGACGGCCCACATGCAGAGATATTGAATTTATTACATAAATCTTATTTGAATGATTGATGTGACCATTGTAAAAGTGTATTTGTGTCTTGTCTTGTTAATAGGATATAAGAACATTAAATGTTTTGCAGCGCTAGGAAAGTCAACATGATGGCTAGGATTTGATGCTTTGACCGGGAGGATGAAGTCACATGTAATTTCATCTAAGGGTCACCATTCCGTTTATAACACTATAAATACCCTCACCATGTAACAATTAAGAACTAATGCAACTTTAGATACTCGAAGAAACTTGTCTTATTCTCTTACATTGGTTTGCAATCTTTAAACTAAGTTCATAATGATTGGTTATCATTATATAATCGTATCCCGAATATCTCATCGGAACCTGAACGAAAACGTCTCGTGCCATTGAGCTTTTCCCACGTCCCACTTTTGAGTGATCCAGCATTTATAGAGTTCATTTTTTGGGGTCAACAGATTGACGTTGTTTATGGAAAATCACACTAAAATCGCGAGTAACTCCGTGGAAAATGGCTTTCTAAGAAAATAGTTTGGGCATCTCCCTTCAAAAAGGATTTGTTCTTGAAAAGGAACAAGTGGAAGCCCCCAAATTTTGGAAAAAGTGAGTTGTAAGCCTAGAAAGAGATGAGCTCAGATGGCGACACCCTTCCCAGGTATGTGAGGGAGAGCGATGACGGAGTCCCAGCTACAGCTGCCCAGTGGGTCGGTGTCAACCTCACCATCACAGACGAGGTGGGATGAAGGTGGCAGCCCAACTCACCAGAGAAATAGCTACTATGACAGCCAACATAAAGAGCATTACCAACCAAAACCTAGCGATGCAGGAGCTATTGAGGCAGATGCAAAGCCAAAGAGGGCATTTGATTCTTCCATTTGCGTCCCAAGAACAATACCAGTAGGAAGATGATGTACAAAGTTAGAGAGCACGTCTTCCCAGGCATGCCAGGGAGTTAGCCCCATTGAACGAGAAGTGAGAGTTGATGTTTCTTCCAATTATGCTTCTGGCCGACCAACCGTGGCCCCGTTCAATATGGAAGACAACTTTCCCTTGGAGTACGAGCTAGATAAAAAGGCACAGGCAACATCGTGAAATCCTAGTATCTTGGAATATGCTACAACCTCTACCTCTTGAGACTTGGCAACTCGAAGAAATGTAAGAACATGCCCCCAATGTTGCCCCGCCTAGAAATATGCGACAAAGGAGGGACGAGGATGCAGCAAATCAGGCGGCCCATCTATGACACCACCTAGGTATGAGGCATATAAAAACTATAATTCAGATTAACCCCAATGATTGTGTAATTTGAATGATGATGATGATGATGATGAGAACCTCCTCTTTTCAAGAGAATTGAGAGATGCCCAGGTGCCGTACCATTATGTAATGCCTAAGATGCCAAAGTATAATGGGAGAGGCGACCTGACAAAACATTTGAATAGTTACAAAACACACATGAGCTTGAGAGATGCCACCCCTGCCGTTAAGTGTAGAGCTTTCCACCTAACTCTCAGTGGAACAGTTAAAATTTGTTACAATAGGTTTCCACCTGGGAGTATCAGAAGTGGGCCGAAATTCAAAAGCACTTTCCTAAAAAGATTTACAGTAAACAAGGAAGGAGAAGCCATAATTCAGCGTTTCCAAGACATGAGACAACAACCTGGAGAAACTTTGAAGAGCTTCTTGTCTCGCTTTACCGATGAGATGACTTATTGTGTTCAAGTTACCGACCGTGAGGCCTTGTCACTATTGAGAGGAGGCCTAAATATGAATACCCTATTTTGGAGATACGTATAAAATCAGGATCCCACTACCTACGATGCATTGCTAGAGATGATGATGCGGGAAATTATCAATGAAGAGCTGATTGATCATAGAAATTGTCCCTAGCGTGAGTATGGACCTACCTCTCATTTGATGGATCATCAGTGGAACCAGTCTAGCAACGAAATTGCCCCTCGTTCCGGCCAAGTACTTGTCATGATCACTTTAAAAGACGTACCCACGTTTCCCTATGATGATGTACTTGTGACAAAACCTCAACAAACTGATTCTACACAACAGGCCCCCCGTAGAGGATGAGGTCGAGAGCAAGGCTCGGAATCCCGAGGCAGGTCGAACCCCCTCGAATACTGCACATACCATCATTCCTACAGCCACAACACAACAAATTGTAGGGTACCACCCAGCACCCAAGGGAGGCGAATTCCTGAAATGACCATCGAAATAACTCTCAGCAGAGAAATAGGCCCCCGCCTAGGCATGATCAGGCGCCTAGGCGTGATGAGGCAGCTCCCCGCCATCGGGAGGTATTTCCTCGACGGAGGAGGGAGCATGAAGAGGATAAAGTAAGGAACAGACAACGATAGAGAAGAGGCTATCAAACCCGAGCGGAGAATGCTCACATCCATGAGATTGACACAATCTTCGGATGCTCTTATGTTAGTGGAGAAACAAGGAACTCCCGAATGAATTATGCTAAAGAGGCAAAAGGCCTCCACTAACCAGTTATATAGTGGAAAATAATTCCCGAAGAAATCAATCGCCTCGCATTATGTTCACTCAGGAGGATTCAGAAGGTGTCCACTATCCCCATTGTGACACCTTTGTTGTAAGGGTCGTGGTAGCTCGAAATGGGCTAAAATGGATGTTAGTGGACAATGACAGCTCTGTTAATATTCTATTCGGAGCCATGTTTGATAAAATGATTTTGGATCATGAGTTGACTCCCATTTCCACCCCATATATGACTTCACTAGAGATAGCATAATTTCGAGAGGTAAAACTACACTCGCTGTGGAGATGAGAGAGCCATCCCAATCGACTTTGAACTTCATGGAGTTTTTGATAGTTGATAATAGGTCTATTTACGATAGAGTATTAGAAAGACCTACACTAAAAGATTTGGGAGCCGTTAGCTCCATTCACCACTTGTTCAAGATTTCCTTACTGAACATGGAGTAGCAACGGTAAAAGGTGACAAAAGAGGAGCACGAGAATGCTACTTGAACTCTGTTAGAAAGGCTGAGCCCAGGGATGTCAACGTGGTAACAGTTGACATGGACATGGTAGACGTTCCCAAGGAAATGTATACACTCGACAAAATTAACCTCTGCATTATTGAAATTGAGTCCTAAATAGCCCTGATGGAGGAGTTGGAGGGCTTTCCAATGGACCTATTAGATCCCACCAGGTTGCTACAAGTGGGAAGGGGCTATTGCCGGAAGTTAAAGAAAGACTCAAAAACTTCCTATGTGAGAATCGGGATGTTTTTGCTTGGAGGCACAATGATATGGTAGTATCGACCTCGGGGTCAGTTGCCACCATTTGAAAATTGATCATAAGATTGCTCCGCATAGACAAAAAAGAATAGCTCTAAATTCGGAACAATACAAGACCCTGAAGGAAGAGGTATAGAAGTTAATTAAGAATGACTTCATCATGAAGGCCATATACCCGAGTAAGTCTCCAACCCGATCTTAGTAAAGAAGCATAATAGAAAGTGGAGGGTATAGATTGACTTTTCTGACCTTAATAGAGCTTGTCCCAAGGTCAATTTCCCCCTTTCCAGGATATATCAGCTAGTAGACTCCATCGGCAGACATGAATTACTGAGCTTCATGGTTGCCTTCTCCGTCTATAATCAAATTCCTATGTACCCAACGGATGAGGAGAACGCCTCTTTCATCACAAACATAGAGCTCTATTGCTATAAAATGATGCCTTTCAGATTGAAGACCGCATGAGCCACCCATCAGAGGATTGTTAATAAAATGTTTGTTGATCTCCTTGGCAATACGATGGAGGTCTATGTAGATGACATTCTCGTCAAGAGCTTAAAGGTGAGTGACCATATAACTCACCTGAAAGACGTCTTTCAAATCTTACAAAGGTACCGTATAAGGTTAAACCCCATTAAATGTGTGTTCGGAGTCACGTCAGGCAAGTTCCTGGGGTACATGGTTAACCAGAGAGGCATAGAGGCAAATCCTGAGAAAATACTGGCACTAATTGAGATGAGATCTTCGCAAAAACTAAAAGAAGTGCAAAGCTTAATAGGTCGCGTGGCTGCTTTAAGTCGCTTCATCTGAAAGGCCATCAACAAATATCTCCCATTCTTTAAGGTCTTAAAAGGGGAAGAAGTTTCAATGGACCGAGGAGTGTGAAGAGGCCTTCTAGGAGCTAAAAAGGCACCTAAGGCAGGCCTCCCACCTTTCCAAGCCCAAGTTGGGAGAAGCTATACAACTTTACCTAGCCGTCTCCAACGAGGCCATTAGCGTTGTACTTATCAGAGAAGAGGGCTCTACCTAGCTACCATTTTACTACATTAGTAAGGCATTGCTAGCACCTAAAATTTGTTACCCAGATATGGAGAAGTTAACATTGGCATTGATCACTACATTCAGGAAATTGAGGCCATACTTTCAAGCCCATACCATTCATGTGCTGACAAATTTCCCGCTTAGGCAAGTACTTTAAAAACCAGATGCTTCGAGGAGATTGTTGAAGTGGGCAGTATAGTTGAGCGAGTTCGAAGTTCTCTTCAAGGCTAGAACGGCCATCAAGGGCCAAGCCTTAGTAGACTTCGTAGCGAGATTTGCCAATATTCCTAAAGTGGATGAGTATGGAACCCGTTGAGCTTCATGGATGGGTCGGCCTGAGATGCATGCTCAATGGCAGAAATGGTCCTGGTGAGCCCTGAGGGCCACAAGTTAAACTGTGTAGTGCGGTTCGGATTTAGGGCCACCAACAATGAGGTCGAATATGAGGCGTTGCTTACCAGCCTCAAACTAGCTAAGGAAATGCAAGTGAGGAGGTTGTTTATCAACAACGACTCCCAACTTGTTGTTGGCCAGGTTAATGGAAACTTCATAGCCAGGGACAAAGCCATGGCTGCCTACCTCAAACTGGTGATAAACCTACTTCCATCCTTTGAAAAGCTTGAACTGGCTCAGATCCCACGTTTTGAAAACACCCATGTCGATGCTTTGTCAAAGTTGGCTAGTAGCTAGGATTTAGAGTTATTGCCAATAATGCCAATTGAGCACCTCTTAAGACCATCCATCGCTACAGGAGAAGTGATGTAAGTGGAAGGAACCCCAACCTGTATGCAACCTCTTATAGCTTATCTTAAAAACCAGGTTTTGTCTAATAACAAGGAAGAGGCTTACAAGCTAAGATGGAGGTCCGCTCATTTTGTGCTGATAGATGATATTATGTATAAACGAGGGTTCTTGTCCCCCTCCTTCAATGTGTGGGAGGGGAGGAAGCTACCTACATACTCCGTGAAATTCATGAAGGTGTTTGTGGCAATCACTCATGCGGACTCACCCTGGCACTGAGGCAAGCGACTATTGGCCCACCTTGAAAAAGGCATCATTCAGTTTGTATGAAAATGTGACAAATGTCGACGTTTCTCCCCATTCAAAGACAACTATCCTAGGAGCTAACTTCATTGTCCAGCCCTTGGTCCTTCATCAAATAAAGTGTGGATCTCATAGGTCCCCTGCCCAAGGGCAGGAGAAGTGATACTCGAAGGATAAAGCCAAATGTAATCTCATCTAAGGGTCACCTTACATTTGTAACACTATAAATACCTCCACCATATAACAATTGAGAACTAATGCAACTTTAGATACTTGAGGAAACTTGTTTTATTCTCTTACATTGGTTTGCAATCTTTAAACTGATTTCATAACCATTGGTTATCATTATATAATTGTATCCAGGATATCTCATCGAAACCCGAACGGAAACGTCTCGTGCTGTTGAGCTTTTCCCACATCCCATTTTTGAGTGATCTCGACCGTTGATCTGTATTTACGTGTTGGATCTGGCTTATGCATGTACGAGTGGGTACGACATTAGTTGAGTTCATTTTATGGGGTCAACAAAACTTTTAACAGTAGCCAAAGCATATTAAATGAATTAATATGATTATCTATAGTATAATACTTTTTAATTGAAAAGCAAAACAAAATGATAGTTGATCATTTAGAAAATTATTTCAGAGGTAACATAATAAAATATTATATTTATATCTTAGAAAACATGTACTTCAAGAACGAACCATACAGATAAACCAAAAGATTTTTCTCCTACAATAACATCAAATAATAGATAATTGAATCTGAAGGTTGGCTCAAAAAAAAAATTGTTGATCTCCAAATCCAACAAGATCCGTACATCAACAAATCAAAAATCCTCTCATGTCCATGTGTATGTTACCTACACACTTGAGTACACACGTTAGAGGTACAGACCGTTACTGAAAAATCTTCTACAAAATTTGATCAACATCTACTTCCGTTACTGAAAAGGAGTAGTTTGTCAATTTGAAAATTCCACAACATCTCTCAAATGTTTGGATATAAGAATCCATCTCTATTTTGGAGTTGTAGGATCCGCTCTTACCTTTCATGGTAGAAAAAGTCTCCCTACGGTGTCAAGGATTGCACTTCTTTACATCAAATTTTCAGATTATCAACATGCTTGCATAGGAACTGTACAAACTAATCTAAGCCCTTGCTTGTTTCTCATTGTTGTACCCAAAAATGAAAATTTTGATCGTTTTTTTCAATTCTGAGTCAAATATTGCGGCTAATGCATAATAAGAGGTATAATATTGCAACTACTACTCTGTGCAACGGGCAATGTTTTTCTAAAAATTGGTAGAAAATGTGGAAATAGGGTGTAAATGCCAAAACCGTTATTATCACCATGTTTTCAAATTTCGACATGTCCATATCCGATCCTCAACTCCTCTCTACTCTAAAGGTCCAAATCCAAATAGTTGGAGCTGTACCATCGTCAGTTACATACGGAGCAACTCTTCATTATCAAATGGTATACAAAATCCAAAATCATTCTCTGGATTTTGCTATTCCTCAAGGGACAAAAGACCCGCTTTGCTTCTTCATATGGATACCAAACATGTTTTCAGTTGTACTGAAGTTCCTAGACAAATTCGACAAATAGAACTTGCAAAACTCATCCCTGAATCTTGAATCACAAGTTGCGAGCAGTCACGCAAAGCAGCCAAAGATTCCACTCCCATATAGTCCACCCAGCATTATTTTAGAAATAAATCTGATGGATCTGTGGAAATCTATTTTAAAAAGGGTCAAAGTCCTGAAAAGCCCCTGTTTTCCAACCCAATTTGCTTTCACGAAAAATCAGTGTTCTAAAATGTGTAATGCATTACGATGTGTCGAGGTCGAGGAATCATAAGCTTAAGCGTGTCAATGCGAAGAATAGATGTCATAATGCGTTTCATACTTTTAATATTATTTTAATTATTTTTAAGGTATTAAATATATTTTTATATAAAAAAATAGATTTTTAATATATCATAAAAAAAAATTTACCAAAAAAAAAGGGGATTAGGAGGGATAATGCGCCGCCTAGGCGCGCCTAATCCCCCCTAGGCGCTCGCATTATCATGCATTTTTGAACCAGACGCATTTTTACACGCATAGGTCGAATTCTACGCGTTTTCGACCCGCATCACGCCTAGGCGCGACTTTTAGAACATGGCGAAAAATATTCCTGTAAATGCATTTTTTTTGAAATAGAAGACTTATCTACAGTACAAATGCTGACTTTGATCATGATTTTTGGGGTGTTTGTAGTTGTCCTAGCTATTTAAGAACTAAAGATGATGATGAATCTCCTCCTAGGTGAAGGAAACCGAAGAAAGTAAGTCAACAACAGTTTTGTGAAGCTTTTGAAAGTAAAGAACTTACTGCACTTGGTAAGCCCTCAGGAAAATTTGATTACTATGTCAAATTCACTCCACCACCGGTGACAAATGAACCAATTGTCCTTTCGGAATGGGATGATGACAATGGAGACGTTTGCCGAATTTAAAAGTATTGGGATTGGAGAGATCATGATGAAAATCCCATGTCACAAGCTGTGAAGCTGCATCTGCAGCTATGTTTCATCCTCCAAAGAACTTTACTCCCTCAAAAAGTGTTGAAAATGATCACTCTGATCATATGTGGAAGGTAAAAATCCAACCACTAGAAAGGCTGTTGGATTTGTAGAGACTATTTCTCCAGTAGAAGCAGTATTATTCTGGCAGTTCAAAAATGAAATCAGACAGAATTCCCTACTTCAGAAAAATGATTAAAGCTAACAAAAGATCGAAAGGAGTTTTAAACAACAAGCTGCTACTATACTCTCTCTAATTGAAGCCTATAAAAAAATAATAGAGACAATTCATAATGAAATCATGTCTCTAAAGACTTCATTTTGATACACGCGAAAAAGAAATTAAGGAGTTAAAAAACCCAATTGATTGCCATGGAATCCCAAAGTTTCTTTTCTCCATCCACAACATGGCATCCTTTGTCATTACTACAATCCTTAACTGATAGCCCATTTAGCTTAAATAAAAACCCAACTAACTATAAAACCGCTTCTCTTTTCACCCCTGAAGAACATGACAGAAAACTAAGGCCACCTAAAAGACTTATCCCAGAAGTCACCTAAAACCTCAAATAATCTTTCTCAAATGCCCCACAGATGATGATAAAAAAATCCTATCTCTACCTACCTAGAGAGATGTAAATCCCAAAATCCAACGACGCTTCGACCTTTTCTTATTTTTATAATAATTGAAATTAGCTCTAAATCCTATGAATCCTTCTATTCAGTGAAGATTACCAACATTTGTATATGGTTGATGAAACACAAAAAGGTCCAAAAGTTGAAGTACTATCTTGAGAATGATATTCTGGACAATATGATGATGAAAGAAAAACTAACCGATACTGATGAAAGTCAACCAATTACAAATAATTACTATTTTCAAAATGGTGATTTATTTTTAAAATTAACTATTGATGATATGCTGCCTTCTCAATGGATATCAAGACTACAAGAAATGTTGTCGTGAGACACAACAGAACTAACAAAGCCCAATATGACTCATAATTTAGTCATAAAGGGAATTTCGGCAAGACTCGCTGGTCTTATGAAAGAATGGTTCATATCTCTTGAAAATTATAAACGACGATAGTAGGCAAACGTGTAGTCACTTGATGTCTTCTTTGATGATCTGCACAAGGAGTTTTGTAGAAAATTAGATCATGCAAAGGAAAAAACTAGTGAAGAATTCTTCAAATTTAAGTGTTGCTCTTATAAGCCTAAAGAAGACAGACACGTTTAAAGAGATCATGAAGATATAATACATTCTTGGGAGGATGGATGATGACAATCTCAAACAACTTCTCTCGAATCTCTCCCACAAATTCTTTGTCAGGAAACCCATTGGATAATGGAATTAAGACGACAATTAATGTCTCAAACGTCCATTGGAGAAATCCACAACTGGTATTGAAAATTCGAACAAACATTGTAATCAAAGGGAGTTTTTTCAGAGACTTCAATATGAAAGGAAAGCAATTCGACAAGACATTTGACCAATCAAACCAGAAGATCAAAAACAGATATATTGATAGAGAATCTAATTGTTAAAGACCCAGAAGATTCAAAAAAATAAAAAAATCAAATCTAAAGAAAAAGAATTTTTACAAGAAAATTTTCAAAACAGAAAGGAAACAAATGTTTCATTTGTGGAAAAAGGACGTCATTCTGAAAAAAAAAAAAGCACCAACAAAAGAAAAGGAAAAATCTACCAAATGAAACATTTGGGGCTCCAATCAACACCAAACCGAGCTCAGATTAAACCTTCAATCAAACACCACAATGACAACCAACAACCTCCAAACTGACACCACCCATACACCGGTTGCTCTAACGCCAATCAGCCCACAAAGGACTCGGCGTGAAGAGTATGACCACCACTACATTAGGCCATAAAGGCTAGAAGAGAAGGAGAGACCAAAGCAAGCACTAAGAAAGGAGGCGCCACTCCCTCTCTCTCTCTCTCTCTCACGGCTACATATTTTTTCCACACTCAAACACAAGACAATTAAGAAACTAAATATGCCAACTTAATGGGCTTTTAGGTCAACCACAAAGGACCCCTATAGATAACTAAATGGGATTTCAACTTTAAGTCGTCCAAGGTAATGGGCCGAGTCATGAGCAACACCAATACAATTGGACTACTTCAAATGACCCACTTAGGTAGTCGGAATGGTTTGTTTATTATGGTGTCGACATTTCACTTTAATCATCGGCTGGTTTAACATCATCACCCGAATTTATTGGGTATCAAAAAATCCAACAAATCTCCACTTTGATTCCAATAAATCTGTAAGCAACTAAAACATATAGTTTATACTTGCATAACCTAGGTAACCAATAAAATTGGTATCACGGACCTTATTTCGTGTCTTCACTTGAAACACATACCATACCTGTTCCATATACTCACCATGGCTAAGGTCAAGAACACCTAAGTACAAACAAGTAATCATAGCAATCAATTAAGAGCAAATAAATATGCGACGGAGATATCATATAGGATAACACATAGATCTTTTCAAAACATTTTCACACAGAACAACGGATTAACACCAAGTAAATCAACAGGCCAACATATATGCAACAAATGCAAAAATGACCTCACAAAGATCTCATCACACATATCCTATCCCATTCCGTGTTGCTCACTCCTCAAGAACACATATCTCACATCATCGCCCACTATGCTCACTAGACTAATCACTCAACCAAACACACGTCTAACTGGTAAGTCTCTATAGATCCTAAGTTCTTGGGATAATCCTCTATCACCACATCACCTCTCCAACCTAAATGGATAATGGCTCTCCACCTAATAGAAGTACCTCATTTGCACTCCACCTGATCAGGGTCTCTTCGCGGATAAAGGATTCCAGACATTTAATCACCTCTCCACCGTGATCCAAATATCACACACTACATCCCACGGTACAATCCACCAATGTACCCCTAGGTAGATACTCCACCTTACCAAAAGACATACCACACACAACTAATGCATCACAAACCCACTATGACAAATCAATACCTTTCGGCGACCACAAAGGTTAGGGCTCAATTTAAATTTGCCCACGCTCCAACAAAGTTACTCCAATCACCAATGCTCTCACAAATCCACAAAGAATTAATCCCACAAAGGGAATGGTGAAGGTGGCACTCACAAAGAGAATAGAAGAAAGAGTTGATTACTTCACAACACTCACAAAAGAGGTTCACGTAGAGAGTGAAGAAAACCCACATAGGCTGCCTCGCATAATCTCACAAACCACACAGGCTTACAAAGATGAAGGAGAAAATGGATGCCCCTCTAACTTCTCACTACCACTCTCTCACACCACCCACAGAGCAAAACGGAGTACGTCATAGATCTCAACCCTCTATGCATGCAAACAATTACACCAAGTAATAAGATCACTCTAATTCATGCCAATGCACATATAATCACTCGACCCAAAGACAGAATTCGCCTAACCACTCTCCTCATCTTTCCTTTTATCATCCCTAGGATAGTCTATTCCAACCATGTCCAAATTACTGCAGTTAAAAAACATATCTTATCTTTCGTACATGCCTTAGACCACATTTGCCAAATTAAAAAGTCACATTTTTCACTAAAACATGCACAGCTCATAATGTGTCGTCATTTTACCCAAAAAAAAATGCACAAAACACAAAATGCAACCAACAACGACCACAAGTAAAGTATCGACACTGTTCACACAGAATAGTCAAATAAACTTTCCCATTCTATTTTATTCCAATAAATTTGGTAATCTTTAAATAATTTCTGACCCCATGACCAAGGTAGTTTAAGAGAAAATATCTATTTAGTAATTCTACATTTTCTTCTAATAGATTCCATTCTTTTATGGATTTAGATACTTTGATATATATCTTTTCAAATTTCTTAGTATATTCGTTTAATTCACACATATCACATATTTTTAATAGTTCAATTTATCTTTCTTCTTGTAAGGCTTCTTGAGTGATCATGTCTTTTAGTTTCTGGTATAACTTCTCCTAAGAGTAAGTGTCTAAAGAAATTTTCTATTCGTTTTAAAACTTCCTTAAAGTTTTCAGCATCTAAGCTTTCATTGCTATCAATAGTAGTATTGGATTTTTCTCCATATTTGATTTTATTTTTAGTTTCTTCAGATGTTTTTCTCCAGATATCAGAAGTAATTCCTCTAAAGGTGTGGATTATAAAATTATATGCTTGAGTAGTATTTCATTTATGAAAAGCAACTGCTAAATCAGTAGCTTTTGTCCATGAGCCAATAATTTCACTTTTATTATTGCTATCATCAACATCTAGCCAAATTCCTGTTGTAGGAATTGATTCAGTAAAAAGTTTAACTGTATTATTATTCCTAAGGTGTATGGATTTGGTTGATATAATCTTAGATCATTTTTTAAAATTATGACTTTTTTGTTCTATTATTCCATGTTCTTTCGTCCATTCTAAATTTCAGTCATCAGATTCGACTTGAGTTCAATCTGTAATAATATTAGTTCTACTTGTGTCTCCGACTAACGGTTGAGTTTCAACTTGTTGATTTAAAGGTGGAGTGTTAATTTTAGTAGTTTCTTCTTTGGGTAGAGAATCATTCATATAAACATTCTTAGTTTGAATAGCTAATTGTTATAAGCTTTGTTTATAATCTTTAAATTCTTCTCCAGTAGCTTCATATAATTTTGTTTCTAATTCTTCTATAACATAAGCCGTAAAGGTGACTCGATTGATATATAAGAATCCCTTTTAAGTTTTGATTCTTTAAATTTCGATTCAATTTGTTTATATATGATTTTTGGTCATATTTTAATATTATCATTTACAATTTTTAGATTGGATTCGATATTTCTTATATGATTTATAACATCTTGATTTATAATATCTGTTTTTCCTAACGGTTGAGCATAATTATCATATTATTTTAGAAATTGATTTATTACAATATCTTCTTCTTCTTCATATTCGAAAAATTCATCTACTAAAATTTGTAATCCTTTATTTTTTATTTCTGCTAATTGTTGGGAACTATTTACTTGTTTTATCTCTTCACTCAGAGATTTATATTTAGTACTTAAATTTGTTGCTAATTCTTGCAATTTAATTCGATTATTATTAATTAATATATTAATATTTTGTAATTCTTCTAAAATAATTTTATCTCTTCTATTCATTTTATAAGTTTTAAAAATTTTCTTCAATTTCGTTACTAGGCTCTGATACCAATTTTGGGGGTAAAAAGTGGAAAATAATTAAAACATAAATAATGGACAATATTCTCATAAAAAGACAAAAAATTGTGAAAATGAATGTGAAGGAAGCTGTTCAACCAACTTAATTTATGAGTAATGCTATTCATCCCCATTGTGTTTACAAACAAAATCTAGGTAGCGTTAATATGGCATTAAATGATAGATGAAATTAAATAAGTCATTTAATTTCACATTTCATTTAACATATCAATTAGAGTCATCTAAACTGTGTTTGTAAACAAACTGGGAATGAATAACATTACTCTTAATTTATAGATGAATTGTGTTTACTATCATTTACTGATTGAATTAAGTCAACAAAGCCGACAAAGCATTTATTGCTTACAAGGGTAATTTGGATAATTAACGACATCACATGTAGCAAAGTCGAACACTCAAATTGCAGCTTTATTCCCAAGAGCCTGGGACCATTTGATATGATATTATAATTGATTTTTTTGGCAAAAAAGTGAGCCAAGACAGTGGCTATATGACTAACTTCTTTAAGCAACTAGCTCCCATTATATTACCTCTACAAAACATGTTGAAGAAAAATCATCCACAATCGTATTTCAAACAAATTTAGGCTGTCAAAAGAACCAAGCAGGAGATTCATGATCTTCCAGGATTACAAATTTCTACTGATGGGAAAAGAATCTTAGAAACAGATGCACGTGATTCATACTCGAGAGCAATACTTCTAGAACAAAAGGATGGTGAAAAGATAATTTGCGAATATGAAAGTGGAGTGTTCAAAAAGAAAGAAAAGTATTACCACTCTACATTCAAGGAGATTTTCGCAATGAATAGAGAAATTGAAAATTTTCAATTTTATCTTATTGGTCACAAGTTTCTAGTCTAAATGGACATTAAGGCATTTTCTCAAATGTTAACTTCAAAAAGAAACATAGGTGGAATAGTTTTCAAATTTAGTCAAAGACGTCAAAGGAAAAATCAATCTCTTACCTGATCTTTTCTCCAAAACACCTCCCATTTAATCATAAATTCCTATCTTCTGTACGTTTAATCCACTATCCCAAAATCCTTCCATCCAAAATTTTCTTCCTAAACTTCAAAATCCGATAAGAAATCGGACAATTCATTCAAAGTCAAAAGAGCTCATTTTAAAATACCTATCTATGATTATCAGACAATACGACATACAAATTCTACATGTTTAGTTTACTTCATCTTCATATGAAGATGCTTGCAAATTGATTATGAGTTGTGTGTAATGTTTATTCATGATATTTTGTGTGTTTTGAAAATGTTTGATGGTTCTATGTTCTTGGCATTATGACCTGGTGTTTTGGGGAATTAAATTTGAGTTTTGCCCGAGGACGAACAAAAGCTAAGTGTGGGGGAATTTGATAGGAATGTAAAATGCATATTTTTCTCTCCTTATTTTATGTGCTCGTATGATTATTTTGTGATAAAATGTACTCAGTACGCTCATATTTTGATTTAGGTGGCAATTCTATGGATATGGCGTAATTTGGAAGAAATAGGTAAAAAAAGATCAAAATGGAAGAAAGTGAAAGTTCAAGGACTAAAGTGCAAATATTCTAAACTTGTTTCTAACCTTGTGATGAAGATTCGAGAGTGTTAGAGGTCAATTGGATGAAGAAAGTATTCAAAGGGATGAAATATGGCTAAAACATTTTCACATATCAACTTTCAAGCTGAAAAGTTTTGCATCGGTTTTTAACTTCATATTGAGACCAATTTTAGATATAGTAAACGATCGAATTTGAAGATGGTCTCTGAATAAAAGTTGTAGCCCTTTGAGTTATCTTTCTAACGCATCTTGAATCGTCTCAATCGGACATTGGAAGAGAAAGTTATGATGAAAATACTGAAGCTGACGCAAAGTGGACAGATTTCTAGCGCTCAAGCGCTCTCCTATAGCGCTCAAGCGCCGCGCGCCCCCACAGATTTTAGGTTTTTATTGTTTGGGCCATGAAAACTCGAGAAAAAGACTCCAAATTGGCCAAAAATGTGTAGGGAAGTATAAATAGACCTAAGGAGGCAAAAATACAAGGGGATAACCTCTCCAACTTCATTCTTCTCTATTTTTCTCTTAGATTCATGAATTGTAACTAAACTTTTACACTTAGTTGAAGGAGATTGAAGCCTCGGAACCATATATTATGAGATCAAAATGGGTTTTCTTAATTTAATTCATGTTTTTTAGTATTGAATATTCTTCTACATTTATTTCTATGATTGTTATGTTTAATTGCTAGGAGACCTACTAGTTTATTATTCGTTGCAATCTACCGCTAAGTTAAATATCAAATCCGTAATTGTTTGATTCCTTTAACTTGTGAAGCACTAGGATTTGATAATTTTCTGCGATAGAGGTTATTGAATCTTAAGAAGAATGTTTAAATAGATTGAATGCAACCGCTGGTGTTTGTGTTATCTAGTTCATCGATTTCTCTATTGTGTAAAGCTGTTATTAAATTGAATCTTGAGCGCTGGTCTGGGGTTATTTAATAATTAGGGTTAATTAGAACGTTGGTTTCTAACTAACTAAAATTAAGGAGAAATAGGAAAATTATTCCAACGGTGAATATTCGATATATGAATTGAATTATCCTTGCATCTATGATCAGTTGTGGATTTTCGAAGGTGGATATTGACTTGGACCAAGGTTAGTCTTTTGATTATTTTCGTCAATTTAATTTTCATTGTTATTAATTACATTATTTACAATTGTTTGCATACAAAATCCCCCCAATCATTGTACGGAGCATAAACTATTGAATTACACACTTTTCGTGGGATCGACCCTTACTTCCACTACTACATTAGTTTTAGAGGTTTAAAGACTATTTTTGGGTGCCTACGACAGCACGCCAAATTTTGGCGCCGCTGCCGGGGAGTGGTGTTAATTTATTTTTGTGCTTCTTTAGTTATTTATTTTATTTTGAAAAAAAATCAAAAAAATCATAATTTTTAGGTTTTTAGACAATTTATTGTTTTTAGGAGTTTTAGCATAGAATTTTATTTATTTTTCTTATTCTAGTTTCCTTTTAACTTGTTTTTCATATTTTTTTTTTTAGTTTCCTTGATAGTTTATACTCATAACTCGATCTTCTACTCAAGAAACTTGATTGAAAATATGGCTACCAATTCCCAACAATTTGGCACCAGATTTGATCCCCCTTCTAGGCAAGTTAATGAGATAAATGTTTCATCCATTGAACAACAACTTGCGAATCTAACTACTCTTATTTGTCAAATGGCAGTAGGTACTATGCAAACGGCAAAGGCTTGTGGAATTTGTTCATTTGTAGGCCATCCAACTGATATGTGTCCAACACTTCAAGAAGAATCCGTTGAACACGTAAATGCAGCCGATAGCTTCCCTGGACAACAACAGAGGAATTATGATCCCTATTTAAACACGTACAACCAAGGATGGAGGGATCATCCAGATCTTAGTTATGCGAATCAACAAGTGAATCAACCTATGAATCAAAATTGGCAGAATTTCCAGCAATATAATCAGCTATACCCTCCTAAACATCAACATGGCCAAACTTCTAACTCTAGTATGTCTTTAGAAGATCTAGTTAAATCTCTTGCCACTAACACTTTACAATTTCAACAGGAGAGAAGGGTTATCATTCAAAGTTTGAAGAATCAAATGAGTCAAATGGCTAACGCGGTCAGTAGGTTGGAGTCACAGAATATGGAAAAATTGACATCTCAAACAGTGATAAATCCAAAAGAAAATGTAAATGCAATCTTGTTGAGAAGTGGAGTGGAGATTGAAGCTCCAGTGAAGGTAGCCCCTACATCATCGATGGAAGAAAATAAAGAATATATCACAGCAAAAAAGAGTGCTCCTAACGATACTGAGGTAACTGAGCGTAAGTTTCCACCTCTTTCTGATTATAAACACGTACCTCCTTTTCCTCAAGCTTTAGTAAGATCTAGGAAATATGAACAAGATCATGATAAGCTGCACGAAATTTTTAGTAAATGCGAAGTAAATATTCCACTTTTAGATATGTTTAAACAAGTGCCTCGTTATGCTAAATTTTTGAAACACTTGTGCACAAGTAAAAGGAAACAGAAATTAAAAGGGTAAAAGTTGGAGAACAGGTATCTGGAATAATTCAAAAGAAACTTCCTGCAAAGTGCATGGATCCAGGTATGTTCACTATCCCTTGTATGATAGGCAATACTAAGTTTGAGAAGGTCATGTTAGATTCCGGAGCATCTATTAATGTCATGTCATATTCTGTATACACTTCCTTGAAACTAGGACCTTTAATTGACACTGGTGTGATCATCCAACTGGCTGATAAATCTAATGCCTATCCTAAGGGGGTAGTTGAGGATGTTCTTGTGAAAGTTAATGAGTTGATTTTTCCTGCTGATTTTTATGTGCTTGACATGGGCAGCAGTAATCAAACTCTCCCTATTTTGTTAGGAAGACCGTTCTTAAGGACATCTCAAACTAAAATGGACTTTCATAATGACACACTAACCATGGAATTTGATGATAAAACTATTATACTTAATATTTATGATTCCATGAAACATCCATGTAATAATAATCATGTTTATTTTATTGATGTGATTGATCAATTAGCACAGGATGTTTTCGAATTTGTTGCTACAAAAGAATGGGAAGTTGTCAATATTGAGCATCTTGGAAAGGAAAAAGAGGAGCTGGCATTAAACACTGAGTTACAAAGAACTGTGGCAGCATTAAATGCTCTTCCAAAGTCAGGTATCAGTTCTTGTTTTGTATTACCAGTTTCTAATGAGAAACCTCTATCTTCTGATTTGCAGACTTTCATTTTGGATTTGAAACCTTACCCTAGTCACTACAAGTATGTATTCCATGGAGGTGGAGGAACACTGCTAGTTATCATTCTCATTGAACTTAGTACACTTCAAGGAAGATCGAAGCCAACCATGATAGACCCGGGTTAAATAAAGAAACATTGAGTCGAGCCAAAGACGATAAACAAAGGAGCTACTTGGGAGGCAACCCAAGGGGAGTTCGTTCCTTTATCTTTTTATTTTTGTTTTTATTTTTCGTATTCCATCATTTATTTTAGTTATATTTGTCCTTTTCTTTGCATTGGACCTTACATTGGAGACAATGTAAGTTTTAAGTATAGGGGAGGAATTTAGATTTAGGTTGCATTTATATTGAGTGAGTTAATTTTTTTTTTTTAAAAAGAAAACACAAATGTGCATGATTTTTCAAGAAGAGAAGTTGAGGTTAAAAGATTTTTTGTTGTGTATGCTATTTGCTAGAATTAGTTAGGCTTTTGAAGAACTCATAACATAATTGAATGAATGATCCTCCAATTTAGAGTTGATTAGTAGAGTTATTTTCTTTAAGGATGGTAGTAATTAAATTCTGTAGACAAAAGTCAATGAGATTTTTGAGCCTTTAGACTGATACATCCATAACAGTCTCATTATTTCTTTTCATGTGTGATATTCTTTCATGGTTTTGTTTCTCTAGAACTTGCCTTGATTCTCTTCAAGATCACATTGATACATGAATGCACGAACATGATTAAGGCCATCTTTGTTACATAAATGAGCTTCATTAGCCAAATAGCCAACCCTGTAATTGAATTTTCCGTTGTTGAGCCCATTTGAGCCTTATTGCCTTTTCTTTGTATAAACTCACATTACAAGCTTTAAACTGGAAAAACAATATCTTTACCCAAGCCTTAGAGCTAGTGGAGTATCGTTGAATGTCATGAAAAGTGTGGGTATGCAAGAAAATAAGTGTGGGGGTATCAAGATTTATGGTAGTGCTATTATTGGTGAATTGGAACAAATTTTCTATGTCAATTTAGGGAGTTCCAGTATTGATGTATAATTTGAAGTTTACATTGTGCAAGAAAAACGCAAGAAGGAGAAGAAAAAAATGAATGATTGAAGAAAAAAAGAAAAAAAAATAAGTGATGAAAGAGAGTGATTTTAATGTGAAAAAGATCTATATTCATAACTCTTCATACATCTCAAAAGGAGTTCGATTTGTGTGGGATAGATGCAAAAATGATGAAACTATCATGTGGAGTGGTTATTTTACATGTCTTATATATATGTTTGAGCTAAGTTTTTTTTATCTTTGCTCCACTAGTTTCGATGGCTCTTAAGCCACATACCCAAATATTTCCCACCTTGACTATAAGCCACATTACAACCTTCGAAAAGTCCTTATGATTCTTGTAAAGCATGTGATCTAAGTGGTGGCGAATGAGAAGATATGCAAGCATATGGTAGAACATCCCCATTAGAATGAATTTGAGCGAAACATTTACCATTTTAAACTCATGAGAGTTGAGTGCTTATATCCGTGAGGGTCTACATGTTTAGTTTACTCCATCTTCATATGAAGATGCTTGCAAATTGATTATGAGTTGTGTGGAATGTTTATTCATGATATTTTATGTGTTTTGAAAATGTTTGATGGTTCTATGTTCTTGGCATTATGACCTGGTGTTTTGGGGAATTAAATTTGAGTTTTGCCCGAGGACGAGCAAAAGCTAAGTGTGGGGGAATTTGATAGGAATGTAAAATGCATATTTTTCTCTCCTTATTTTATGTGCTCGTATGATTATTTTGTGCTAAAATGTACTCAGTACGCTCATATTTTGATTTAGGTGGCAATTCTATGGATATGGCGTAATTTGGAAGAAATAGGTGAAAAATGATCAAAATGGAAGAAAGTGAAAGTTCAAGGACTAAAGTGCAAATATTCTAAACTTGTTTCTAACCTTGTGATGAAGATTCGAGAGTGTTAGAGGTCAATTGGATGAAGAAAGGATTCAAAGGGATGAAATATGGCCAAGACATTTTCACATATCAACTTTCAAGCTGAAAAGTTTTGCATCGGTTTTCAACCTCATATTGAGACCAATTTTGGACATGGTAAACGATCGAATTTGAAGATTGTCTCTGAATAAAATTTGTATCCCTTTGAGTTATCTTTCTAACTCATCTTGAATCGTCTCAATCGGACATCGAACGAGAAAGTTATGATGAAAATACTGAAGCTGACGCAAAGTGGACAGATTTCTAGCGCTCAAGCGCCGCGCGCCGCCACAGATTTTAGGTTTTTATTGTTTGGGCCGTGAAAACTCGAGAAAAAGACTCCAAATTGGCCAAGAATGTGTAGGGAAGTATAAATAGACCTAAGGAGGCAAAAATACAAGGGGAGAACCTCTCCAACTTCATTCTTCTCTATTTTTCTCTTAGATTCTTGAATTGTAACTAAACTTTTACACTTGGTCGAAGGAGATTGAAGCCTCGGAACCACATATTGTGAGATCTAAATGGTTTTTCTTAATTTAATTCATGTTTTTGAGTATTGAATATTTTTCTGCACTTATTTCTATGATTGTTATGTTTAATTGCTAGGAGGCCTACTAGTTTATTATTCGTTGCAATCTACCGCTAAGTTAAATATCAAATCCGTAATTGTTTGATTCCTTTAACTTGTGAAGCACTAGGATTTGATGATTTTCTGCGATAGATGTTATTGAATCTTAAGAAGAATGTTTAAATGGATTGAATGCAACCGCTGGTGTTTGTATTATCTAGTTCATCGATTTCTCTATTGTTTAAAGCTGTTATTAAATTGAGTCTTGAGCGCTGGTCTGGGGTTATTTAATAATTAGGATTAATTAGAACGTTGGTTTCTAACTAACTAAAATTAAGGAGAAATAGGAAAATTATTCCAACGGTGAATATTCGATATATGAATTGAATTATCCTGCATCTATGATCAGTTGTGGATTTTCGAAGGTGGATATTGACTTGGACCAAGGTTAGTCTTTTGATTATTTTCGTTAATTTAATTTTCATTGTTATTAATTGCATTATTTACAATTGTTTGCATACAAAAACCCCCCCAATCATTGTACGGAGCATAAACTATTGAATTACACACTCTTCGTGGGATCGACCCTTACTTCCACTACTACATTAGTTTTAGAGGTTTAAGGACTATTTTTGGGTGTCTATGACAGCACACCAAATACCCATCCATAAAGGAATATATTACGTGTCTGGCAGTCGAGTCTACTAAAGAATCTACCGTATGCATTGGATATTCATCTTTGGGTGTGGTTATGTTTAGGTTCCTGAAGTCTATGCACACACTTAATTTACCATTCTTTTTTAATACTGGCACAATATTAGACAACCACTCGACATACCTGGTTGTTCTAATAAAGACTACTTTTAATAATCGCTCTACTTCTTTCTTAATCTCAGGAAGTACATTAGGAGCAAAGCGCCTAGGAGGTTGCTTATGAGGTTTAAAGTTTGGCTTGGTTGGCAATCTATGTTCCACCAAATCTCTATCTAAACCAGACATATATTCATATTCCTAAGTAAAACAATCCTTATATTCATTTAATAAAGCGATTAATTTATCACTAAACCTTTTGGTCGAGCATCTGGCTGACGAATGTTGGGCAATCTTCCCTTTCATTGTCGATATTCACTTTAGTCAAAGGGTCTTGTGCTTGAGTGTATCTAGGCTTGTGATCCTTATTACTTCATCGTCCATTTCCCTTATAGGCACTTCTTCTTCTAAACAATCTAACTTGTTAACTTTTCGGCCCATGCTCTGTTCCAATTCTAACACTGCCAATTTATCTCCCAATATCTTCAAGGATGCTTCTTCTTTTGTCTTGTCTTTACATTCTTTATTGAAAGCCATTAATTTGGCTCCGAATGCCTGAATATCGACTGTTTTCCTTTGTTGCTTATAACTCATCTAAAACTCCTTGATTACTCTTTTGTCAATTACTGGCTCTTCTAGGGTCATTATGTTTGGCCTCATTTGACTGAACATTTTAGTGAGTGCATCTATTAAAAATGGCTCTTCGCTCTGTGCAACAATTTAAATTTCTTCTCTATCCTGGATTACTCTAACTGGTCCATAACTTCCTTCGTACATGAACCTTTCCGCTGAGTTTATTTCTACGACGAAAGGTCTATGATTTGCCTGCACCACTTCTACTTTACCCTTGTCATTCCAGAAAACCAGGCATTGATGGAGCGATGAAGGTATACAGTGACTTCTGTGTATCCAATCCCTTCCTAATAACACATTGTAACTAGTAGGACCATCTATTACGAAGAAGACTGTGGTCCTAGTAGTTGTCCCTACAATTATGTCCAATAGCATAACCCCTTTAGCTGAAGTTGCTCCTCCATTGAAACTTGTAAGGATGACTTCTATTGGAATCATATCACTTTCTGTGTTTGCAAATTTCCTCATCATCCTAGATGGAATGGTGTTTATAGCTGCTCTATTATCGATAATTACTTTCGCCACAAGTATACCGTTAACTAAAGCCTTAATGTACATGGCCTTAAGTGTTTAGTTAACTTCATGGCGAGTCTCTTAAAAATAACCTTTTCAGCAGCATATATTTCCACTTCCTACTTGTTCTTTATTGAATTATCTTTTTATTATAAGTCAACGTGTAGTATGTCATATGGAGCTTCTGCTTCCTGAATTTCCTTTTTATTGTTTTCCAATGTTCTTTCTTCTGTTACCCAACCTGTGGGAGGATGCATTATTCTTGGAGGTGATCCATACTTTTCAAAGCGAGGTACTTTCTTTTTCCTCTTGGGTATCCCGTACAGCACATAATAATCAAAAGAACGCCCAGATGGTTCCCCCAACAAGTCTACTTCACGAACTCTCTCTCTCTCTATGTAGTTGCTTCAACAGGGTATTGCGTGATACTCTTCTTTTTCTTCTTTCTGCTTCCAGATCAATTTCCTCTTTGATGTCTGTTATACCATCATCCTCTTCATCATCATAGGCCTCCCTAGAAGTTTGGCCTTCTTTACACTCCAACACACATGTTTCTTCCTCGTTATCCTCCATTTTTTCTTCATCTTTCTCTTTGCTCTTGAACTTATTGGCTAGTAAATAGTTATTAGCCATGACAGGAGGTAACGTACCGAACTGAATAGTAAAGGGGTGATCTGGATCTTCATCATCCCTTTTGTCTCACTCAAACCTCAATCTCCTAGAAGAATTCTCTGGCAGTTCTTCCATCAATTCACATGTACCAGTTTTTTCACTGTCTTCGAGAACATTTTGATTGGCCACCTTGAGTAATTTAGGCATCTTAGGACGTGGTACTCCATATTGTTGCCTCATCATTCGTCCATAATTACGTTGAAAATGCCTTTGTTGGGTTTTAGTCATCTCGTTGAAGGGTATCACCCTTCCTGCATTATACTGGAACGAATGCCATACATTTGGTTGGCGAGGTTGCGGCCTGAATGTTCTCCCGTTATTTATTGACCTGAACTGCCTCTCAAAAGGTGGTCCCCTATGGAATGATGTGCATTGCCCTCTAACGGACTGAGCATTTGGGAAAAACCTAGGGCGATGGTGATGCTGCCACATCCCTAGTCTCTTTGTATTTGCACTCACTTCTCCTTTACATATTTCACACAGGACGTCTTCATCATTTTTAGGCTCCTTCCCTTTGATACCTTCAAAGACATTGGGGTGTGGCTCAGGGCCCATTTCTCCATCATCTATAACCAACTTGAATTTTGGCAACTTGTTTTTGAAACCAGTCGTCACCATGTTCACCTCAAGTGGTTGTGGAAAAGGGTTTTCATCTACTACCATCTTCTTCTTATCCTCGAACGTGATTCGTCATAATTCAATGGCATCATGTAACACATGGCGAAAAACCAAGCAGTTGTTAGTCAAATGTGGCCATGCATTATGCCACTTACAATATTTTTTACCCTTAATTTGTTCAAGGCTTGGCAACTTATGTTTATTGCTCAGCTTTATCTGTTTATCCTTATATAGTTTATCAAATATAAGGGTAGCTTTGGTTACATCGAACGAGAACATTCTAACCTTTTTGTCTTCACTTTTTATAGGCACATCCTTGCCCGATGATCTAGGCTTACCCATTATAGAACAAGCATACGCATCTCCTTTGATTAATTCGGCCAAAAACATTTCGGTTTGATCGTAATACTCGTCATTAATGGTATGAACATCAAAATTTGGGTCTCTATAATAAGTCCCCTTACTAGAATTTTTCATTTGCTCTTCTTCTCTTATTAATCGTTCATACGTAATCACGTTTGCGCTTAATTGGAAAAGATCGGAAAATTCCCTTTCTTGGAATTTCTTTTTCAAATCAAAGCTTAGACAACTTTGAGCGATTTTGACAAACTCCTTTTTAGGCAAAGGTACAAAGCATTTACTTCTTGCTATCTTGAACCTTTGAAGGAAACCTTCTGCCCATTCGTTTGGCATTTGACGTAGATTTGCCAAATCGGCCAAAGTAACTTTATACTTAGTCTTATAAAATTGAGCGTGGAACAATTGTTCCAATTGCTGCCATGTTTGAACAGAGTTCGCTGGCAAATTGATGAACCAGGAGAAAGCAACTCCTATTAATGAACTAGGGAACAACCTCATTTTATGATAATCGGTCACTTCACCACTTTGCAACGTGAATCGCCATATGTGTTCTAGAGTGGACACTTCTCCTAAACCAGTGAATAATGAGAATTCTGGCACCTTATATCCTCTAGGCCATGGATATGCTTGATCCATCCAATCGGGATATGGCTTCGTGTAAGTAGGCCTAATGACAGGACGTGCCCCAAGAGCCATTTAATCATGTACTATCTCCATGATTTGATTCCTCAACATAACATTGGGATGATATGGAATTCCTACAGGTTGGTTTAATGGTCGATTTTCTTGGGGCCTAGTATTCGGTCTTTGGTTGGGCTATTATTACCATTAAACTGAGTATTCAAACCATCATTAATGTGCGGGATGTTCTGTCCATTATTCAGGACATTGTCCCTCGTATTTGGATAACCCCCCAGGTTTGGAATTCCATTATCACTGTTTAAGTTTAGCGTTCCACTACCCCCCTGGTTTGAAGTGGAAGGATCGAAAAATGGTTCTAAACCTTGACCTGAGTTTAAACCAGGGGAATTATGGGGTGAATTATGTCCCACAATCGTCCTGGTTTGAAAGTGATTCCCTACAAGTACAATTGGCTTACAAATTTGGCCTACTAACTTGTTCATTATTTCATTTTAATGTGTTCAATTATTTGGCCATTTTGTCATAATGTGCATTCCCATTTTAGGTAAATATTTCTATAGTATGAACATTTTGTAGATTTACCTGTTCAATGACATCCTGTGTAAGTTCTCCAAACAATGCACACATGGTTCAAGGACTCAACTCTATCATTGGTTCGTAATGACTCTGACTGCTCTGACTTCGTCCCTTTGTTTGTGGAGAGTTTTGCTGCTCCTCAATAGCTCGATCACAGACTGGACTACTCTCTAATTTGCTGGTTCCTCATCGGAATTCTTATAAGGTATAATGTTTTACTTTTTGTATCTTCAGACAACAAACACCAATGGTCCCACTGGGCGTGCCAAATTATTTCGCGCGGAAAGTCGTGCCTCGCTAACAATTAAAGAAAAACTCAGACGATTGTGTAAGAGACAAACCTCTTGAGACAAAGTCCCAAAAATGGGTATTTTATTGAAGATTTCGCGAGAAAACGAAATGATTCCAAGTGGCGTAAGCACACACAACAGTTGAAGAATTAAATGTAGTGAAAATAAAGATAATAAAAATTACATGTTCTCTATTTGAGAATATTTTATCTTTTTTTTTTTTGTTTTTCTCTATCGTCTCTCTCTTTTTATATTCCTTTGATTACTTCTTCATGACAAAC
This sequence comes from Fraxinus excelsior, assembly GCA_019097785.1. Lineage (NCBI taxonomy): Eukaryota > Viridiplantae > Streptophyta > Magnoliopsida > Lamiales > Oleaceae > Fraxinus > Fraxinus excelsior. The sequence continues at coordinate 22,783,456 of CM032634.1, forward strand.
TGCTTGGAAACTGCTTGATTGCTCTATAATTACCCGCTTTCTTTATGGTGGCTAAATGATCGTGGAACTGTTGTCTCTAACTGCTGCCATTACTCTTTGTCATTCAACTGCCTTCAACTGGGCTTCTTGAATCGTGGAATGTGATAAGATTGCTCAATAACCGCTTCAATAACAGTCATCCGGATAACTATAACACTTTATGTTCGCTAAAACCCTAGGCGATTCGAAGTTCTGGGCGAGAATGGGATCATCGCTCTGGGCGACTGTAAGGTACTTCATTTCCTCAAATTCTAGGCATCTTGAAAGCTTGGGCGACCATGTTGCGGTGTCTGTAGGCTTCCGCTGCATCCATCAATGATCATATTTGGGCTTGTATTCTGGACTCTTCTAACTGGGCTATTTAATTTGGGCTGCACTTTTAGTGTGTCACCATTGCACAACTCCGCTTTGGGCCTTTTGTATGGTTTTTCTTAGACCTATTCTTCAAATCTCTTATTTGGGGTTTCACTTCTTAGGTCATCTAACTGGGTCGTACGTTTTTATGTGTCAACACTTGTAATTTTGGAGGCAAAATCAAGAGCACTTCCATATTTGTAATGTATTGTATAAAATATTCTCTTTTTTATTATTTATATAACATGGGCTAATTGATTGTGTTGGAATTTGTGGTATTAGTTTAACCTAACTTTTAATTAATTTTAATATTTGTTCTTTTTTATGTTATGTTATTTATTTTCATGTGTTTCTACTATTGTATTTCTTGCATTTTCATTTATACGGCAAATGGATGATTGTGTTTAGTGATTTGTACATTGTTCGAGAGAAGATTGTGCATTTTAGACCAAATTGTAGAAATCCTAAGTTTGTTTAGTGGATAGAGATATATAATTAGTCCTAGGTAACCCATTGAGCTATTTTCATAAATATTTAATTCGGTTGTTTGGTTTTAATCGACATAGAGATATAGTAGGTTAACCAACCAATTATGGTTAATTTCGCTCGAGAAAGGTAATTAACTAAATTTGGAAAATCGAGTCTAACTTTGTAAGTAAATAATTTATTAATTGGCTCGTGGAGAAATTAATTAGGCGATGGTTAAGCGAAACCATGAATCCCAACCACGTTTTTCCTCCAAAAATCTCAAGTGTTTATGTTTTTTTTTTATTTCGTAGATTTTTAATTAATTTTCCTCAATTTCCAACATCGAACTTTATTTTGTGTTTGTTTTTATTGTTAAAACTAAATTGACTAAAGTCATGTAATCAAAAGTAAACATTCCTCGAGGGATCGACAATCCGGACTCAAAAAGTCAACTTTATTACTTGAACGCGACCCTGCGGTACATTATTTTAGCGAACGTCTATTTTAGCCTTTTTATGCACAAGAAAAAAAAATTAAGCAGTTAAAAACCCAACAAAGTGTCATGGAATCCCGAACTTTCTTTTCTCCATCCAACATATTGCCCATTTAGCTCAAATAAAACCCCAACAAACTTTGTAACCGCCTTTCTCTTCACCCCTAAAGAACATGACAGAAAACTAAGGTCGCCTAAAAGACTATACCAGATGTCACCTGAAACCTCAAATAACCCTTCTCAAACCCCCCCCCCCCCCACCCCACAGATAGTGATAAAAAATCTCATCTCTACCTTCGTGGAGAGCTGTAAAACCCAAAATCTAACGACACCTCAGCCTTTACCTGTTTTCATAACCAATGAAATTAGCTCTAAAGTCTATGAACCCTCATCTTCAAATGAGGATTACCAACCTTTGTATATAGGGTATGAAACACCAAAATGTACAAAAGTTGAACCATCCGAAGAAGGATATTCTGGACAATATTGATACACATAATTTATGCATTTATCTAGACCATATTACTAAGCTTTTATATTGTTAAAGTATTGATTTTTACTTAACGTATATCAATTTCCTCTTGTTTTCAGTTATGGACCTGTTCGAAGCAATTGGAAAATGAAGAATGACAAAATCGAATGAAATCTATAATTTTGAGATCAAATTCCACGAGTAGAATTTGAGGACATTGGTTGCACAATTGATTAACACAAGGACTAAACTGTGTTATTTGAGAAAGATGAAATCTTCGAGAGAAAATTACATTAAATGGGAATTGGATTTTAAATGGGCTTCAATTTGGACTTGGTTTTGGAAGTGAAAAATTCAAAATTCAGGTATTAGTTAATTAATTAAAAATATTAATCAATTAGGTCACAATTAATGGTCACATATACATAATTATAGGTCACAGCTTATCACACAAGTAACATATTATCAAATTATTTCGAGGTCACAAATCAAAATTTTTATAGGTCACAGTTTATTTCATTGATCACAAATAAAAAAATTACAGATCACAGATTTTTAAATTTGTTGGTCACAATATATATTTCAGTAATAAGTTATCAAATTTTAAGGTCACGACTTAATACTTATTACAGATAACCAGATAATTGATCACATACACCAAAAATTAGTTCACATACCACCGCCAACACCACTTACGACCACCCTCACCCTGCGACCATCGCCAGCACCACAAGACCATCACTATCGCACCAAATCCACCTTCACCGTTACAATTTTTAGATCACATGTTACAAATTAACTAATTATTGGACACAGGCATCCACACCACTTCACCATCGTCGCCTGCTGAAATCTACCCCTCCCCCAAAACTACCACATGGTCCACACAACACCACAGTCATCAACCCTCCAACCAATAATCAAGTCCGCCACCGCTATCGCCACCACCGTCAACACCTCCACCTGCACCACAACCTAAACTGCCTTACCATCTGTAACAAAAACACCATCACTACCACCACCTCTTGACAGCGACATCGCTGCCATTACTAGAATGAATGCTATGGTTTGTGCCCAGTAATTTTTAGCGACGGTGATGCTCACCCACCTGATCTCGTTGAGGAGAGGGAGAGTGAGAGAGGAGATTTCGCACCCACCAGATCTGATTTTTGAATAATGAAAATTGGTCTCTGATTTTTAAATTTTAATCTTCAAACGCTTGGAATCATGTAATTTCCACTTTTGGGAATCAACTTATAAAAATGGCCCACAACATTGGTGGCTTAGGTTGATAAATATATACACCATACGGAGGCAGAAGAAAGACAGGCAAACAAGGCCAGAAATTGAAAAATGAAAAAAAAAACGTGCACACACACACGACAGAAAATTGGACTCCAAAAAAGTGCGGCGGTTGTTGGTAATTGGAAAAAAAAAGGAGATACACAAATACAAAGGCTGGGGAATAGAGATTTGCGGCTGGCAATTGAGAAATGAGAGGAAGCAGCCAGCTAAAAAAAATAAGACAGGAAAAAGACAGCAGACACGGCAAGACAATTGGGAATTAATTACGTTTCGTCAATTTTGAGGATATTTCACTTTTATTTGTTTAACGACATTATGCTAGGCTAAATTATTTTGTACTAGGATTACGATGAACCTTGTACCATGAATTTTTAGCTCTCGATTTATTTATTTTTATATTCAAAACACGGTTTCAATTCTTGAATAATTGACATTAAATTAGTTTTCTCTAAAATTACTCGATCGCTAACTGTATGAATATTGTGACTTGGTTTATCTTTGAAAGATGAAAAAAAAAGTTAGAAATAGTGTCAATTGTCGTAGAGTTTGATAGAGGATAGAAATATACCGCTTTACTTTACGTGATCTTTAAGTATTCACAAATCTATTAATGTATTTTTATATGTTTGCATCCATCATAAAAATATCATCGGGTCACATGTAAAAATATATTTAATTCTACTTCAGAAAGATTGTTAAATAAATTAGGAATATTGTTCTTCATAATTGACCCGTGTTGTCAAATCTTTAAGTTTTAGGGTTAAAGGGGATTGATATAAGGGAATTTGAGATTTTAATATGTTTTTCATCATTGTATTTTTATAAAACTTGCATTTATTTTAGTTAAGTCCTGCATTCACAAGTGGATTACTTAATTTATAGGAAAAATCATGAATTTCAATTGTTTCGGTTAAGGCTAAGTTAATTCGAGTTTAAACTAGTACAATCTTTGTGGGTACGATACTTGGACTCAAAATCCATTTTCCTACTTGTTAACGAACCATGCACATGCGATATTTTCATGCAAAACAAATGTTTTCGTGACAAATATTATGATGAAGAACTACCTAATGCTGATGAAGGTCAACCAATCACAAATAATTACTATTTTCAAAATGGTAATTTATCTGTGACATTCACTCTTGATGATATACCACCTTCTCAATGGATATCAAGACTACAAAAAATGCTGACAAGGACACGATAGAACTAACAAAGCCCAATATGATTCATAATTTAGTCACAAAAGGAGTTTTGGCAAGGTTCATTGGTCTTATTAAAGAGTGATTCATATCTTTTGGAGATTATAGACAATGACAGTTAGCAAATGCTCAGTCACTTGATGCCTTCTTTGCCGATCTGCATTAGAATTTTGTGGAATACCAAATCATGCAAAGGAAAAGGCCAGTGAAGAATTCTTCAAATTGAAATGTTGCTCTTACAAGCATAAAGATTTGGATAGACACTTTAAAGAGACCATGAAGATATACTACATTCTTGGGAGAATGGATGATAACAATTTCAAACAAGATTATCTCGAATCTCTCCTATAACCGGATGATGGAATTAAATGACAATAAATGTCTCGAATGTCCATTGGAGAAGTCCACAACTAAGTATTGAGAACAGTTGAATTTAAGAGAGAAAATAAAACAATACAAAGAGAATAGAATAGTATTGAATAGTGTGATTTGTTTACAAGAGATGCATCCTATTTATAGTTTAACTTGAGATGAATGTTTTACTTTCTAATCAATGTGAGACTAACTAACATGTATATTGTGTATATATGTATATACATTAACAGCCCCCCCTCAAACTCAAGGAGGTAAAATGGAGACCAACTTGAGTTTGGAAACTAAATCCTGAAAGCGTCCAGGAGGATACGTTTTAGTGAAGATATCAGCAATTTGATCGGCTGAAGAAACTGATAATAGTCCAATAGTCCCACGGGTAAGATGATGACGTATAAAGTAACAATCAATCTCAATGTATTTTGTGCGTTCATAAAATACATCATTGTGAGCAACTTGGATAGCACTTTGATTATCGCAGCTTATGATAGTGGAAGTAGAATGAGTGACGCCCATGTCTTCAAGTAACAAGCGAAGCCAAAGAAGTTCATGAGTTGTATCAACAAGGGTTCGATACTTACCCTCTGTACTGGATCGAGTAACTACTGTTTGCTTCTTACTGCGCCAAGAAATAAGAGAATCACCAAGGAATAAGCAATAACCAGTGGTGGATCTACGATCAGTAGGGTTACCTGCCCAATCTGCATCTGAGTAGGCACGAAGCTCAAGTGAATATTGGGATGAGAAATGAAGACCATAAAATAGGGTCCCTTTGATGTACCTGAGAATTCGAAGTACTGAGGCATAATGGGATGTGCGAGGAGTAGAGAGAAATTGATTGACAATATGGACATCATAAGAGATGTAAGGTCGAGTAAATGTAAGATAAACAAGACTACCAACCAACTGGCGAAACAAGGTGGGTCATCCAAATTTGTACCATCCATAGGAGTGAGTTTAGAGTTGAGCTCTAGAGAAATAGTACATGTCTTACTATCTATGAGTCCCGCTCGAGTAAGAAGATCATAAGCATACTTTGCTTGCGAAAGATAACATCCTTCAGAGTTAGAAGTGATCTCAAGTCCTAAAAAGTAACTAAGCTTTCCAAGATCTTTCATCTGGACATATTGGCTAAGATAAGTCTTGAGATCCAAAATTGTGGATGTGTCATCACCAGTGATGATCATATCATCAACATAGAGGAGAAGAAGGATAGTACACTGGTCTGTTTTGCAAATGAAAAGAGCAAAATCATGTGAGCTGGAAGTGAACCCAAAATCTCCAATAATGGTGCAGAACTTGGCAAACCAAGCCCGAGGAGCTTGCTTGAGACCATATAGAGCCCGACGAAGTTTACAGACTTGATGCGGAAGATGATGAGAACTAGAAGGAGGGCACATATAAACTTCTTTGGTGAGTTCACTATTAAGAAAAGTATTTTTCACATCCATCTGAAACAATTCCCAACGACGAATGGCGGCAACTGCAATTAGGCTGCGAACTGAAGTGAGGCGAGCAACCGGGGCAAAGGTCTCCTCATAGTCAATCTCATATTCCTGGTATGACCCTTTAGCTACCAAGCGAGCTTTGTAGACCCACTTGCATCCCATAGCATGTTTGCCTTTTGGTAGATCCACTAGATCCCAAGTATGAGTGTTTTCGAGTGCCTGTAGTTCATCATTCATTACTTTCTGCCAAAGAAGATCAGAACTAGCTTCATGATAAGACTAAGGTTCATGGTGAGAAAGAATAGTAGAAAATACAACAAAGTCACGAAGATTAACAGAAGGAGTTTTTACCCTGTCACTTCGTCGAGTAGTGAGATCAAAAGCTACTGGAACGAATCTATCGGAAGAGACAAGTTCTTTAGAAGAGGGTAAGGTGGATAACTCAATTGAGGGATCTGTAGAAATGTCAGTTGGTAATGACATATCTGAGAGAGAGAGAGAGATAGAGAGAGAGAGAGAGAGAAAGTGTTGGTAGAGATGTTGATTTAGAGGAAGAGTTTGTCTGAGGAGTGTCAGGAAAAAGATCTGTGGAGAGATCAGTGAATAGGAGAGAGATGTTGTCATGCAGCAGGTGAAACTTTGATATGGAGGTGGACATCTTGTGTTCCCAGAAAACAACATGACGAGATACTCGAAGACGTTTAGAGTAAGGATCCCAACATCTGTAGCCTTTGTGTTCAACACCGTATCCCAAGAAACAACATAATCGAGATCTAGATTCCAATTTAGTGCGCTCATGAGGCTGAAGAAGAACAAAACAGGCACAACCAAATACCTTAAAAGTGTTATAGTCAGGAGGGTGACCATAAAACGCTCAAATGGTGATTGATTCCCAGTGATGGAAAAAGGTACGCGGTTCTTGGTATAAACAGCTGTAAGAGCAGCTTCACCCCAAAAGTGTTCAGGACATGAAGCAGATATGAGAAGAGCACGGATGGTATTGAGAATGTCTCGATGTTTGTGTTTAGCACGCCTATTTTGTTGAGAAGTGCCTGGACATGAACGATGAGGAAGGGTGCTATGTTGGTGAAGAAAGTTAAGGACTTTACAGTCTGTGTATTTAGCATCATTGTCAGCACGAAACACTTCGATATTGCAAGAAAATTGAGTTTTGACCATAGTAGCAAAATCAAAGTACAACTAAGGTAATTCAAATCGATTGCGCATAAGAAATATCCAAGTGTAATGAGAGTAATCATCAACAAAAATGAAAAAATATCTAGAGCCTCCCATAGTAGGAGTGGGAGATGGGCCCCAAATATCAGAGTAAATCAAATCAAATGGTGCAGAAGAAAATGAATCACTTTTGTAAAATGGCAATGCCGATTATTTTGCAAGTTGACAAGGAAGACAATCAAATTGTTCTTTATTAACAAGTCCTAAATGACCACTAGATGCTAAGATTGAAGACAACCAACAAAAGCGTGACCCAGACGAGAATACCAGAGACTGATGGATGTAGTAGATGAGTCTGGGGCTGATGTTTGAACTGATGAGGAGAAACGGGATGCAAGGTGAAGATTGATGAGCTCAAAGAGTCGTCCAACCTTACGGCCTACCCAAGAGTTTGTCTCGTCTTTGGATCATGCACGCAACAACCAGAAGCAAAAAAGATGACAGTTAGACCGAAGTCACATAATTGACCAACAGATATAATGTAACGCCCCGACCCACATGGATCGAAATATCACTAGATTAACTATACTTCAGCCGTTGACTTAATAGAATTAACCTTACCCTTAGCGGAAAGCTTAAACATTTAATTTATGAAATTTAAGTCAAACATAATTTGTTAAAAGAAAATAATTCAATACTATAAACAAAAACAATTCAAAAATGTCTTTAGAATATTTTCCGTGCATGCATCCACAATTGACATCAAATTTTAGGCAAAACTATAAACAAAATGTTGCTGTTTTCTTTTTCTATCTCGTATGGACATTGACAAAATAAATTCGTTTGCCTAACTATCGACCTCGAAACTTTGTGAAATTTTAATACAAGGTAGAAAACTCTTTATAATATGACATATCCAAAAATTGGGCTCCGTCGGCAACATATAGGGCATTAAAACATTTTTAGAAACCCCACAGCAACTCGGGTTGGAAGGAAACCCAGCACAGTTCACTTAAAATGTCATATAAAATTTTACACATATCGAATTGACATGACTTAAGCTATATCCAGTAGCTAGCCCCTGATACTATCATATCCAATTTCTTTTGTCCAAAAACATCAAGTAACGTGTGAGATATAAATTTTTGAAGCCAAGGGCAGAAACTGACAAACAGCAACACTCCCCAGTGCAGTTTACTTAACATGACGTATAAAATCCTACTAACATTAGATTGACATGCTTTCAAGTTCATTCAGTAGCTAACATGTAAGTTTATCCAACGCCACTGACTTTGTCTAAAAGTTCCAAATAATGAGTGAGTTATGATTGTTTGAAATCAACTACAGAAACTGGAAACAACAACACTTTCTGGTGAAGTTTACTCTAAGTGACCTATAAAATTCTAACGACATTGGATTGACTTGATTCCAAGTTTATTCAGTAGCTAACCTATGAGGCCCTCAAACACCACTAGTTTGGTTGAAAAATTCCAAGTAATGATCAAGTTACGAATTTTTGAATCCAAGGCAGAAATGAAGTTTCTAGAAAAACAGCAACGTTACTTTGCTAACATTTTTTTTTTTAAATAAAAACTAGCAACTTGTAAGATAATTTACATAATGCATAACTTATTCCTAAATAAATGTGATTAGAACAGTTCCATAAACGACATTTCATAGGAAACAAATTATTTAAAGTATACATTTTCGTAGTAAAATTGAAAACATTAAATCACTGGTCTCTCCATGGTATGTTGCATCATTCTTTACCATCATCCATATCTCAATCAAATCATATCAAATCAACCTGTAGAGAGGGAATTAACCCATGAGTTTGAAACTCAATAGATGTCATCGGTGCACTTCGTTAACAAATTATAAAATTTTCGGACTGTAGATTCATACCGTCGCGTAGTAGGATTTCCGGCAAAATCCAATTTCTATGGAGTTATGAATTAACATAACGCATAGAGCCGGAGAATGATCATTCAACTATAGTGATGCCGAAACACCGTACCCGAAGGTACCATGACATTCATACTTTTAAATGGAAAATCATAACTTGAAAACGAAACAAACACTTGCACCTCTACCTACCTTTGTATGACGCTTTTGAATCGATGAAGTTGGACGTAAATAATGCTTCGTGAATGCTACCAATGCTCAAAAAAAAATCTGCTTCTCTTTACTTTTTTTGTTTTCTTTCTAAGTGTAAACTTTCATATGTATAAAATATACATACATATATATAGCATAAAGTAATATAATATATTTGGGAAATGAAACGTGTCCCTTTGAAGAAATGTTGGTATATTATACACAATTAGGATTAAAGAATATGCTTAATAGGAAGATGAGGGGTAAAAACATGGGTAGAAACCGTTGGCAACATTCTCCAAATTGAAGTGAATTTAAAACTAATTATAGGCTTAATTAATTGTAGGTTACATTTGAAAGTTTTTGGTACATTTAAAGCCTGTGAACGTGTGTGTTTAACTGTTTATATATATTCAGGTGTAACTTCCACACTTATGAAAATTGAAAGTGGAAGGTAAAAAAAAATAAGGCATTCATCATCCCCATTTCTAAAAAAAAAAAACGTTGGCTGTTATAATTCAACATTTAAGAAAACAATTGAAGAAATGTTTATGTTTCACTTTATTTGAAACCGTTCCTGCCTTGGACAGTACTAATTAAAGAGAAATTTAAGATGGATTTTATTGGTTTGTCATCATTTATTATTATTTTCTTTTTGGGCTTCTACATATAAGATTGAGAGTGAATTGGGGAATACAGTAAGTATCAGGAAGAGAAGTATTTAATGTCGATATTTTTTCCGATATGACTCACAGTCATAGAAGAACTATCAGCAGTTTGAATAGTCGGAGTATGATTAGAAAGATGTTTGGTGTCAAATATAGTAGAATCAGGTTTCATGTGATTACAGCATGTAGAGTCGAAGAACCAGGATGAATTACCTAAGGTGACTGACATAGCAGTAGAGGGTATATTACCAGAATGAGCAAGGACTTGTTTGACAATTTATTCTATGTTAGAGGTAGAAACTTCTCACTGGAAGCAGTAAATGATGAACCTTCAGCAGTAGTGGCAGCAGATCTAGAAGGAGTACCGCAAGACATGTATTGCTGGGAGTGTTTGTTGAGGTTTTGAAAACAATCATGCTGAAGATGACCTAGGGCTTGCTTCTGACAGAATTGGCAAACTCGAATCGGCCATTCCAAGAGAGTGTGTCCTGGTTTCTTGCAGTAATTGCAGAATTTCGAAGATCCAGATGGATGCCCTTTGTTGTTGTGTTGAAAAGATCCAGATGAATGCCCTTTGTTGTTGGGTTGAGGTCCTCTGGGAGTGGCGAAGACAGCATCTATAGAGGTTGTTTTGCGAGGGGCAGAACGAGTTTCCTCCGAAAGAAGTTCAGTAACAGCTTGATCTAAAGTAGGTAAGGGATTGCGGTGAAGGAGAGATGCACGAACATGCTCAAGCTCATTAGTAAAGGCCATGAGAAAGATAACCAAGTGTTGTTTATCTCGATAGTCGAAAAATTTCTTACATTTATGGCATCTGTAAACTCTGATCTGAGGAAGCAAGTTGATCCCAAACATAGTGCATCTTAGATAATAAACTATTGATGGATTTCTCAGGTTGTTGTTGCATACGATGTAGAGTACCCAGAAGTTGGTATTGATGAGACAGATCTGTGGTGGTGTAGTGTTTCTGTAGAAAATCCCATAATAACTTGGCAGTTTTGAATCTACCAAATTGGAGACTGGTGGAGTGTACACACATGTTGCGAATCCAAGTGATAATTTGGTAGTTCTTGCTACGACTTTCTCTGGTTCAGTGATATCACCAATGACATAGCGTCATAGCTTTTTGCCCTTAAGAAAGCTTGACATAGCCTGAGCCCATATGGTGTAGTTGAGTCCTTCCATGATAATGGCAATGGGTTATGAAGCCTCAAGATGCTCCATAATGTGAACGAAACTAGAGGAGGACAAAGAAAAATAATAATAACAGGAACCGAACTGAACTGATGGAGTGGTGGCTGAGATGACGTCGATGGAGAATAAGACTTCGACTATAGTGACGACCCAACAAGTATGACGACGATATATAAAAAGTTTTTCTGATGTGAAGGATCCACTAATAGTGGCAATCACAGAGCATACTCAACTCTTGATATATTGAAAACCACTAAGAATAGTAACTCTGATACCAAGTTGAATTTAAGAGAAAAAAATAAGAGAGAAAATAAAACAATACAAAGATAATAGAATTGTATTGAATAGTGTGATTTGTTTACAAGAGAGACATCATATTTATAGTTTAACTCGAGAAGAATGTTTTACTTTCTAATCAATGTGGGACTAACTATATGTACATTGTGTATATATGTATATACATTAACAAGAACCTTAACAAAACTCTTTATTCAAATAGAGTTCTTTAGAGACTTCAATATGAAAAGAAAGTAATTCGGCAAGGTCTATGACCAGTTAAACTTGATCTTGAAGATCAAATGCAAACATAATGATAGAGAATGTGATTGTTCGAGACTCAGAAGATTCAAATAAAAAAAATCCAAATTCCACATAAGGAGAAAAGAATTTTCTAAGTTTCCTTTTAAAAAAATAATTTTTTTAGAAGAAACTTTTCAAAAAAGAAACGAAATAGATGTATCATTTGTGAAAAAGGAGGTCATTTTACAAAAAAAAAAAAAAAAAAAAAAACAACATGCACCAGCAAAAGAGAAGAGAAAATTATCCACCAAATCCTTCTGCAACAAAAGTTGATGATGAATATTTATTTTCAAAAGAAGAACAATCACCAGAAACTATCTTTACCTTGAATATTGATGAGTGTATTTTATGCATTTATTCGAGGCTTAAAATATCAAAATCTGGTATTTTTTTGACAAAATATATTATAAATTATTGTATTTTAAGTTATATAGGTAAAACTTAATCGTTGAACGAAAAATTGTAAGAAACAAAAGAAAAAAACAAGGAAAATGACAAAGTCCAAAGTTTGAGGACAAAATTGTAGATATCCAATAATTGAATCGGACCACGAGACCAAAAATTGGTAGGAGACAATTGGATGAAGTTATGACTCAAAGAGGAATATGAACACAATATTATCAAAATCAGTTTCCAATCGCACAAGTTATATTCTCTATTTTTAGTTAAAAATTGAAATCCATTTTTGGTATAGTAAACATCCTAATTGGAAATTTTTTATTTTTAGGAAACTTGATTCCCTTTGAATTATATTTCCAAGCCACTTTAACTCACCTCAATCGTATATCAGGAAAGATATTTATGATCAAAATACTTACTGATGTGTAGAAATAAAAATTCCGCGCACGAAGGAAACTTTCCTTATTCAATTGGGATTCTTTTGAAAACTAATTTGGACGTGAATTTCAACCAATTCTCTACTCCTACAAATACCTAACAGCGGAATGCATATTAGAGATCTCTAATATACACTTCATACTCCAATATTCATCAATTATTATCATCAAATGAGGAAAATCCATAGTTTTGTGAGATAATTCAGGGGGACTTGCAAGAATTCAATCAAGTGAAGATTCAATCTTAATTTTTAGGTAAAAAGGAGAAGGGTCAAGTGGAGACTCATCAAGAACCAGAAAAGATTCACGATTTCAAGATTCATTTCCATCCTCTCAATTTATCAAAAACTCGAGTTATGTTTTTTCACTTAAATATGATTTTTTGTAATTTCGATATGTTAGGCTAGTTTTATACATTGTTAGGATGAGATAAACCCTTGTTATGATATTTTTAGTTTTTAATTAATTATTTTGACTTTAAATTGATTTGATTTATGGATGTTTATTATCGTTTTTATCGTTCTTTTCAATTGCTTAATCACCAATTGAATTGTTAGTAGATTTTATTGTTATCAAGAAAGACAATAGGGTTTAAGCACAATATAATAAGCATTGTAAGGTTTGTTAGAGGATATAGATATATCTCTAAGCTTTATATGGTTTCAATAGGTGTTCTAACATTTGTTAATGCATTTATCATGTTTGCATTTTTTATCGAAAGATATAAGGGTCACAAGAAGAGAATAGATTTGATCGCTATCAACAGAAGCTTTCAATTAAATTAGGAACATTGATCAACATGATTGATTTTAAATTGTCACTTTAATTGTTACACTAAAAATGGAATAATGATGGGATTCGATATCGTAACAATGCATCTCACATATTTGAAAAACACATTTACTTACTTTCATTAGTTTAATTCATAATTTGGATGTTAGTATAGAAAAATCACAAAATTTGTTTGTTATTCTATTAAAGTTGTAATTAATTTTAACTCAATCAAACACATAGTTCTCGTGGGTTCGACACTATTCATCATTATATTATTTGACCACGATCTCGTGCATTTTTAGGTTTTCAAATGATCAAAATTTTGGCGTCGTTGTCAAGGACTATTGTATTTAATTAGTTTTAGTTAATTTTTAGCTTTAATTTGAATTTTTATTTCTTATTTATTTAGTTTCATTTATTAGAAAAATATTACAGTGTTTTCTATTTTTTTCCCCTTTTCAGGACTTTGTAAGCAAAACTCAAGACACAATGATCTTGATCAATTTGATCCAAAAATTGAATGAACATTCAGGTCGAGAATAAGAGAACAATTAGAAGCACACCAAAAATAGGAAGCAGAGCTCATGGTAGAACAAAATCAAAATCAAATTGCCAATCGGGGGGAATAAAGAAGCAGCACATCCAATTGCGGAGGAAGTTTATGAAAATGCAAGGCTAAAGGTGGAGTACATGATTCCATTAGTTGTGGAAAGCCAATCTAGCAAAGTATATTCGGTGTTTGGTCAAGTAAACTTCCATCTGAGGACTGATGTGATCAACATGTTCCAAAATGCGTTACAATTATTTGGAAGAGCTGTGGAGAATCCCAATGCTAATATATCAAGATTTCTGGACATGTATGCAACTATCGAGTATCCAAAGGTGTCCAATGAAGCAATCAGATTGAATCTTTTCCTATATACATTAAGAGACTCAGTTAGAGGGTGGTTAAAAACTTGTCCACCTTAGAGTATCACTTGATAGAACCAATTGAATCAGAAATTCCTTAGCAAATATTTCCCGTCGAAAATGATTGCAAAGGTGAGGGACGAGATTACCACATTCCAACAAATGGACTCAGAATGCTATTCAAAGGCTTGGGAACGATACAAAGGTTTAGTCCATCAATGCCCATAACATGGATTGTTGAAATGGCTTCTCAAGTGCAGTACTTCTATATTGGTTCTAATTTGATAAGAAGGATTAACGTAGACTCTACATGCGATGGTTCTATAACCAAAAAAATCGCAGATCAAGTCTTCCAAATCATGGAGGATCTGGAACTCTACTGAAAAGACGAGTGGAAAAAGAGCTACTAAGGTATTCAAAGTTGATTATTTGACAGTAATTTCAGCACAGTTGGCATCATTGGCATAGAAGATAAATAAGATGAATACAACCCATACAATGGGACCAAAATGCAAACATTGTGGATGGAACCACGAGATTGTTGATTGTAATGTAGGGTTTCCTTTTGTTTAGACAGTGGAGGATGTGAACTACACTCAGAATTTTTAAAGGCAACAACATAATCCAAATCCTAACACCTATTACCCAGCTGAAGAAATCACCAAAGTTTTCAGTGGAGTAATAACCAGGGTACTCAGATCGTACCACAACAAACTGCACCATCAGGTTTTCAGCAGATTGAAAATAAATCTTCATTAGAAGATCTTGGTACTAAAGTGGAGGAGATATCTATCCCAACACATGCAAAGAACAGATAAAACCTTACAAATTCAAGGAGCTACCATCAAGAACTCGGGAAATCGAATGGGACAAATAGCGAAAGTACTTTCAGAGATACTACTAGGAGCATTGCCCAGTGACACTAAGATAAATTCCAAACAGTAAGTATAGCAGTGAAAGTTGTGGAGGAAAAAAGAAAGAGGCAATAGCTACCCGCAGTGAAGTTCATCTGCCAGATATTAATATAAAGAGGCCAATTGCTACGAAAGAAAAAGTACATACCACAAAATAAAGAAGCGAAGACAAAAAGAGATCAAATGATCCAAAAGTTAAGGAAATCGCTCCTATTAAAGAATTTGTGTCATCACTACCTTTTCCGCAAGACTACAAAGAGAAAGCTCGATGATCAATTCGAGAAGTTCTTGGATATGCTCAAAAAACTCCACATCAAAATCCCATTCATCGATTCAATCCGAAAAATGCCAATGTATGCAAAGTCCCTAAAGGACGTGATATCTAAGAAAAGAGAACTTCCAGATTGGGAAGAAGTGGCATTGACCGATGAGAGCAGTGTAAGGTTGCAAAATAAATTGCCACCAAAACTCAAGGACCCAGGGAGTTTCACTTTACCTATTTTACTAGGCAGAGAATTTCATTTTAATGCTTTATGTGATATAAGTGTAAATGTAAATTTAATTTCTTTGTCTACCTTCAAGAAACTAGGAGTTGGGAAAGTCGAAGAATCGAATGTGACGCTGCAGCTAGTAGATAGGAGCATTAGATACCCATGGGACATGGTTGAGGGTGTGTTCATCTAGGTTGTAAAGCTTATATTCTCAGTAGACTTCCTTGTTATAGACCTCGAAGATGACAACGATATGTCAATTATCTTAGGTCGACCCTTTTAGCAACAAGTCAAACTTTGATTAACATGGAAAAAGTGTGAGCTGACTGTCCACCTAAACAATCATTAGTTTTGGAGGAGGCCAAATATGTTGCTAAAGAAATTCATCAAAGGTAGAAGGAGACAAAGCCTAAATGTCTATGGAGCTTTGCTAGGGAGAAAAATAGAGAGCTCAAAATTTGGAGGGCAAAAAGAGGATGTAAAGCCGAAAATTGTAAAGAGTGTAAGGCTGCAAGAATGATGTGAACATAAAGCCGATTGCATCAAAGTCAAGCTCTGGGAAAAACCCGTTGATTATCGAATGAGGTCCAATGACACGTTCGAGGTCAAAGTTGGTGAAAGAGCTGATGGAATTGCTCTTTCAAGCTACAGTTGACGATATGGTGATCTTAGCAAAGAAAAGAGCATGTTCCGTGTTGGGGTCGACGGTCGAAACGGGTTGGAGCAACTTCATTCAAGTGGATGAAGACGACGGCCAAATTTACTACCATGCGACCGCATAGTAGAAAATACCATGTGGTAGTTTGGATTCGTGTAGGGAGTTCCAGGAGCAAGTTCAGATGAACCATGTGACTGCATCCAATTCTACCATGCGGTCGCATATGCTAAAAGCGAAATGATATTTTTCTTTTTTTGCGAATTTCCTGACCTCGATAAAATTATACTCTTACCATAATTTTATAATCTTGGGAATATTAAGCATGGTTCTAGCTTGATTTTTGGGCTAGTATAAATAGGATATTCATTTTTCATTGTAAACACAACACATTTTGCGAGACAAATTTGCTTTCAATCTATTGTTCTTCGTTATACAATTTTTGAACATATCAAGAATCATTATTGTGGCATTCAAATCAACCGGATGAGATTCTCAAATATTCAACCAAAAGGATCAACATTCATTTATATTTTGTTGGTTATTTTGATTTGTTATTTTCGAATCAAATCCAAAACTTTGATTATTCTAGTTTTATTGGGTTCGATTTCAATCTGATAGTGGGTTTCATAGTTCTTCACTACATGGGTTCACATCAAAGACTCCAGCGTAAACCATCATGATCAATCCCTCCATACAATCTAGCTAAAAACTATAAATTAAGCGCTTGTTGAGAGGCAACCCAATTTTCTAACCCTTTTATTTATTCTGCTTTCTTTACCACACTGCATATAGATTTATGTTGATTAGTAGTTTGCATTAGACTTAGACATATTTCAATTTAGAGGGTATCGTCATCTTATCATGTTTCCCCTTAGGGCATTGAATTTATTATCGGTTATTTCGATTGTTTGAGCTAAGAAACGCATGTTTTAGGTTATTTGATCTTTAATTTTTGATTTAACTGCTATGTGGAGAAACATGATGGTGTAGAATACTCAAACCAATATAGACCAAAGGAAAAGCATGATGAAGAAGATTGTCTAGCCGTCACAGACAATGATGGATTGAGCATAGATGTTATACCCAAAATTATCCCATATTAAAGATCATTAGACCAAAGTTAGCATAGTTTGAGAGTGATTTTACAGTTATAAAAAGATATAGATGTAAGCTGAGATACTCATGTGAAAACTTATGCGTGGATTATCTTAGATTAATACGATAAATTTGGGCAAAAGTCTTAAGTTAAAGGTTGGTTTGATTAGATAAGTGTTTAATGATGGGTATTATACTAATCAGAGTAGAAAAATATATAAAAGACATCTTTTCGTAGCCTTTATGACTCGAGTTATTAAGTCTAGTAGGGCTACAACCTGATGCCCTAAAATCATATGATGTGGGAGTTATCAACCAAAAGCTCGTTACATGGGTCATATAGAAAGTTTAAGGAAGAGAGAGTGAAATAAAAAAAGGAAAATTTGAAAAAAGCAAGTGCGTGAAATAAAAGACGTATCAAATGTTTTGGTTAAGTCTCAAACACTTATTTGAGAAAACTTGAATTTTATGATGAATTATTAGCCTAGTTTAGTCCTATATGTCGAATCAATCAAAGAATTTAAGAATCATTGTTTATTGATGTGTTGACTTACAATTAGTAGAATCCACCTAAACTAGAGGGGGTGATGATAGTAATGAAAAATTCAACCTTAAATTGTACACTAGAAAAAGAGTAAAAAGAATAAGTTTGGTAGTTTGTGATTCATACGAGATGTGAAATGATATATTTGACCATAGAGGGTCAGGAATTGAAATAACTTGTAAATTCTTGAGAGTCTACTTAGTTCTTCACACACACACGCACGTCAGTTTTCCATTAGTGGATAATGGTTTGGTATTGTGATTTTGAAATAGTTTGAAGATTTAATACTATAATTTCAAATACTAAGATAAAAAGATAGATTGTCTAACCAAATAGTTTTGCATTTTTGTATGTTTATTGTTATTTAGATTATAGTTTTGTTTGAAGACAAACAAATGTTTAAGTTTGGAGTATTTGATAATGATATTTTATACATCTATTTGGAACCTAAAATATCGATATTTAATAGTTCTTTTGACAAAATATAATCTAAATTATTGTATTTTAAGTTATATAAGTAAAAATCAATGGTTGAACAAGAAATTAGAAGAAACAGAAGAAAAACCAAGGAAAATGGAAAGTCCAAAGTTTGAGGACAAAATTATAAATATTCAATAGTTGATTCGAACCACAAGACAATACTTAAAAAAATTCTAGAAGACAATTGGATGGAATTGAAACTCAAAAGGATTGGAATATGATCAAAATATTATCAAAATCAATTTCCAATCACACAAATTATATTCCAGATTTTTAGTTGAAAATTGAAATCCATTTTTTGTATAGTAAACGTTCGAATTGAAAAATTCTATTTCTAGAAAATGTGTAGCCCTTTGAATTATCATTTTAAAGCACTTTGAATTGCCTCAAGCAAATATCGAGAGAGATAGTTATGGCCAAAATACTAATGTGCAGAGATAAAAATTCACGCTCGAATGAAACTTTCCTTATTCGATTGGAACTCTTTTGAAAACCAATTTGGACATGAATTTCAATCAATTTTCTACTCTTACAAATACCTAACAGCAGAATGCATATTAGAAACCTCTCATATACATCTTATACTCAAATATTCATCAATTATTATTATCAAACGAGGAAAAATTCATAGTTTTTGTTAGAATTTAAGGAGACTTGCAAGAATTCAATCAAATGAAGATTCAAACTTAATATTTAGGCAAAAAAGAGAAAGTACAAGTGGAGATTCATCAAGAAACCATTAAAGAGATTCAAGATTTCAAGATTCATCTTCATCTTCTCAATTTATCAAAAAATCGAGTTATGTCTTTTCACTTAAATATGATTTCTTGTAATTTCGATATATTATGTTACTTTATACATTTTTAGGATGAGATGAACCCTTGTTATGATATTTTTAGTTTTTAATTATTTATTTTGACTTTAAATTGATTTGATTTGTGGATTTTTATTATCGTTTTTATCATTATTTTCAATTGCTTGATCAGCAATTAAATTGTTAGTGGATTCTATTGTTATTAGAGAGACAATAGGGTTTAAGCACAATCTAATAAACACTGTAAGGTTCGATATAGATATACTTTTAAGCTTTATATGGTTTCAATAGGTGTTCTAGCACTTGTTAATGCATTTATCATGTTTGTATCTTTCATCGAAAGATAGAAAGGTCACATGAGGGGAATATATTTGATCGCTATCGAGAAATACTTTCAATTAAATTAGGAACATTGACCAACATGAATGATTTCAAATTGTCACTTTAATTGTTACACTAAAAATGGAATAATAATGAGAATTCGACATCTTAGCAATGCATCATATTTGAAAAACAAATTTACTTACTTTCATTAGTTTAATTGATAATTTAGGTATTAGTATAGAAAAATCACAAAATTTGTTTGATATTCGATTAAAGTTGTAATTAATTTTAACTCGATCAGGCACATAGTTCTCGTGGGTTCGACACTCTATCCATCATTATATTACTTGATCACGATCCCGTACACTTGTAGGTTTCAAATGATCAAGTAGCATGATGATATCAGTAGTAATAACAACATCGTGAAAGTATACAAGAATGCTTTGGAAAGTAGGTCATAAATCTTTCCTTGGCTATCCCAATGGTTAAAGTAAAACTTTTTTCAAGGAAGTAGAAATACCAATTATAGTCGCGGCATCGCTTGATACTAGAGCAGCATCCTCAATTCTCAACCCAACCATGCTCTCAGAAATATGAGAAAAAATCATCAAAAATATCTTTCAAGCAGCCAATAATTAGTATTTCACCACTGAACTCATTAGCTAACCAATAAAAATCCAGTTCTCTCCAAAACTCAATATTTCGGGTTAATTACCCCAATAGTCACTGAACTTTGGCCAAAGTTTCCACCAGGTCACTGAACTTTAAAAACTACGTGGTTAGTCACTGAACTTTTGAAAAATCACCCCACTGGTCACTAAACTTTGCAAAAGATTTCTACGGGGTCACTGAACTTTGCAAAAAGTTTCCCAGATAGTCACTGGTTCAGTGACCATCTGGGAAACATTTTGTAAAGTTTAGTGACCAATAAAGTGATTTTTAAAGTTCAGTGACCAATTAAGTGATTTTTTGAAAGTTCAGTGACTAATCACGTAGTTTTTAAAGTTCAGTGACCTGGTGAAAACTTTGGCCAAAGTTCAGTGACTATTGGGGTAATTAACCCATTTCCCATAGGTTACTTGGCTCATCATTGCCTGGCAAAGATTTTGTCATTGGTTTTGATATTATCAAACAACTATAGGAAAAGATAGTCAGAACCCTTTCCAACGGGCTCAAATTCAAATCCTATTTTGTCCTTTATATTGAACCAATCACCTATTTTACTCTCACAATTTCCACCATAAAAGAAATCCTTATAAAAGATTGTTATGTAGGATCTCATACAAAATTTCTCACCAAATGTACAAAACCGCTTTAGAAAACTCAAGAATTCTTTATAAGCTTATCCTTTAAAAAGAATGAGGATATTAATCTAACGAAAGCAACACGAGAATGAGTCTTGAACACTTGGAGGTTGCCACGAAAGAACTAACTCAATTAGTCAGAAGGACTTATTGAGCCAACTACTTCACAATGGACATGTCAACAATGATGTCAACAAAACAAGCGAACAAGAGGAAAGTTAAGACTAGTCATTGATTATAAACCATTTTTTATTTTTATTTTTTTGCAGATGACTAAATTTACCTTCCTGATAAAAAAGACCATGTTTGCAAACTTGGTTGAAGCAAAGATCTTTTCTAAGTTTGATTTGAAAACAAGATTCTGGCAACTTGGAATAAGACCAGAAGAAAGGCATAAAACATCATTTTGTATACCCAACACTTCAGTGGACAGTTATGCCTTTTGGCCTTAAAACAGTACAATCCTTATTTCAAATAGCAGCGGTAAAGATCTTCCAACCACTTCTCAAAACAGCAATGATCTATATTGATGACATTCTTTTGTTCTCTGAAACTAAGGATGTTCTTAAGTGTAACACTGCGTGCTTGTTCACGTCTATCCAAATTACATATTAATGTTGCGTATATTGTTTAATTAATATAATTATCTTCAACATGACTATCTTTGGTTTTTACAATGGGATGTGTCTTGGACAACCTGGACGATCGACGTGTCTATTAATTTAAATTTAATATATTTTTATTTTATTAAGCTTAGATTAAATTATACAATACACTTATTTTTACTACTTACTTTTCACTTGTCTTGCTTTTTTTATTGAGCCTAGACATAGTTGAAAATTTTATTTGCTAATAAGTACATTTTTCGGTATATTAATGAAAATAATTATTTAACAACATAATGAAAACTCAGTTAGCTGATAGGATCAATTTATGGTTTATATTAACTCAATTTAAGGTTTAAATAAGTTAATACATATAAATAGTGGCCCAATTTGTTAAATTAGTACAAAATATAACAAAATAGGCGCCATAAGATTAGGAGTCTATATATTTGCCATATTTCACACCTTTTAAAAATAAGTAAAACGTTTAATTTCAGCTTCCCCTTTTGGGACAAATCTGCTCTTGCAATAAGGTATGGTTCATAATTTATTTATGATAAAATCTTATGGTTAACCTTGTGTGTTTAATACTATAATGACTTTTGGTGGAAAACGTTTTAACTGTGTGGCCTTTTGACATTTTTCTACAAGCATGCAGGTGATTGTATATATAGATAGATAGATGTGTGCATATAGGTGATGTAGTTATATCATATGTGTGTGAATCTGTATGTATGTGTGTATGTATTTATGTATGTATACTAGTATAAAATGCACAACTATGCTACACTTGCCGAAAATGGTTGACAAACACTTTGACCGAACATTCACAATAGGGGGGAGGGCCCACATTTTTTTGAAATTTTTTATTCACATAGGGCACGCACGTATGTGAAAGGTTGTCAAACTCATTGTCATCCATTTTCAGTACAAATGGAAAAACCCAAAAATGCATGTGCATACTTGTATGCATTTTTGTGTCTGTATAATTTCCTAGAACTAGGCACTAAATTGGTTTTTATTTTGATAATCATTGAACAGATTAATACCTAATTGAATTGATGAATTAATATTGGATTTCACATTCTTATTTTTTTATCCTAAACATTTATATTTTTAAATAGGATTTTCTAACAATAATAATAAATTA
This sequence comes from Fraxinus excelsior, assembly GCA_019097785.1. Lineage (NCBI taxonomy): Eukaryota > Viridiplantae > Streptophyta > Magnoliopsida > Lamiales > Oleaceae > Fraxinus > Fraxinus excelsior. The sequence continues at coordinate 22,806,221 of CM032634.1, forward strand.
ATTAATTTAATAGAGCAATAAAATGGGTTCACATATAAATATGAATTTTGTTAAAGTTTCTAAATAAATGGTAATGAACTAGAATTTTGGCACATTGACCCGTGGGTAGTTAGGGGCATCTCCACTTACAGTTCTAAAAATTTATTTTTGCAAATTTCATGTAAGTAAACATCCCCTCGTTTTCATGCGTACGTCATATAGTTAAATGTATAAATGGGTTATCTTAATTGTCCTTGTATGAACATGATGTTTAATTATTGTGTTTTATGTCATAAACGTTTCATGCATATTTATATATGTCAATGTATCCATAAATATACATGATGTTTCAAGAAATAAAAAGTTTTCAAATGTCAATAAGCCGAGTAATATTTTAGAAAGATATGCGTCTCAAATGTTTTTGTTACGAGATGTAGGTCTATGCCATGAAGGTGTGAGTCAAAATGGGGTGTGGGAGACCGGCTCACCCGACCAATGCTTAATGATGAATGTTCAATATTAATGTTAACCCCTTTGCGGTAATGCAGGTAGATTCGATGAGGTTCCAAGTAACATGGCTCGCTAGATGGGCTATAGGGGATACATCAAGTGAGTTCACGACGTCAACGTTAATGTTTTAAATAAATGAACAAAAATGGGATACATATTGAGATATTTTTATTTTAAAGTAATCATAAGCATATATCTTATGCATGAGGTTTGCTTACTGAGCATTAGCTCATTCTACATTATCCCTCCCTATTTTTAGATGATAAAGGCAAGATGATTAGAGACGACTATTTGTGGTGAGACAGACTCAATACCGATATAATTTAAATATTGATTTTGCTTTGAAATAAAGTTAAGTTTTAATTTAATCCTCTTATATTTTTATTAAGTAAAAGTTATTTTTATAAATGAATTCATTGATGTTTATTAAATTGAATAAAAATCAAATCATTTTTTGCATTTATGATTTTAACAGAAAAATGAAATGATAATACTCACGGGTTAATTTCACGAACGGTTACTGAACTTACCTAAAAGTTACAAAACGGTCACTAAAGTTTAAAATTTGCAAAAACGGTCACTGAAATTTCATACGCTTTTACAAACGATCACTGAAATTTTAATGTGTTTCACAAACGGTCACTGAAGGACCATTATGATTTTAATTCAGACTTAAATGACCAAAACACGTGGACATAGAAGCTTGACCATCTCAAGTGCAAGTTTCTTGCTATTAAGTGCCAACAAGTGATTAATTTGCACTTGAGATAGTCATACTTCTATATCCACATGTTTTGGTCATTTAAATTTGAATTAAAATTATAACGATTCTTCAGTGACCGCTTGTGAAACAAATTTAAACTTCAATGAACATTTGTGAAATCACATGAAATTTTAGTGACCGTCTCTGCAAGTTTTAAACTTTAGTGATCGTTTTGTAGTTTTTAGGTAAGTTCAATGACCGTTTGTGAAATTAACCCTAATACTTACAGATCTAGGTATCTAAATTTACGGGTATTACAATGAGTTATTGTTCCAAAGATTTATAGATATCACAAAACAAAATGATCATTGCAACAACAAAAATTGATTTCTTCGGAATGCATATCAAGAATGATAGATATTCTTTACAACCATACATTGCTAAAAAACTTCTCAAGTTCTCTGATGAAAATTTGACAAAACAACAAATCCAACAGTTTCTTGGTGTTGTGAATTATATGATTGACTCATTTAAGCAATTGGCTCATATTATAAGACATTTACTAGACATGCGGAAGGATAATTCTCTGCAATGATCTTACATACAAACTCAGTCTGTCAAAAGAATTAAGCAGGAGAATCGTGGTCTTCTTGCATTACAAATTCCTGTTGCTGGGAAAAGAATCTTACAAATAGAATCAAGTGATTCATACTAGGGCTTGCTTCTAGAAGAAAATGATGGTAAAATGAGAATTTGCGAATACAAAGCCTTGTGTTCAAAGAGTTAGAAAAATATTACCACTCTACATTAAAGGAGATTCTTACAGTGAAAAGATGAATCGAAAATTTTCAATTTCATCTTATTAGTCACAAGTTTCTAATCGAAAAAGACATGAAGACATTTCCTCAAATGCAAAACTTTAAAAAGAAACAGATTCCAAATTACAACTTTAGTGATGGCGAATGGTTTTCAAATTTTGACTTTGTAAAAGTCAAACACATTAAAAAAAAACCAATCACTTACTCGATCCACTGTCCGAAACAACACATCCCATTCAATCACAAATTCCTCTCATTTGTATGTTAGTCCACCATCCCAATATCCTTTCATCCTAAATTTTCATCTTGAACTTTAAAACCTGATAAGAAATCGGACACCTCATTCAAGTTCAAATGAACTCATGTTAATATATCAATCCATAGTTATCACACAGTACGACATTCAAATTCTTGGACGATTTGGTTTTCATCTAGATTATTTATTTTTAAACCACTTTTATTTGAGCCCAAAGCAAGTAAAAGAAAGATTTTCGAAAGAACATTTGTGTTTCTTTAGTATATTCTTGAGTTACATCAAATTGCAATATATTTTAATGCTGATACTATAGTTATACGTCTTTTTAGATCAACTTCACGACTTTGGAAGCATTAACCAGGATTTATTTCCAAACCTACAAGGTAATAATTTTTTTTTTTAATGGTTTTACCCACTCTCACATCGGAGAGAAAAATTCTATACTTTTTCTTTAAAATTCAAAGATCTTAGAATTCCATGCTTAAATGTTCTTGTAATTCTTGTTTTTCAAAGACTATGTTACTTTACTAAATCATGTTACTATGAACATTTTTCTAATGTCAAGAATATGCAGTCCAATCGTTCAATCTCCATGGGGATAGGGAAAAATATTCCCAAGAATTTAGAACATTTTAGAGGAAAACGGCATAACTCAATCAAACAATTCCTCCAGAATTTTTGCCTAACATCGAAGATAATGCACCATGGAAAACTTTGGCAATAGCTTACGTACAAAGAATCTAACTAGATATTCAAGTTCATATGCAGAGTTTAAACCAGATTTGCAATTATTATCCGGTCCACCCTCCTGAGGATTATCATTTTGATAATTCTTGGAATCAATTGTATATAGGACGACTAACACAGAGTTTGGGTCAAACATCCAAGTACTCGAAAGACACTCTTGAAGACCAACAGCTTAGAGAAAGTTCATGGAAAATGCTGAATGAAAACATTCTTACTACTACACTCTACACTAGAAAAGAACCCACAGTTCACCAGAAAAATAATCAAAACGAAAGAAAATGTATCACAAAAAGGTTCAAGCTCAAGCCAACAAAAATCAACACTATCCCAACTTCAAGATTCAGTCTTACTCTTTTGACCCTTAATATCCTTGAAAAACTAGAACAACGGCTTCAAGAAGACAAAAAACAAGATAGAAAATATGTTTTGGTGGAAGTAAGCTGGATTACCGTCAGATTCTGAAGATTCAAATGAACCAGCAAAAACAACAAATCTTGGCACTCTGTTAAATATCAACTTGTGTAATTAAAGTATTTTGTCATTTTGTATGAGTTGTATGTCTTTTTTACAATAATTGATGAAGTGTTTTTTGCTTTATCAAAAGTTTGTAAAAACAGGTGCCCTCTTTATCAAAAGAATTGCTTAGTCAAAAATTGTTTTTTCCATTTTTATCATTATTGTACTCGATACATGTATGCTTTTTAAAAGTATGCGAGTTATTATAATACGGACTATGGTACTAGTCTGCATTATTGAGTTTAAAATTGAAGGAGCATCGTCCTCTATATAAGGAGCATTCCTCCTTCATTGTATAATTATCGAAAAACAGAATTAAAATATTCAATTATGCAACATCATGAGTTTTTAAGTTTTCTCTATTTTCTCACTAGTATCCAAATTCTAATATTATTGTTGAATAAATCATGTGATGTGAGCCCATGTATCAATAGTAGTTAAGAAACCTACACAAGATTGATTCAATGTATAGAAAGTCAAAAATCAATGTTTAAACTTTATTCAAAAATATGGAACCAAACAACCAATACAATTACCGACAATATATTGACTCTGTAACTACAAGACTATAGAATTGTTTGAACGCCATGAGAAATAATCTTGATAAATTCAGAATTAATTAGATGAAAACAAGAAGAAAGCAATAATGTCTTGCAATTAGTCTCTAAAATTTTTGTGTGTTCGTACAATGAAAATAATAATCTTATTTATATGGAATCCATAAAGCTCAAGTAAAAACGGAATTAAACTCTAAAAATAACAAAAGATATCACAAAAAAGAGTTTTAACTAAAATAGAAAATTGACGAAATTTGAAGAATTTGCAACCGGAGATATACTATACGGCACATAATGTAAATTTATGAGGTTGTATAGACCATCTGAGCTCATCCATTGTGGGTTCATTAAGGGAATGCGGAACAATTATGCAGTCGCATAGTTGTTCCTTCTAGCTTCTTCGTCCATTACTTAAATCAAGTTGATCCACTTCGTTTCATCTCCCATGCCCAACACGAAACTTATCCATTTGCTTTCCGTGATCAATGTTTCATTCATTGTAGCTTGAACAAGTAGTCTCATTACTTCTTTGACCGCTTCGCTCTCGACTAAGTCATGGTCACTTCCTCAACGATCAATGGATCCTTGTCCAGACTTACCCTCATATCATAGATCACGTCATCCCTTCCATCTTTGAAAAGATTCGACATTGAGCCTGAACACGCATCAAAGAGAAAAAGATCAGACACATTAAAAGTATTTGAAACATTATACTCATCAAGAAGATCTAATATATAGGCATTGTCATTGATATTTTCAAGGATTTAGAGTGATCCATCATCTCTCGATTGTAACTTTGACTTCCTTTGAGCCGGAAAACGTTCATTTCTCATATGCACCAAAACCAATCTCCTGATTCAAATGTAACGTGCTTCTGTCCCTTATTTGCTTAAGAAACATAATGTTCATTTTTCCTTTCAATCGGCACCATACCTTCTCATGGAGGGATCTTACCGACTCGGCATTCTTCTTTCAATCAAGCTACCTCTCTCATCAACAGGTAAATGACTTAAATCCAAGTGTTAGTAGATTAAAACTATAAACAATTTCAAATGGAGTATAAGAAGTAGAATGTGTGGCCCTATTCTATGCAAATTCTATGAATGGCAAGCAATCCTTTCAACTCTTCAAGTTCTTATTGACTATAGTGCACAATAGTTTATTATGGTCATATTAACAACATCAGTTTACCCATCCATTTGTGGGTGACAAATAGTAGAAAACATTAGCTTTGGTTCCTAACTTATTCCACAAAATCCTCCAAAAGTGACTAAGGAATTTAACATCTATATCCTATCCAATGCTGATTACGCCCAAAGAATAACGCGATAGTTGTAGTGCAGCTTTAGAACACGTATCCACAGGGAGATAGAAAATATTTAAAGGATAAAAAGTGATGAATTGTTCTCTTAAATGTGTAGTAAGATTCAATGTTGAAATGTGAAATTAAAATCAATCATTTGAAACAGTGAAGCGTCGGAATTCCCTCAGTTAGATCAGATCATTCACATCAATTATTGAGTTTTATAACTCGATTAAAGGCTTTTATCCCGGCACTCTAATCGGAAGATATATCGTAAAAATCAATTTAATTTACATACTAGAATCTAGACTTATGACATATTCGCTCAATTTTTATTGAAACAAGATCAAAGATCGACCATATACATCAAGCATATGGCAGTAATTAATCCGCTAATAAAGTGAAATTGAGATTAAAATTCGATAACTAGTTCAATCTAACAATAGAAGAAGCATGACTGGATCTATGAAGGATTTAATAATTGCTAAATCAATCTCAACAGTAAATAATTGAAATTAAAACTCAACAAATGGTTTGATTAAACAATGGAAAAAGCATGACTGAATCCATGAAAAATCTTGTAAATGTTAAATTGCATTCAGTGTAAATTCAAGAGAATGAAAATCTAAATTATAGCATTATTTGACAATGAAAAGATCAAAATAAATAAATAAATGACATGAAATCACCAATTCCAATCAAGTTCCTTCGTAGCTTCACCAAGATCTTTAGTTTCTCATGTGTTTCTTAAGCAAAAATCAGAGTAAAATAATGTATGAAGGCGTTCTGGAGTGTTCTGGGTTCTATTTAGGGTTGAAAAGTCGTGCAAGATATCTTACCAAAGAAGTTTGAGTCATAGAAGGAAACTTGAAATTTCGTCACGGAAATGACCCATGCGGCCGCAAGGAACAAAGAATTGCTACCCTTGAATTCTCAGTAGATGACCATGCGGCCGCATGGTTATAATGTTTCTCCGCCAAACAACTTTCAGTATTTTGATCGTATCTTTCTCTCTCGATGTCCGATTAAGCTGATTCAAGTTGCGTTGAAAAGCTAACTAAAAGGGATACAACTTTACTTCATATGTAAACTTCCAATTCGATCGTTTGCCATGTCAAAAATCGGTCTCAATATGAGGCTAAAAACTGTGCAAGACTTTTCAGCTTGAAAGTTGATATGAGATAATGTCTTGGGCTCTTGGCTATATTTTACCCATTTGACTTCTTTCTTCATCCAATTAACCTCTAACACTCTCAAATATTCATCACAAGGTTGGAAACAAGTTTATAGTATTTGCACTTTAGTCTCGAACTGTCACTTTCTTCCATTTTGGTCCTCTTTCACTTGTTTCTCCTTATTTTCACTGTATTCGTCCATTCGCAACCTAAACTAAAATATAAGTGTACTTATAACATTTAGGTGCCAATAAATAATGAAAACATAATTATTAGTGGATGAAAAACGTGATAATTGCACAATTATCAAACGCTCTAAGAATCTCATGCAAGCGCGCTACTTTCTTAAAGAATAAGTCTGCAATATTGGTGGTATCATCAATTTTATGATATGGAATAAAATATGTCATCTTACTAAATCTATCATCACCACAAATATAGAATCTTTCCTAGGTGAAGTCAACACAAAATTCATAGACACATCAACCCGAAGTTCATTATGAACAGGCAATGACAGATATAAACCTTGAGGTAAAACCTTAAATTTAACCTTTTTACAAGTGACGCATTTACTACAAACCCGATCAACTTTCATCTTAGGTCAATAAAAATGTTCAACTAGTGTCTTTAAGATCTTCTTAACCCCAAAACAACCCATTAGACCTCCACTATGTGCTTCATGTACTAATAATTCTCTCATTGAACATTTAGGAACACATAACTTATTTTCCCGAAATAAATACTCACCATGCCTAAAAAATCTATCCATAGCACCCTTATCACATGATTAGTAGAATAATCTTGATCATTAGTGTACATGTCCTTAAAATATTCAAATTCTAGCAATTTTGTACCTAAAGAAGTTAAAAGTGCATACCTTATTGACAAAGCATCTGCTACCATATTTTTTTTACCTTGTTTGTACTGAATAACATAAGAAAATGTCTCGATGAACTCCATCCACCTTACATGTTTCTTGTTTAGCTTACATTGACTCCTTAAATGCTTCAAGGACTCAGAGTCGGTGTGAATCATAAACTCCTTTGGCCATAGGTAATGCTATCATATTTCCAAAGCTCGAATGAGTGCATACATCTCACTGTTATATGTAAAATAGTTGAGAGCTGCTACACTTAGCTTTTCACTGGAGTAGACTATTGGTCTTTTATCCTGCATCAAAACAACTCCAATACCTATACCTGAGGCATCACATTCAATCTCAGAAGTATTGTCAAAGTTAGGTAATGATAAAATCGGTGTGGTGCATAACCTATACTTAATAGTGTTAAAAGCATATTCTTGTTTGACGCCCCAATGAAATCCTACACTTTTCTTTACAATCTCTGTGAGTGGTGTGACGAGTGTACTAAAGTTTTTAGCAAAATGCTTATTAAAATTAGCTAACCCATTAAAGTTTCTTACCTCGATTTTGCTTTTAGGTATTGGTCACTCATTGATGACTTTGATTTTCTCTTCATCCATTTCAATACCCATTGCACTAACGACATAACCAAGAAAAATTACTTTTTTTATGTAAAATGTGCACTTTTTAAAGTTAACATAAAGTTGTTCTTGTCTTAAGACCACAAGCACACATCTAAAATGTCCTATATGTTCATTTAGATCCTTACTATATACCAAAATGTCATCAAAGTAAACTACTACGAATTTGCTTATGAATGCACATAAAACATGATTTATTAATCTCATAAATGTGCTAGGTACATTAATAAGTCCAAATGGCATGACTGACCACTCATAGAACCCATATTTAGTTTTAAAACTGTTTTCCATTCATATCATTCCCTCATCATAATCTGATGATAACCACTTTAAGATAAATTTTACTAAATATGCATGATCCATGTAACTCATGTAACACATTATCTAGCCCAAGAATAAGATTATGATACTTTACCGTTATATTGTTGATGACCCTGCAGTCGACACATATCCTCTAAGTTCCATATTTCTTTAGCACAAGTAGTATTGGCACATCACATTGACACATACTCTCTCTCACATACTCTTTGCTCATCAATTCTTCCACTTGCTTTTGAAGTTCCTTAGTCTTATCGGGATTACTCTGATAAATCGGTCTGTTTGGAATGACAACTCCAGGTACGAAATCAATTTGATGTTCAATGCATCGAATGGGTGGTAGCCCACTATGCATGTCCTTCGGGAGCACGTTTTCGAACTCCTGCAACAAAAAAGTAGCAAAACTAGGGAGGGGTGTTTTAGATTTCCCAGAGTTGATGAGTGATTCCTTATAAACCAATAAAATCATGGTCGGTTCTAAACTACTGCCATCTTCAACTCACTCCCTTTTGCATAGAAATTTACTTTCGACTTTTCTCTCCTCTCATAAGACTTTTTTGTTGACCTATGGTTGATTTCATCATCAATGTTTTGATTATAACATATAAGATTAATATTGTTTCTAAAAATTGATTTTGAGTGATGATAGTTCAATGAAAAAATCTATCAAGTATTGCCAAAATCAACACATCATAAATCGGACTCAATATGAATAACAAAGTGAAAGTTAAGCATTCAAGTCAAATTATTCGAGACGAGAGCTTAAAAAATCAACATCAAGACTATCAAATCGGGCTCATGAAGAAGGTCAGGATCAAAGTCAAGCTTAAAGTCAAACGTCAAGAAAGCTCAAGATCAAGAGTTTAAGAGCCGATGGAAAAAAACTTCGAAGAAAGATCAAATACTAGACTTTTGAGGTCATGTGTGAAGGTATAACACTTTGATCTTTAGTAAAGAATGACAATAGCTCAAAAATTATTTTGTGCACAAAGGTTATTTTCATATTACTTGCATAAAATAGTTTTGATCAAAAGTAAGATTGAATTTTCAAAGTGATACTTGAACTTAGATATTAAAAAAAAGTCAATGGTCAACCGGACGTCCGGATAAAACGGACCGTCCGGACAAGGCGTCCGTTTGGTCAGAAATGTTTTCTGTCCATTCGGACGTTCGAATGGATGAACCGTCCGGTTCATCCTCAACGGTCACTTTTTTGACCGTTTTGACTGACTCAAATGGCTAGTAGATTACACGATCCGGACGTCCGGATCCCTTCTCCAGATGGACAGAGTTTTGGCCAGTTTAAGTGCTATAAATACCTCATTTACCTTTCATTTGCAAAAACTCTTCTTGAGCATTAAAGTGAAGTTTTTATTGATCTCAACTACCTCATTTCTAATCCTTAGAAGATCAAAAGTATTTTATCCTTGAAAAACTTTTGATTGATTTTATTTTTGAAAATAATTTCTTCATCAAATTTTTTCATTTATCTTTGTACTTAACTTATTTATATCTATCTTAAAAGAGAAATATATTTTTGAAGAAGTTCTTGGCACTTACATTGCATAAACTTATTTTACTTCTTCATATTGAAACTTTGATTAAATCAAACTTGTAAACATCATATTCATCAAAGTTTCTATTTTCTCTCTTAATATTTAATTTATCACAAATTGTTCATTGAAAGATAGATATACTTTTGAAGAAGATTTTTGCACTTACATTGCATAAATCCTTCTTCTTCTTCTTCTTCATATCAAAACTTTGATTGATTGAACTAAAACTTATAAAATCATCATATTCATCAAAATTTTTCATCTAACATTTGAGCTATCATTCATTACTATTTATTGAAGTGTTAGCCTTTCTTAGTACTTAATTTGTTTGTATTATGTATCAAGAGAGGAGTTTCATTATAAAATCACTTTGATAAAGTGTAGTTCGTGTTGAAGTCCCTTAAAGATCAATATTGTGTAAGGATCGGTGCTCCTTGTTGTAAGTCACTGTATGGGTCATATTGAGGTCCCGTAAAGCTCAATAGTGTGGGTCATGTTGAGGTCCCGGAAAGCTCAATATTGTAAAATGATCGGTGCTCCTTGGTTGTAAGTCACCAGAAGCGTTATAAAGGGTTGGATTACACCATAAGTCAATCAATATAGTGAAAAAGGCATCGCTCATGCCGGAGAGCCTTGTAACGGGGGACGTAGATCATTGCATAACTATATCGTTTGCACTCTCTATCCCTTTTACTTAACGCTTTTACTTTATGCAAATTATATTGTCTCACTTATTTGCTTACTTGCATTTAGTTGTCTTCATTTATTTGCACATAATATTTGGTTGATCTACTTGTTTGAACTTGCTTACGATTATTAATTTATCAACTTGTTTTCAACCGACGTGATTTTAGTTAATTATTCGAAAAAGTTTTAGAAACTAATTCACCCCCCTCTTTGTTAGTCAATCTTGGGCTTTCAATTGGTATCAGAACAAGGTGCTCAATTTTAAAGATTTCACAATCTTGAGTAAGGGCTAACCATGTTTTTTTTAAATTTTGAAGGGTATTCTACAATTGTCCTCCTTTATTTGTTGGTACTCATTATAACTATTGGAAGGTTAGAATGACAATATTTATTCAATCAATAGATTATAATATTTGGGAAGTTATTGAATTTGGTCCATATATGCCTAAAAAGGTTATTAAAGAGGATGATAAACCAGATCAAATAATTTATAAACCTAGAGAGGAATATAACGAAGAGGATAAAAGAAAATTGTCTTTAAATGCTAGAGCCAAAAATCTACTCTATTGTGCTTCAGATAGAAATGAATTTAATCGTATTAGTACATGTGATTCCGCCTATGATATTTGGCATGCTTTAGAAACTACTCACGTTGGAACTAGCAAAGTGAAAGAAACTAAGATAAATCTCTTAGTTAAAGATTTTGAAAATTTCTTCATGAAAGAGAATGAACCTATTGTTGACATGATTACTCGCTTTACCGACATTGTTAATAGCCTCAAAGGATTTGATTGTAAATTTACTAATGATAAGCTTGTAAGTAAAATGCTTAGGTCACTCTCGAAAGAATGGAGCTCATTGAGAATGTTGATAGAAAATACCAAAGATATCAACACATATCCATTGGAAGAGCTCTATGGAATATTGATGACATATGAGCTAAATCGCACCGAGATAAAAGAGAAAACGTTGAAAAGCAAAGAAGAGGAAAGACACCAAGTTGCTTTTAAATTCGTAGTTGATGAAGGCACTTCAAGCGAAAATATGAATGATGAAGAACTTGATGATCTAGTTCTTCTTGTCAAAAAGTGGAAAGGTTTTCGCAAAAATCAAAAGAAAGAAGAAAATGGCGAAAATAAGAATAGATTCATCAAAAAGAAAGTCCTTCAAGCGACATGGGATGAAAGCGATGATGATGATCGAGATGAAAATGAAAGTCAAGAAAAAATCGCCAACATATGCTTCATGGCAATCGATGATGAGGTAAACCCCGTAGAAAAACTCTCATATGATGATTTATTTTCCTTTTATGATGAAATGTTAGAAGAATTTGAAAAACTCGCCCTTAGTCACTTTATTCTTAAAAAGAAACATAAATTACTAGAGAGTGAAATGGAGAAATTTTGGAAACCAAAAAGGAAAATATTGACTATGATTCATTATATTAAGAAAATTGCTCTTTAAAGGAAAATGTAGAAGATTTGACGAAAATTGTTTTTAAATTCATTCAAGGAAAGAAGAATTTTGATTTAATGCTCGGTAATCAAAAATGTGTTTTCGATAGAGGAGGCATTGGATATAAACCATCTTTGAAACAAAATTCTCTTGAAAATTTCTTTGTTAGAGCCTCTACTTCCCCCATTCCAAAGGTCACATGTAATTTTTGCAATAAAAATGGACATGTAGTTTTTTATTGTTTTATCAAAAAGAGATTACACTTTGAAAGCAAATACAAGTAGATTCAAAAACTCACTAACACTAACTATCAAAGACCCAAGGATGTATGGGTACCAAAAATCAAAAATTGAATTATTTTTGTAGGTACCAAGGAGCATAGAGAGCAAATGGACCTTAGATAATGATTGCTCATAGCACATGACCGGAAATCAAGTTTTATTGTCAAGTTTCAATATAAAGGATGGGGGTCATGATACTTTTGGAGATAATGCGAAAGGAAAAATCAATGACATTGAAATTATTGGTAATCATTCATCTCCCTTTATTGAAAATGCTCTCTTAGTAGATAACCTTAAATGTAATCTACTTAGTTTTTGGTAAATTGTGAGACGAATATTATCATATCAATTTTGATTCTTCCAAGTGCCTTATTAAGGTTACTACATCAAAATGAGTGTTGTTTATAGGAAGCCAAAATAATGATGTTTATATCATAAACATTGAGTTTGAAAAAGTGAAGAAAAATGTTTATCACATTAAAAGATATTTGATTGTGGGATAGAATATTATGTCATATTTGCATGAACATACTTTCAAATATTTTCAAGAATTATTTTGTTAAATGTATGTCATATTTGAGATTTAAGAAAGAGAAAATTTGTGATTTATGGAAAACAAATAAATAGCTCTTTTAAATTAAAGTAACATTCTTCAACTACAAAATCTTTTTGACTTTTCCACATGAATATTTTTGGATCATCTAGAATTACAAGCTTAAATGGTAAAAATTATGCTTTCATCATTATTGATGACCTGAGTCCCATTTTTGAACCTAGAAGATGAATTTTTGAATGCATTTGAACATTTTTCGTTCCAAATAAAAAGGGACATATTATTACTACCATTAGGAGTGATCATGGTGGAGAACTTGAAAATATTGCATTTAATGATTTTTTTTTTTTTTTTTTTGCAAAAATTTATGACCATGAACATTATTTCTCGGCTACTAGAACTTTTCTATAAAATGGTGTAATAGAAAGGAAGAATCGCATACTATAAGAAATAGCTCTAGCTAAGAAAACGGTTGAGCACAATATTTTTTTTCCAAAGCCATTAACATTGTTTGCTATATTTTTGGTAAGTGAACTCTTGAAGCATAGAGTTCCCAATACTGGTTACTTAAAATTAGTTGCAAATGTCTTCTCTTAAACGCTAAAGAAAAATTGGAAGTATTTGATTCAAAGGTCGATATTAAATTTTTTTATGAGCAAAACTTATCGAGTCTTCATCAAAAGAACATTGTTTGTTGAAGAATCCATGCATATAATATTTGATGAAACTAATCCTCTTGATCAAGAGAAAGGTATTGATAATGTTAAAGGTTTGGACATTCCTTTTGAGCAAATTAAATTCAAAATCAAAATAAGGAACATCCTAAAGATCCACATGAGAAAGAAGCAAATGTGCAAGAAGATGAAGAAGAATTGTCCAAGGAACAAAGTGATTAATCTCTTACTAAGGAATGAAGTCAAACAAAGTACATCATGAACATGCTCAATAAGTTTGAAAAGGAAGAGTTGAAATCAATGAACACTCCAATGAGCTCATCAATCAACTAGATGATCAAGGTACTTCCATAAACATAACAAAATATCGAGGTATGATCGGATCTCTCCTTTACTTAATCGCAAGTAGACTCAATATTATGTTTAGTGTGTGATTATGTGCTATATTTCAACTCAACAGTCAAGAATCACACTTTAGTGCCATAAAATGATTTTTAGATATCTTAGTGGCATTAAAATATTACGTCTATGATATTCTAAAAACATCCAAAAGTGGGATATTGTATTAAAATTTGTGAATAAGAAAAATCAATTAGCCAATATTCTCATTAAACCTCTAATACTTGATAGATTTTCATATATTCTAAGAGGTTTGGGAATTATCGATGAATTAGAAGTATGTGACTATATTGAATTTATACTAAATGCTCTTGTATGATTCTACGTGCATAATTGGTAGAAATTTATATAAATTTTATTCAAATGATTTTGATTTTGTCAATTGCATCACTTATGCTTTGATTAATATTTTACTATAAAGTGATGTTTATTCTTTTCTTAAGTTTGTATACATTTATCATCTTGTGCTTAATTGAGGGGAAATATATTACTCTCTTATGGCTGATTTAAAGTTCTAACCTTATATGCAATAATATTCCTCTTATATGTGCTATCATTTTGCTTATGCTAGGAGGAGAAACTGAGTAAGTTAAGTTTTGAAAAGTATTAAAAAGGGGGAATCCTTTACTGTTTCCTATAATCGTGTTTTGATCTTAAATGCTATACTTTTTTATGTCAAAAGGGAAAAATGAAGAGAGATTATTATACATACTTTGATATAATATGCTTTGAATAAATGATTATTGATTTGTAAAATATAGGGAGAATACAAATTGCATGATAAATATATAATATTTTCATTTATCAATATGATATCACTACAATTTTATACTATGGTTGACTTTCTTCTTGTATTTCTTTTCGCTTATGCCAAAAGGGGGAAGATGAATTAGATGATTATGCATGATATGGGGAATGTTGAAAGGGGAAATATATGTATGCAACTTTATTCCTTATCAACTTGTTTATTTTGTACATTGCAAATCATCTTGTTTGTCATAATCAAAAAGGGGAAAATTGTTGACCTATGATTGATTTCATCCTCAATGTTTTGATTATAACAAACAAGATTAATATTATTTCTAACAGTTGATTTTGAGTGATGATAGTTCAATGATAAAATCTATCGAGTATTGCCAAAATCAACACATCATAAATCGGACTTCAAATGAATACAAAGTGAAAGTTAAGCATTCAAGTTAAATCATTCGAGACGAGAGCTTAAAAGATCAACATCAAGACTATCAAATCGGGCTCATGAAGAAGGTCAGGATCGAAGTCAAGCTTAAAGTCAAATGTCAAGAAAACTCAAGATCAAGAGTTTAAGAGCCGATGGAAAGAAACTTCAAAGCAAGATCGAATACTAGACTTTTGAGGTGATGTGTGAAAGTATAACACTTTGATCTTTAGTAATGAATAACAATAGCTCAAAAATTATTTTGTGCACAAAAGTTATTTTCATATCACTTGCCTAAAATAGTTTTGATCAAAAGTAAGATTGATTTTTCAAAGTGATACTTGAACTTAGATATTAAAAAAAAAAGTCAACGGTCATCCGGACGTCCGGATGGATGAACCGAACGTCTGATTCATCCTCAACGGTCACTTTTTTACCGTTCTGACTGACTCAAATAGCTAGTAGATTACACGATCTGGATGTCCGGATCCCTTGTCCAGATGGACATAGTTTTGGCCGGTATGAGTGCTATAAATACCTCATTTACCTTTCATTTGCAAAAACTCTTCTTGAGCATTAAAGTGAAGTTTTTTTTATCTCAAGTACCTTATTTCTAATCCTTGGAAGATCAAAAGTATTTTATCCTTGAAAAACTTTTGATTGATTTTATTTTTGAAAATAATTTCTTTCATCAAAGTTTTTCATTTTTCTTTGTACTTAACTTATTTATATCTATCTTAAAAGAGAAATATATTTTTGAAGAAGTTCTTGACACTTACATTGCATAAACTTATTTTACTTCTTCATATTGAAACTTTAATTAAATCAAACTTGTAAACATCATATTCATCAAAGTTTCTATTTTCTCTCTTAATACTTAATTTATCACAAATTGTTTATTGCAAGATAGATATACTTTTGAAGAAGATTTCTTCACTTACATTGCATAAATCCTTTTTCTTCTTCTTCATATCAAAACTTTGATTGATTGAACTAAAACTTGTAAAATCATCATATTCATCAAAGTTTTTCATCTAACATTTGAGCTATCATTCATTACTATTTATTGAAGTGTTAGCCTCCGTTAGTACTTAATTTGTTTGTATTATTTATCAAGATAGGAGTTTCATTATAAAATCACTTTGACAAAGTGTAGGTCGTGTTGAAGTCCCTTAAAGATCAACATTGTGTAAGGATCGGTGATCCTTGTTGTAAGTCACCGTGTTGGTCATATTGAGGTCGCATAAATGTAGCGCCCCGAGTTCAGTTAACCCGGATTGCCACGTCATCGTCTTTTGCCCCTAATTTTAACAATCAAATTTTGCGAAAATAACCTATTTTTTAACATCACATCATATTCGTAACGGTAAATATCGTTGGCAACAAAACTCATTTAGATAATTTAGAATAATAGTTTTAAAATTCAAATCTCATATTTTTGAAATAAACGAAATAATAAAGTACGTTACCAATATTTCAAATGGGGAAATTTCGTAAGCAAATAACTACAACTTTCAATTTATATCACCACTGCCCATCACACTCGACCGTCTTCGAAATCTGCAAATATTGTTAAAATAACGGAATGAGTATTTCGAAGAAATACTCAGTAGACTCATCGTCGATAATTAATTTACAGAATAATTGAACACATATTTATGCAATATATAACGTGACATCATCATCATCTTTGGCTCATTTTCTTGAAAATCATATGCTCTTTAAAAATATAAGTTGTAGGTAGTCTCATCTCGTGCATTTAAGCACATAAGTTATGCATAACATTCTCATCTTATCTCATAAAAAATTCTCGTCTTTCTCATGCATTAAAGCATATAAGTTATGGCAAGCATAACAATATGAATATCTCATATGACATATTCTCTTCTCATGCATTAAAGCATATAATTCACGTAAATTCACATAAGACATGCAATTATAATTTAAACTAATTAATGGTGGCGAGTCTACCTCAATAATCTCGAGTTACATGCAAAAATGGAGCGGAAAGTAATCTCAAGCTCTTAATCGTCCATACGTTTCGTCTAACCAAAATAGAAAATAAGTTTTGAATTAGTATTTCGAAACTTTAAAGTTTTAACGTGATAAAATAAGGTTTAAGGGTTTAATTGAAAATTTATTAAAACTGAAAATAAAAGTTTAAGGGCTAAAATACTAACTTTTAGAAGTTTAGGGACTAAACTGTAAATCTATTAAAACTGAAAATAAAGACTAAAAGCTGAAATAATAACTTTTAGTAGTTTAGGGACTAGACTGTAAATCTATTAAAGCTGAAAATAAAGCTAAAAGACTGAAATAATAACTTCTAAACTTGGGGACTAAATTGAAATTAATTAAAACTGAGAATAGGAGTTTAAGTATTGAAACGGTGACTTTTAAAGATTTTGGGACTAAATCGAAAGTTTTATGAAACTGTAATTTAAATACCAAAAACTTAAAAACTGAAAACGAAATCTTCTAAACTACGGGACTAAAATAAATAACTTTTAAATTGAGGGGTTGAAATGGAAATTTCTAAAACTTCAAATAAATATACTAAACTAAAACAAAATAAAAATAACAACAATCAAAATCACTCTCTCTTTCTCGTTTTTCAGAGAGGAGAGTCGACGGGGGAGGGAAGGTTGTGCCCTTCCCTGATTCTACCACCACCGACCGGTGGTGGTGGCGCGCCACCACGGGGGTAGCGCCAACGCACGGGAGGGGAAAAAGAGGTTTTTCATTTGGGCGAAATGGCTCGAATCTGGGACAATGGTTCAATTTTCTTTTGATTTCCTTGGTGGCTCAAGCTCGAGAAATGGGTTGGGAAGTAAGGTAAGTTCATGGGTTGTATTTATTTCTTGATTGTGTGGCGGTTGAAGTCGATTTGGGGTGATTGAGGTCTCGGTTTTGGGCTCGATTTGGGGGCTTTCATTTCTTGTTTTGGGTTTCGGTTTTTGGTGGTGGAGGTGTGGTTGCTCTCGGTTTTGGATGGGGTTTTGGCTACTAATTTGGCAGTGAGGTGTTGGGCGAGTTTGGTTTCGATTTTTGGGTGGTGACTGCTTGCATGCTTGGTAGTTGGCTTGGTGGTTTGATGCTGGGTTTGTGTTGATGTTTGCTGTTTGTGTGTAGTTGGGTTCGACGATGAGTTTCGACCGTGAGTTTTGGAGTTGCCTGTTGGTGGAGGTCACGGTTTCGGGTTGTTGGTGGCGGGTTTTTGGCAGTCGGGTTTTGAGCTCGGTTTTGGTGGCCTTGAGGTGATGTTGGGGGTTTGAAGTGGATGGTAATGGTGGTTTGAGGCTACGGTTCTGGATAGTGGAGTGTTGGTGGTGGTGAGGAGATGGTTGTAGTGGCTAATGGTTAAACTCGAGGGATGCAGTGTTGATGGTGAATGGGTTGCATAGTGTTGCAGCTTGGGGAGTTCACTGTTGATGCTAGAAATGATCGTTCTAGCATCAATAGTGACCCATAGCGAAAATAGAGTGTGAGGGGGGAGATGGTGTTGATGCTAGAAATTGATGTTCTAGCATCCACATTAATCTCCAAAGATTGAGGAAAAGAGAGAAAGCTTTCCAAAAAAAGAATGGCTGCTAGGATGGTGATGATGGAGGGAAAGAGTGCATATGAATAATAGAAAATTAGGGCATATTTTTTCTCTTTTTGTGAAAGATCAATCTCATTCCCTTTTTCTTTCAATCTTTTTTATTCCTCACTTTTCAATTTGATTTGATCTTCATACACTTGTTGTGGTGTCAACAATGCAAGAGTATTAGATTTTCCATCCTTAGTAAAGTTGTACCTATTTTTGTACCCGTCATGAATCACCTTCCTATCATATTGTTATGGCCTTTCCAACAAGATATGCCCGACATGCATAGACACTACATCACATATCACTTCGTCATGATACCTCCAAATTGAGAAACTCACCAACACTCTTCTATTCACCTTAACTTCTCCACATTCATTCAACCATTACAATTTGTAAGGCTTATGATGTTTTGGCATAGTTAATCTCAATTTTTCGACAAGTGTAGTGCTAGCCACATTGATACAACTATCCTTATCAATAATTATACTACATACCTTATTGTAACTTGGCATCTCGTATGAAATATATTTCTCCTTTGTTGCTCCAAGTCATCCACTTTGATTTGAACACTAAGAGCTCATCTATAACCAACAGCTCTCCCACTGCATACTCCACTTTCTCACCATCACTAGCATCTTCTAATTCCAGTATGTCATCATATTCACTTCCACTATCACTCACCACTTCTCCATTATCTCTCAAAATCATCACCCTTTGTTTATCATATAAGAAAGTGTATTCGAATTAGAAAGAAAGAAAGAAATATGAGTTTGAGCATAACTTGCAAGAGTTTTTAAACTTTTACGTTCTCGAAATTTTAACTAAAAGAGATGAATAAACCCTAATTGCACTTTGCATAATTGGTTTAGGACATAGTGCCCATTCGTAGAAATGTACCCAGTGACGCAGAACTGGTCATTAGAAATTATGACCGCTTCAGGCCTAGACTTGATTGGACAATTGCCCAACATATGATTTAGAGCTTGCAGCTATTGTGCGCGCTCTTAACATTTGGCGACACTATTTGTATGGGAGTAAATGTGAGATTTACACCGATCACAAAAGTCTCAAGTATTTCTTCACTCAGAAGGAACTGAATATGAGACAACGTCGATGGCTAGAGCTGGTAAAAGATTATAACTGCACCATTCATTACCACTCGGGTAAAGCAAATAAGGTTGCGGACGCTTTGAGTAGAAAGAACGCTGGACAGTATCAGCTTTGGGGACAACGCAAGATCAGTTGATTCGAGATTTTGAGAATTTAAGAATTGAAGTGCGAGCCCCATCAGTCCAAGGATCTATTAGATTGGCAAATCTTACTGTTAAGCTAGATTTGAGAGGTCGAATTGTGATAGCTCAAGCCGGAGATAAATTTTTAGAAAAGATCAGATCCGAAGTTGGGACTGGCAAGAGAATTGGTTTCGAGATTGCCTCTGATAAAGCAATTATGTTTAGAGGGCGTCTCTGTGTGCCGAAGGATGAACTGATCAAGAATGGGATTTTGACAGAAGCTCATCAGTGCCATATGCATGCCACCCAGGAAGGACAAAGATGTATCGTGATTTGCACAATACTTTTTGGTGGAGAAACATGAAGGGTTACATTGCAAGGTTTGTCTCTCGATGATGCAGGGAAAGTTTATAGGAAAGACAAAAACCTCACAAAAAGAATTTCAATCAAGATAAATTCAATAAAATTTTATTTCATTCAAAATTGAATCTGCCTCAAATGGCTTACAACATTTAAATAGCGAAAACCTAAAAAAAATCGGAAATATTATATAATAATGGAAAAATATTATTTTTTTTCATAAATGGAAAAAATTGAGATTATGACGGATCTTGATTCTCCTAATCACCAGGGTCGTCCTCCAACAAACAGAATTGCAAACTGAATCTTATTGAATGAGATATTGCTAAATCAAATATTACCATAAACGGCAAAAACACTTAATTGAGAACCTAAACGACGGAATTTGCTCAAAATTTGACGTGCATCAAGGCCAAAGGCCCTGAATTGTGATCATCGGCCCCTTTCCAATCGAATTGGACTATCAATTCGCCAAAAAGGACAAACCCGAAGTTCCATGAAATTATTATTTTACCTTCATCATTCTCCTCGGGTTGAGAAAAATTCGCTCTCGAATGTGACGGGAAAGAAACCTCATCATCATCAGGATTATCACCACAAAATGGAAGCTCTGGCGGCAATCCATCTGGAGGCTTTTCTGGAAAGTCCTCATGAAAGTCCTCTAGCAATTGCTGAACCCTGCGAGTGACCTCCCACTCATTGTCAACTGACTTTTCCACAAACACATACACTATCCCATATCCTTTCATATTTGTCTCGAACTGCACTTTGGTCGGTAAATTGGCACCATCCCCAACTATTTTTACTGAGCCCTTATCTGGAAGCAACACACTTTTCTTTCCCTCAACAGTACACGTCGACCTGGAAGATATTATTATGCAACCAATTAGCATTTTTTTCCGGAGGAGTCTGAAAACTCTACCTTACCACCAACACTTGACTCACATCACCAACCACAAACTCCTCATCCTCTACTGCTTCTTCTACACCTTCACTGTCAAATACAAGTGGACCGTCGTAATCAAACCCTTCCTCCTTTGTTGCTTCTTCTACACCTTCATTGTCAAATACAGGCGGACCGTTATAATCAAACTCTTCCTCCGATGTTGCTTCTTCAGGGTTTTCATTGTCAAATACATGCTGACCTTCATAATCAAACTCTTCATCCTCTGTTGCTTCTTCAATGTCTTCAATCGTGACATCCTGAATATTACGATCATGGTGTTGGACTTCCTCAATCAGAACCTGCCCATGACGACCACGACCTCCAGGTACATGTTGCTCCGGCATAAGTGCATCGACTTGCTGTGTCAACCACTCCACTTGTCGACGCAGCTGTGCGATTTTATCACGTCTATGTATCTCCTCTACCAGGGCTTCACGGGCTTCTGACGGCATGGTGAAGGAACGACTTCGGCTTTGATATCAACTGATGCAGGGGAAGCTTATAGGAAAGACAAAAATCTCACAAAAAGAATTTCAATTAAGAGAAATTCAATAAAATTTTATTTCATTCAAAACCGAATCTGTCTCAAATGGCTTACAACATTTAAATAGCGAAAACCTAAGAAAATTCAAAAATATTACATAATAATGGAAAAATATTTTTTTTTTCATAAATGGAAAAAATTTGAGATTATAAGGGATCTTGATTATCCTAATCACCAGGGTCATCTTTCAACAAACGGAATCGCAATCCGAATCTAATTGAATGAGATATTGCTAAATCCAATATTACCATAAACGGCAAAAACACTTAATTGAGGACCTAAACGAAGGAATTTGCTCAACATTTGACGTGCATCAGGGCCAAAGGCCCTGAGTTGTGATCATCAACCCTTTTCCAATCGAATTGGACTATCAATTCGCCAAAAACGGACAAACCTGAAGTTTCATGAAATTATTCTTTTGCCTTCATCACTCGATGCATGACGTGTCAGCAGGTCAATGCTGAACATCAGAGACCATCAAGATTGTTAAATCCCTTAGATATACCAGAATAGAAATGGGAGAAATTTTCCATGGACTTTGTGACAGGGTTACCAAAATCGGTAAGAGGTCATGACGCTATTTGGGTTATTGTAGACCGACTTACGAAGTCAGCTCATTTCCTACCAATCAGAATGACCCTCAATGTGGATCAACTAGCCCAGTTGTATGTTAGAGAGATTGTTCGACTTCATGGAGTACCAGCTTCCATTGTCTCAGATAGAGATCCGAGATTTACTTCGAGATTTTGGAAGAGTTTACATGTTGCAGTGGGTACTAAATTAAATTTTAGTACTGCATATCATCTCCAGACCGATGGACAATCTGAACGCACTATTTAAACACTGGAAGATATGCTTAGAGCTTGTGTTTTTCAGGCTACTATTGGTATGGCACCATATGAGGCATTTTACGGATGACGTTGTCGATCACCAGTCTATTGGGATGAAGTAGGCGAGAGAAGAATTTTAGGTCTAGAATTCATTGAGATGACAGTTGAGGCTATTGAGAAGAATAGACTACGGATCAAAGCTGCCCAAAACAGACAGAAAAGTTATGCCGATCTAAGGAGAAAGGACTTGGAGTTTGAGATTGGAGAGAAAGTGTTTTTGAAAGTAGCTCATATGAAAGGTACTATCCGTTTCAGCAAGAGAGAGAAGTTAAGGCCTCGTTTTATCGGACCATTCGAGATATTAGAGAAAGTAGGTAACGTGGCTTATCGTTTGGCGTTGCTGCTCGAGCTCACGGCCATACACAATGTTTTTCACGTTTCTTTATTGAGGAAATATATCTACGACCCGAGTCACGTGGTAGATTTCCAAACTATTCCGATTCAGAGGAACTTGTCTTATGAGAAGACGCCCATGTGCGTTGTTGATAGAAAAGTCAATGTCTTAAGAAACAAAGAGATCCCTCTAGTCAAAGTCCAATGGGATAGACAGGATAATGATGAAACTACCTGGGAAAAGGAGGACGAGATTCTAGCTAAGTATCCAGATATTTTAGATCAAGTAAGTTTAAATTTCGAGGACGAAATTATTTTAAGGGGGTAAAGTTGTAGCGACCGAGAATTGTAAATTATATAAAATTATTTTTCTCGAAAAATGTGTCGTTAGATTTTAAACACAAACGTTAATATGAAAACGTGTTCGTCTAGCCGTTATAAAATGAATTTAAATTTATTTCGAATCGAATCCTTTTCCGAACGTTTTAAACAAATTTAATACTATTTCAAGTCGAGCCCAATCTCGAATCATTCTAAAGTGTCAATTTCTTATTATTTTCGTTTTAAAATCCAAATTTTAATAAATGTAAGTACTATATTTTATTTATTAAAAGTCCAATTATATTAGTCCAAATCGTGACTATTTTAGCCCAATTCCCTTAGGCCCAATTAGAAAATCCTTACAGCCCAACTTTCTGACCCATTTAAACTCCTAAGTTTTTGTGTCCTAATGATTACTGTTCAAATACCACCCTCATTCTCCTCTCCTCACATTTCACAGCAGCTACTTTGGGTAAAAAAAATCTCTCCCCCTCAATTTTGGAGACCAATGTTGATGCTAGAACACAATTTGTAGCATCAACACCACCATCAACAACCTCACTGCACCAACACTTCACTCACAAGACCAACCTCCACTGCCAAACCACCAACACCTCCACTGCCTAACACCACCACCTAACTCTTGAGATTGCCCAAAACTCATGCCCTAAACATCAACTCACCAACATCACTCCAAAACCGTAGCCAAACTCCCTAACCTCACTGACCAAGCCACTGCAAAACCACTCACAACACCACTCTGCCCAAACCACCAACTCATCGACACCCAACAGCACCCCAAAAACCACCGCACACTTCGCCCAACCGACAGCCACCATTTCGCCTCCAAACCAACACCAATAGCCACACAAACACCTCCAAACCAACACCAACAGCCATACAAAACCAAGAAATACACGACCCATAACTTACCTCATCCTCCGACCTATTTTCGAGCTAGTTGCCACCAAGAAACCCATTAAATCCGAACCCTCCAGCTTCGGTTAACCTTCGGCCCATACCCCAAAACCACTCCCAGCCATCCACTCTCACACCGACGCCACCACGCGATGGTGGTGCTGCGCCGCTTCGCAGGCAGTTGAAATAGAGGAAGGGACAGAGCCCCTTCGCTGTCTAAATCATCTTCTCTCTCTTTCTGGTTCGAAATGAGAGAGAGAGAGAAAGAGAGAGTAATGTTTTAATTTTTTATTCATTTTGGTTTTTTTGAATATTATCTTTTAACTCTTAAGTTTTAAGTGTTTTATTTCAGTCTTTAAATTCTTATTTTCAGTTTTACTCTATTCCAATTAAGTCCCTATTTTAGAAAAGTTTAATTTCAGTCCTTAAACTTTTATTTTCAATTTTAATAAATTTCCAATTAAGTCTCTAATTTCTAAAAGTTTAATTTCAGCCCTTAAACTTTAATTTTCAATTTTAATAAATTTCCAATTAAGTACCTAATTTTTAAAAGTTTAATTTCGGCACTTAAACTTTAATTTTCAGTTTTAATAAATTTTCAATTAAGTCCCTAATTTCTAAAAGTTTAATTTAGGCCCTTAAACTTTTATTTTCAATTTCAATAATTTCCAATTAAGTCCATAATTTCTAAAAGTTTAATTTCAACCCTTAAACTTTTATTTTCTGTTTCAATAATTTCCAATTAAGTCCATAATTTCTAAAAATTTAATTTCAGCCCTTAAATTTTAATTTTCAATTCCAATTAAGTCCCTAATTTCTAAAAGTTTAATTTCAGCCTTTAAAACTTTTATTTTCAGTTTGAATAATTTCCAATTAAGTCCCTAAACTTTATTTTATCATTTCAAAACTTTAAGATTTCGAAATACTAATTCGATACTTTTCCTATTTTGGCTAGACGAAACGTACGGACGATTAAGATCATGAGGTTACTTCCCGCTCCACTTTTTACGTGACTCAAGATAGATTTAGATAGACTCGCCTCCATTAATTAGTTTAAATTATAATTGCATATATTATGCGACTTTACGTGATTTATATGCTTTAATTGCATAAAATGAGAATATCTCTTATGAGATAAATGATGTTGTTACGTTTGTCGTAACTTATGTGCTTTAATGCATGAGAAGAGACGAGAATATCTCTTATGCATGATATAAGATGATGTTATGCATAACTTATGTGCTTAAATGCATGAGACGAGACTACCCACACCCCATGATTTTAAAGAGCCTATGATTTATTTTAAGAAAATGAACCTATGATGATGATGATGATATCACGGTATATACGTTGCATAATTATGTGTTCAATTATTTTGTAAATTAATTATCGGCGATTAGTCTATTGAGTATTTCATCGAAATATTCATTCCGTTATTTTAACAATAATTTACAGATTTAGGAGACGGTCGAGGCTGATGGGGCAGTGGTGACACGATATAATGGATGAAGTTATTTAAATTTTAAAATTTACGCATTATAAACTTATTTTTGTTATTCCCGTTATTTCAAACTTGAGTTTTGAAGTTTAAAATGATTTTTTTAAGTTAATCAATCGAATTTTGTTGCCAATGAGGTTTACTGTTATAAATGTGATGTTTAAAAGTTAGTTATTTCCGCAAATCTTTTTATTAAAAGTCGGGGCATCACAACTTGGTATCAGAGCGCGATTGTCAGTCGGAAATCGAGAACTAAGTGCTATGCGGGACAAAGTGCTACGCCATAAGGTGGGAGCCACCTCTTGAACCCGTAGGAGCCACCTCTAGAATCCCAACGCCTGACAACGGATTCTCAGATGGATCAAGCGCGAGTCTAACTAGGGGTGATTGTAATACCCAGACCAGGAAATCTTAAAAAGATTTGATATGTACTACTCATACCAACAAGGTGCACCTTCTTTTCCGGAAGCCCATCGTTAGAAACTCCACAGTTAAGCGTGCTTAGCTTGGAGCAATTCCATGATGGGTGACCCCTGGGAACATTTTTCAGGGAGCGTGCGAGTGAGGACAAAGTATGTTGAAAAGACTCATGTTGGTACAGTGTAGACAGTACGTCGTTGATCTAACGGGCAGGACAGCCTGTTAAGTGGGACCCGGGTCGTTACAAGCAACATGTCCCGTTCCCAAACACCTAAAACATTTGATATCTCAATTCCTATTGGGTTGGGAATTCACCTAGGTGTTGCTTTGCTAGTAACTTTCTCTTTTTATTGTTATCCTACTTCGGTTTCCAAGAAGAGTTAGAACCCTATTGTTGGGTATTTAGGCCCTCAAAAATGATAAAACTGATGATAATAAACAGAAATAACAGTGCAGAATAGTAAAGAACACGAACGAATTGCTCACCTAGTTCAGCTTACACCTAATCTGGAGGGCTCAGGATTAGCCCAAACACTAGCATGCAATAACCTTCCAAAGGGGAATTACAGAGATACAAGAGACTCAATCAAACATGATTTTATCATCGATCTACCAAGAGATCTCATAAATCATAAAACCTAGCCAACCAGTCACAAACCACTACAGAACTTAGATGAAGCAATATTTCGGGCCTAGTCTACTGTAGCAATAAGAATCTCATAGGATTCCACAACAAAATAATAGCTAGAACCTCTAAGTGTTACAGATCAAACCAAGAAGAAAAGAGAAGAACTTAGAAAGAAGAAAGAGACATTCCAGAGAGAAAGTAGAATACACGATAGAATTCTTGAGAAGGACCAGCCCAAGAGTCATAATAATTATGACTTAATCTCATCCATTAATCAAATCCAACGGTCCACAACTCATTCAAAAAAGAAAAATCTTTGTTAAGGGGCTTCAACCAATCCGGGATTGCCATGTGGCCTTCCAACCAAGAAAGTTTAAAAGAGTTGTTAAAATATGGGAAACACTTTTTCTCAACATGGTTCACCTTTTTTCTCACATATTCCACACACACTGGTTACTTAAGCGTGCTAATTTAGCCAATCAATCATCATTGCCCATGTACCTGCAAAAAAATACCATTTATCAATATTCAGTAAAGATAAACAAGTCTTAAACTTACCAACAGGTACAACTTTAGTCCTAGAGGAGTTTTTGTCAGTATGAATTTTAATGAAGTTAATTTCACCTGGAGCTATCTTTTTTATAATAAAATGATACTTCACCTCAATATGTTTTGACCTTTCATGATAGACAGGATTCTTACTAAGTAATAGAGCACTATGACTATCAGTAAATATTGTAGGAGTATCAAGCATGAAGTTATGTTCATTTAAAATCCCTTTTAACCAAATGCACTCTTTAACATACTCAGTTATATAAACATACTCAGCTTTAGTACTAGATAAAGTAACTATAGGTTGTAGTTGGTATTTCCAAGTAATACAATTATCATCAAGTGTAAGAAAGTAAGATGTAGTAGATTTTATAAGGTCTTTATCACCAGCAAACTCTGAATCTACATACCCCTTAAGTGTCAAGTTATTTGATCCTTTTTTATACACCAAGCCAAGATTTAATGTCCCATTTATATATCTCAATGGCCACTTCAAATTTGCCCAATGTGGTTTACCAAGATTAGACATAAATCTACTAAGGAAGCTAATTGCGTAAGTTAAGTCTGGTCTTGTAATAATCATGGAAAACATAACAAATCCTATGGCATTAGCATAAGGGATGTTTTCAATTTGTTTCATTTCCTCTTCAGTTTTAGGTAAATGTTTATTAGACAGATTCATATGAGCAACAAGTGGAACAGTAACAGGTTTAGAGTCTTTTGTGCCGAACTTAGTTACTACCTTATTCAAGTAGGATTCTTAAGTGATAGTCGATTTTTCTTCAGTTATATCCCTCTTAATAATCATTCCTAAAATCTTTTTGGCATTTTCTAAATTCTTCGTATCAAATTCTGATTTTAAAAGCTTTTTCAGTCTTATGATTTCAGTCTTACTTGAGCTAGCAATAAGCATATCATCAATATATAACAATAAGTACACATTCAGACAACTTTAAACATTGTTATAATACAAGCAAGCATCATCATCACTTCTTTTAAAATCAATTTTGATAACATATGAATCAAACCGTTTGTACCACTGTGTCCATAAAGAGATTTTTGCAATTTACACACATAGTTTTTCCCTTCACCTCAAACCCTTGAGGCTGAGCCATGTAAATCTCTTCTTCCAATTCCCCATGTAAGAATGTTGTCTTAACATCTAACTGTTCAAGGTCCCAATCATAGTGAGTAACTAGAGCAAAAATCAGTCTAATGGTCTTATATTTTATCACAAGAGAATATATTTCATTATAATCAATTCCTTCTCTTTGTGTGAACCCTTGGCAACAAGTATAACCTTGTTCCTTAATAGATCAGTGAAGTTATTACCCTCTTTTAATTTGTAAATCCATTTGCATTGGACAATTCTATGATTCTTGGATTTCACAACTAGTTTACAAGTCTTATTATCAATTAAAGACTGCATTTCTTCTTTTATTTCCCTTTCCCAATTTCCAGAGCCCCCCTCACAGCTTCTTCATAAGAGGCAAGTTCAATATGATCTAAGGCCTTACCAGAAATTAAGGCAAGATCAGTAAGATTCTGGGATTCATATCTAGGGTTAGGCTTGACCTGCCTTCTTTCCCTATCTCTAACTAGTTGGTAATCTCGAATAGAAGTGTCTAAAGTGGGTCCAACCTGATCTTGAGATTCAGGTTCAAGTTGACGTTGAAGTTCTTCAACTTCACATTCATCAGGTTGTTGTTCATTTTCATCGGGTGTAGGGTTATTGGTTTCATTATTTTCAGATTAGGAAATTCTCAATTTTGTCAGCTTCACCTCATTATGAACCTTATTATTTCCAGATTCATGTGAAGCATCAGACTTGGGTTTTAAGCAAGGCATCTCAAGCTCATTGAACTTAACATTTCTACTATTGATTATTTTAATGTCTTGTACTCCTAACACCCATAACCTATAACATTTAACACCTTCAGGGTATCCTAGGATCTAATTTCCCTTCAGTTTGATGTCCATAAGTTGTATCCAAATACCCTGATGAAAGACAGATCTGGAGGTTTTCCAGTCCATAATTCCTGAGGAGTTTTAAAGCCAACAGAACCGGAAGATGATCTGTTAATAACATAAGATGTTGGACTTAGAGCTTCAGCTCAAAGCCCTTTAGCAAGTCTAAAACTGATTAGCAAACATCTTGCATTATTCATTAAAGTTTTATTCATTCTTTCGGCTACCCTATTTTGTTGAGGTGTATGCTTAACAGTCCTATGTCTTATAATTCCTTTCTGTTTACAAAAATTATCATATTCAGAATTACAGAACTCAATGCCATTATTGTCTAATTGATTTTCAACCATCTTTAACCATAACCTGAACTTTTGAAAGGTCTCTAATTTTCTTTAAAGGGAACACCCAAACCTTCCTAGAATAATCATTAACAATAGATAAAAAAAAATATCTATTGCCACTAAAAGTAGAATGACTTTCTAGTCCCCATAAATCAACATGGACATATTGTAAAGGTCTCTTGGTATTATGTGTTCCAGCCTCAAAACTCACTCTATGAGACTTGCCTAATACACATGTTTCACAAAAATCCATGTTATCAATCAAATCTTTCCCAAGTAACTTTTGGTCACTTAAAGATTTCAGCAATTTATTCCCCATATGTCCCATCCTTTTATGTCAAAGTTCAGTCTTGTTTTCAGTATTAGTGAACAGATTTGAATCGGGAACATGTGATTGTATTACCATCAAGATAATACAATCCATTCCTTTTAGGTCCCTTCATCACAATAAGAGAACCTTTCATAATCTTCAAGACTTTGTTGTCAAACTTGAAGGTATGCCCCCCCATCTTCAAGAACACCTAAAAAAATTAGGTTTCTTTTCAGATTTGGAACATATCTAACATTCAAGATTGGCCTGATAGAGCCATCATACATTCTTATAGTAAAATCACCAATTCCAACAACACTATGTGAGTTATTATCCCCCATGTAAACCTTTCTAGGTTCTATATCTTTGTAATTATAAAACCATAATTTAATAGGACACATATAAAAGGTGCATCCAGAGTCAAAATCCAATCCATTTTAATCTGCTCATTGGTCATAGTCATAACATGCAGGCTATCAATTTCAAATTCAATAGTGTTATTATTTAACTCCTCATTATTATGTTCCTTTTGTTTTCTTTTCAGCACAAAGCAATCTCTCTTGAAGTGTCCCAATTTTTCACAATCGTAAAACTTCTTATTAATTTTATCTTTAGATTTTGATCTCCCTTTGGATTTGCTTTTTCCTTTCTTGAAATGAAAGTTATTATCTCTCTTTTCAGTCTTCCCTCTAACAAACATACTTTCTTGTCTATGATTAGCCTTGTTTTCTTTCTTGACTTCTAGATCTCTAGATCTTAAAGCATCAGTTACAATCTCTTGTGTCAGTTTATCTCTAGAGTATTTTATTGCATTCTTTATGCCTTTATAAGAGTCAGGTAAGGAATTCAATAAGAACACAGCAAGATTCTCATCAGCAAACTTCTTATCATTATGTGCAAGACTTTTAACTATTTTACTAAAATCGCTCAAATTCACCTCCAAATCTTTCCTATGGTCCATTCTAAAACTAAACAGCTTTTCTAAAAGGCAAATTATGTTTGGTAAAGCCTTGGTTAGAAACATATTATCAAGTACATTCCATAGGTCTCTAGCATTTTTAGCTCTCTCAACTTGTCTCACAATGTTATAAGACAAATGCAAGATTATAGAACTGTAAGCAATTTCATTCATATCAGCAATTTCATTTGGTTTAGCTTTAAGTTCATCAGAAAAAGTAGCAAGATCATCAAGGGTCTTTGCAACCCTTTGTTGAACCAAAGTGGCTCTCATTGTCTATTTACATATCGAGATTTCCATCAAATTGTGACAATTCGACCTTCGAACCCATAACACATTCTGTAAACAGGTGGCTCGTACTTGTGGACATAGTATGATCTCAAATTCAAGATCAACTAATAAATAGAAAAGGTTTTGAAAAACTTTTTGAAGAATTTAAAGCAAACAGATACAATGCACCAAAATAAAGAACAAGAACTAATAATACTTGATGCTGATCAAATGAAATTTACAGGCAGATAATCAGATTAATATTAATAAACAGATCACTAATCATGAATATATCTACAAAATGTTTATATGCAAATTTTAATCATTGAGTCAAATAGAAATATATCCCATGCATATATAAATCATCAAGAGTTTCAAGAAATCACTATACAGAGAGTGATGAAACTTTCTCCCCGACTGTTTTAAAAACAGTGAAAAGGCAGCACTTATTTACTGCCTGGAGCAAAAAACGAACTCCTTCAATCACAGGAAGCACTGTCCAGTGTTCAGCCTTAAGTCAATTCACCTTCCACACTAAGAAACTCGTTAGTACATTCAGGAGGTAAAAAAAATAAACAAGTTTGAAACGATGACTTTAACTTCAAGAAAAAATTTATTTTCAACATAAACTTGCACCCTTAGAGCCCGAAGGCTATGATACCAGTTGTTGGGTATTTAGGCCCCAAAAATGATAAAACTGATGATGATAAACATGAATAACAGTGTAGAAAAGTAAAGAACACGAAAGAATTGTTCACCTAGTTCAGCTTACACCTAATATGGGGGCTCAGGATTAGCCCAAACACTAGCACACAAAAACCTTCCAAAGGGGAATTATAGAGATACATGAGACTCAATCAGACACGATTTTATCATCGATCTACCAAGAGATCTCATAAATCGTAAAACCCAGCCAACCAGTCATAAATCACTACAGAACCCAGATCAACCAATATCTCAGGCCTAATCTACTATAGCAACAAGAATCTCACAGGATTCCACAACAAAATAATGGCGAAAGTGTTACAGATTGAACCAAGAAAAGAAAAGAAGAAAGAGATGCTCCAGAGAGAAAGCAGAATACATAGAATTCTCGAGAAAGACCCAGCCCAAGAGTCATAACAATTATGACTTAATCTCAGCCATTAATCAGATCCAACGGTTCACAACTCATTCAAAGAAGCACAATCCTTGTTAAGGGGCTTCAACCAATCCGGGGTTGCCACGTGGCCTTCCAACCAAGAAAGTTTAAAAGAGTTGCTAAAATGTGGAAAACATGTTTTCTCAATACCAATAAATATCTAGTTGTCCCTTTACTCTTCAATTATTTTTCCACCTTCATAGCTACATATAGCATGTCTTCCAACTCCAAATAAAGTTGTAGCTCTACCACATTAGCTATCTCCCTATTCAAACCATTCAAAAATCGGGTCATAGTGGTCTTCATATCCTCATCAACATTCGCTCTAATCATATGAATCTCCATCTCCTTGTGATAATTCTCCACACCCCTAGGACCTTGGTAGAGGCTTTGAAACTTTTGATGAAGCTCTCTATAATAATGATTAGGCATAAATCTTTTCCTCATGATAGCTTTCAATTATTCCCATGTATTAGTAGGCCTCTCACGATTCCTACCCCTAGATGTTACTACTTGATCCCACCAAATGATACCATAATCAGTAAATTCAAGCACCGTAGTCTTTACCTTCTTTTCCTCCAAGTAGATATGGAAATCAAATATCAACTCTGCTTTGTTTTCCCATTCCAAATATGCCTCCTAATCACTTCTTCCTTTAAATGAAAGAGTTTTCATTTTGATATTATTCATACTTCTATCAACACTATCTCCAACAAGATATCTACCCCTCCTTTCATGCCTAACTCATCTATCCTTCATTCTTCCTAACTCGACATCCACCAATGCATCCTCATTAATGTCACTATCCGCTTCACATTCACCAACCAAATCCGCTCTATGATCCTGCCTTCCTCGCCTCCTTGCATTAGGAATTTCTCTAGGTTGTTCCCTATGTAAATTAGCGAACAATGTATCATTGCATGTCCAATATATCTCTCACATCCTCCAACAACATTTCGAACCGTCGTATAACCCCATCCGACATGTTGATTTGATCATTATTCCTGGTAGAAGTAGAATCGTCTCTATCCGACATCCTAGATTTATTTTAATATTTGTCTCACATATATACACTCGTGTATCCCTTAAATTGGTTTTTTCCCTCTATTAGTTACACCACTCTTGCCTTTTTGCACTCAATACTTTCTTGCAAGTGTTTTAAAGAACTAATTTGATCACAATCAAAATTCAATCCTTATAGAGTTTCAAACAAAGATTTGAGTAAGAAAAATTGACTCTAAAATTACTCAAGAAATAGAAATTGACACTTTGAATGGAACGCTAAAGAAAAATTTAAAAAGATGTTTCTTGAATTTGAATTGGACACTTTTGAATTTGGAAATTTTATTTTTTTTACTCAAAAAATAAAATTGTATATTGCTGGCAATTTTTTGAAAAAAAAAATTTCTCGAAAATTCAACTAGATACCAGCAAAGGAAACATAAATTGATTTGGATGCTAGATTAGCATAGACAAGTTTTAAATGTTTTTTTTTCTTTTTATGGATTTGAGATTCAAAAATTAAGAACATGAAGATTGAAAAGCAAAAGGCTCAAACAAAAAGAAAATGAAAATGATATAATCTTAATTTTTGGAGCCTTATTTTGATGTCAACTGATATGAACACTCGTAGCAATAGTAGCTACGAAATCTGCACAAGATTGATTCAATCCCAAGAAAGTTAAAAATCAATGTTTAAACTTGATTCAAAAATATTGAATCAAGGAACCAACATAATCACCGACAATATATTGACCCCGTGATTACAAGACTCAAAAATCTTATTCGATTTGTTTGAACACCACAAGAAATAATTTTGATAAGTTCAAAATTAATTTGATGAAGAATAAGAAGAAATCAATAATACCTTACAATTAGTCTCTCAATTTTTGTATTCATGCAATGAAAATAATAATCTTGTTTATATGTAATCCATAAAACACTAGTAAAAACAAATTAATTTCTAAAAATAACAAAATATATCACAAAATAGAGTTTTAACTAAAATGGAAAATTGAGTAAAATTTGAAAAATTCGCGACCAAAAATATACTATGCGGTCACATAGACCATCCGAGCTCCTCCATTGTGGGTTCGCTAAAGGGGCATGCAATTGCATGCCTTGAACAATTATGCGGTCGCATAGTTGTTCCTTCCAAATTCTCCATCAATTGTTTGAATCAAGTTACTCTACTTTGTTTTATCTCTCATGTCCAACATAAAACTTGTCATTTTGCTTGTTGTGATCAATGTTTCGTCCACTATGATTTGAGCAAGTAGTCCATTGCTTCCTTGACCCATTTCGCTCGCGACCTAGTTATAGACCATTCCTCAATAATCAATAGATCATTGCCCGAACTTACCCATGTATTCTGGATCACATCATCATGTAAATCAACCATATAAGCAATTACATGAGTATGCCGTGCAATTGTCTCTTTCGAGGATTCTTAGTATCAAAACTTGCACTGCAGACTACGACGATCCACCTGCTGAATACCTGGGTCGCATCTCTCCCTTAGTATAAATCTGTGCATTTAATGCAAATGATGATATAGATAAACCTACGTAGCAAAGCAGGTACTCGAGCAATTATGAAACTTCTTGTATGAGAAACTAGAAATGATTATTAGTTTGGGCACACGACAAATCAGAATGATATCTAAAGGCTATGGGACGGCAGATCACGCCCAACTTTCTGTAAAGTTTCCATTCCATAATCATAACCATAATGATAGAAACTGAATTAAGAATTAATATTAAAAATTCACTTGAGCGAAGACGTTATTTTCTTAGTGAAGCCATTGCATTATGATATTACATGATTAAGAAAGGAAATACGATAAATTACATTCAGAATTTGGCTGGCGGGGAACAAACTGTCATCAGCAGAAGCGATTATGGAACACCAGGCTGAGTTAAAATGACACATTTATGAATATATACAGATTGAAGAAAAACTAGCATCAAAATGTAAAATTCCTCAATCAGCTGAGTTCCTAACTTTGTGTTTTTTTTTTTTCCTCAGTTTGTTTGCACCGGGAAACTAGACTAAAAACCCGAAAAAGGAACCACCTACCACCTCTCTCATCAAATATTCATCTTCAGTACGATGTTGTTCACATTTCCGTCCTGCGATTTGCCCAATGCAGCAACCTTAGCTCGGTAAGCAGCTGCAGCAGCGACTGATACTGCAGTCTTTACCCTCTCTCCCTGAGGAAGCTCACTAACTTCACTAATAGAGCCATATCTCAGTTCAGCCGGAGGAATAAAACAGTCCATGGATAAACCGGGAACATTGAATGCAACTTCCTCAATACTCCATGCTTCTTCCATCCGGGTTTTGGTGTGGCTCATGGCCGTCTCACCAAACCTGAAAAGGGTAACCACTGATCTGCCCGAGTGAGCAATCATGATCCCCTCAACAGGTCTGTAATCTTCAAGAAATGAATTGATTGTCGTCTCCCAGTATACAGCATCACCTCCATTGCTCTGGATGCGAGTCAAATGGGAGTCTTCCAAATGCATAAGAAGCCCCGTTTTCTGGCTAAAATAACCAAATAAGACATGCCTTATGATCTCTGCAGGTCCTTCGCTCCTTGCTTTTAATGTATGAGGATCAGCACAAAGTTTGAGAATGAAGCAATCCTCTCCATTAATTTTCTTCTCGCCAGTACATCTTGCATTAGCAAACAAGTTGGCCGTTGTCCTTGGATCAAGACCCTACAAGTCAAAAGCAGGCCAGTCACTAATTTCTGCCAATAGGAATATATAATGGTATGCATCATTATTTACAAGAAAGTAACCTGAAGGGCACGACGTAAAGGCCTAACTGGCCCTTTGGCTGCATGAGCACCAAGCCAGGGAGTATGCCTCCACACAAGTTTCCCATTACAACCAGCATGAACTTTGCTGCCTCCAAGTGCAAGCTCAACATACCACATGTCAGGATTCATTTGCCAGAGAACAAATCCACCCGACTCTGATGCTTTGGACGAATTTCTGCTCTTTATAACCTTTGTTGCTGTCTCTATATCAGATGCCATCATTTTCACCTTCCCCATGGCATAAGCATTGTGAATCGAGTTCTGAAGCTTCTGCCCCCCAGATGCTGCTAGGTACTGCTGCAATATGTACTGGGCAGACGACGTTTCCTGAAATTTTACAGAAAATATAATTATATTCCTCAAAATTTTATTAACATAAACGAATAACAGAAATTTCAAAGAGGACCACCATGTGCAACATAAACTTTAATTAATGAGCATACGACTGTTCACCAACCAAAATTTGTAGTCAACAATCTCCATCCCAAAAGCCTCGTTTTATTCTTCATTTTTCTATATTCCTTTTCGGTTCGGTTCCCATTTAATAGCTTTAATTCAGTATACATTAATAGGCGTAAAATTTACGCACTATGCTATTAAATGCAACAAATTGGCGAAACATTTTACGGCACGCAAGTCTATCTATCTACCATATATGCAGAAAGGAACTGAGACCTCAAACAAACATTAACATTAACATTAAAAAAGAGAATTTTCACAAACAAGAAAACCCACTTCATTACATTACACTTTGAAAAACGGAATTATATTTCCAAAAAACAATATCAACAACTTCAAATTGCTACTGGAAACTGCAAAAATCTGAATTGAAGAAAAAAATCTGGGTAAATAGTAAGAGAAAGAGGGAAATAGAAGCAACTAACAATGGGAGTGTCTTTAATGCTGAGATGGGGTAAAGGGTCGTTGTTGCTAACGTGCACGGGGGCGAGCGGCGCACCCAAGACGCCGAGCAGCAGTCTCAGATCCGACCTCGAAAAACTCGGCCCGGAAGTAGAAACGGACGGAGCCCGACACAACCAGTGGCCCCACTTTTCGTTTCTCGGGTCAGTACCTTCCGACCCGTTCGGATCTGGACCCTCCCTCAAAGGCGAAAGCGTCTCAACTGCTGGCCTCAAACTACCGGATCTTGAAATCAAGATTTCAGGAGGGCATAAACTGCTACCTCTCCTCCGCCTGAGAAGGCCAGAACCCGACGGAGATGGGCTCCTCCCCCTCCTGGACCGACCCGGAGAGAGGCCTCTCACAACTTCCTCTTTGAGAGCTGAGAAGAAGCCGGACTTTCTCTCCATACACAAAGCAATACCAATGAACTTTACCCACTAAAATGTTTACTCAGAAACACTCACTGAGTCAGCTCCGGGCTTGATAGAGAGAGAAGCAGCGAAGAGAGAAATTGTGAAATGGCAGAAAGTGAGTGAGCTAAAAGTAGACTATGGAGGAGAGAGAATAAGGAAGAAGGGCATGACGTTACGAGGAAGCAAAACATTAGTCATTGTCTAGGATTTATACAGGAATTTTGTTAGGACAACTTTATAACTTTTTTTCTTTTCTAGGAAATCCTAGGATAACTTTGTTTTATTTACAATAATACCCTCAATTTTTTTTTTAATATTTTGTGTTATTAGTTAATCTGCGAAAGATTGTACCAGAACTTTATTATCTAAAAACTTATATATATTTTTTCAATTTTATTTTAAATTATGAATTCTCTCAATAAAATAAATTCAAAATTTCTACTTTTTTAGCTAGACATTTGCAAGAAAAATCATTATTATAAAACTTAATTTTAAAACAAAAATGGGTTCAAACGGGGATATTAATAAATATTTGATACATCGACAAATCATTTCTTCCTAACAAATAAGAAGATGACAACACATTTTTCGATACAATGACACATTAATAAGAAGATAGTTGTGTTTGATGGCCTTTTACATAAATATTCATTTTCAACCACAAATTCAAACAATAAAATATTCTACAAATAAATAAAAAATTATTTTCTACTTTTGTACCACGCATTCTCTAAAAATTAATTATTCAAAACAATAATTTTGATAAATAATGGCCCCTAAACAGGGTGCACAATATATTAAGGTATCAAAAATACATTAGCAAACGAACTAACATAGCAAATTTGGGACAAGCAATGTGATTTCAACTCCAAATTCTGTGAAACTCTCTCCCGTAAATTCTCTTTCATTATTTTGATATTGTCTTTATTTTATAAGATTGTTTTTATTATGTCTTATTCTCACTTTTAAATTTTATTTTTGGGGGTTGTTTTTAAGATCAAATATATTCTTACCATCTTAAGTTACTGGGCAATTCTTGAAAGTGATTCTTTAAAGAAAAAAAAAATTCTCACAATCATTTTTAACTATATATTCTAAAAAAAAAATTAAAATTTCCTTATAACTTTTTTCTACCTTTTAAACCATACATTCTCGAAACAAATTATTGATTTAGTATTCACATTTTTTATTTTTACGTCTATTCACGAGAATTTTCTTATATTTTCTTTAGAATAAAACAATGTAATTAGGAGTACAATTCGACATATTGAAAAAAAAAATGAGCATATATATTTTAGGGTATTTCCTAGGTGTTTATAAATACTTTAGTCAAAAAAATACTTCTTATTAAACCACTTTTTATTCATAAATTTTATTAGGTCCACGATATTATTGCTCTTGTACCACTCATTTACCTTTACTTAAGCAACTTGTCATATATATTCTCACGAGTGCAACGAATGCAAATAAGCAAAGATGGCAATGAACCCATTGGCTCAGGCAAACAAGCCTTCAACAAATGATTGTAGTTCCATTTGTGAATTATGATGAAATGTCTAGAGCAAGTATTCTAATTTGTATAGTATAAACTGTTTAGTAAGTAAGTAAACAAAGAGTATGGAAACAAAGTATACGATTATAATTATAAATTTTTAGTGTGATAATTGATATTCAATAATTGAAATTGAAATTGAAAGTAGAATGTAGAAAAGAGTAAGAATTATTGTTGATGTGTGACTTTTTTTTTTAAAATGGATTGGAGTATTTATAAAAAAAAAAAAAAAAAAAGTGGCCAAAACGGTCACTTTTGTAAATTCAACCCATGTTTTATATACATTCTTTCAAAACTCATTTTCAACCACACATTTTTAATAAAATAATATTTTTCATCACATTAATAACTTTTTCTTATTTTTTAACCACATATTTCTCATTATAATACTATTTAAAATACATTATTTCCTCGATAAGATCAATCAAACACACTTCCAGTCACTTTTTTTTTAAGAAAGTGATGTTTTGGTCATTGTAGTGGTGAGCCACTAGCTTGGGCTCTTAGCTCACCATCGCATGAGCCTACGAGCCAACAGATTCAAGCGAGCCAGCTCGTTGTGGTCATGCTCGAGCTTGTCTAAGTATGAGCCGACTAGCCCACGAGCCGATTTTTGACGAGTCAGTGGCCAAGCCGACGAGCTGCTTAACTCGTTTGACATCTCTAAGTAGAAGAGTAAACAATTTTCTTTTGGGTAAATTGCACATAGAGCCCGTGCTTTTCTTAAGAATGGCACTCATATTCAAAACCTATAATTTATTGTACTCATGTTTCTTACCTTTTAAATTGTGGCATATCCTCAACTAATGGAAGACATATATTTGAACGTTAAGCCGCCAACTATTATTCGGACAAAATAGAATTTTGAATAATGATTTTTAAAAGAATGTATTGTTAAAAGACGAGGAAAAAATTTGGATTTCCGTTTGAGATATTGTGTATGTAGTTGAAAGCGAATATATATAAAAAAAAAAAAAAAACTGAAAATAATGGTTGTTAAAAGGAATTAAATAAACACGTGACATATGATATGGTAATGAAGGGGTAAAATTGTCCAAAAAAATCTTTATTCCAAAAAATCAAACTTCGATTGGGCAAATACAAATGGCAATAGCTGTGCAGTTATAGGAAATACAGTCACATTTTGCGCCTTTTTTGTTTCGTCCTCTTGTATTTGCGCGACCCGACCGCTTTTAACTTATATGCAACGGAACAAGGGTTAGTTTGGTATGAGTTTTCACTTTTACTTCTACTTTTGTTCTTTGTAAAAAAAAAATTGTTGAGAAAACTATCTTAAATTTTATTTGAAACTGACTTTTAAAAGAGTTTCATATTTCGAAAGTGGATATGCTTTCTTTAAAGATTCATATAACTAGAAGAAACACTGTCAAACAAATCCAAATGTAACTTTTGGATTTTAAAAACTCCTAAAACATTTCAAAATCATGCCAAACAGACCCTAAATATATTTAGTATCTGTTTGACAACCATTATTTTCAAACTTTGATTTTCTAAATATTCATTTTTAATCACATTCACACAAACAAATATTTTGTACGTAAATTTAAATTTTTTTTCTTTTTTTTTTAATCACAAATTCTCCTAAAAATCACTATTCAAAACTCTATTTCTCATAAATAATAATTGTCAAATAGGGGCTTAATGTTATAAATTCTTCAATGTATAGAGATTATCCTAAGATATTGAAGAAAAAAAACTCTCATTAAATTATTTGTTAGATTGGAGGATGAAATGAAATCTCGTGAAATACCTAAATACAATTATAGATATTTGCACGTCAAATGAATTATTTTTCAAGCAAAAATCTCAATGGAAGTTAATCAATTTTATAGTACTTTTGCACGAGTTTGTAATCTATTAAAATGTGTAGTGCTTAGATTATCAGCGAATATTATTTGTTCATTTGACTGAAACAGTTCACGCGCAAAACATATGAAATGTTTTTTATGTATTTATTTATTTATTTGTAGGATGAACAAAGTAAATATAGAGAATTAAAAGGGAAAAAAAAGGGTAAGAAAGGAAGGAAAATAATTAAAAAAATTACAATTTACACAACCCCACCCACCACCCCCAAGTTCTGAAGATAGAGAATTCGTAACAATTTGATTAATGATTACAATTTTCACTTTCCCATCTATGGAATATTACGCTATTTGACAATCATTATTTCAAAACTCTATTTTCTATATACTTATTTTCAATAATGCATTTACACAATAAAATATTTTACACGTAAATTCAAAAAAAAATCATATTTTTTAACCACACATTCTCTAAAAAATCTCTATTTAAAACAATAAAATTTAGATTTTGAAATTTAAATCAAAATCAACAATTAATTTTAATCACACATTTTATGAAACTTTCAACTTTTCAGTAAAACATTTCATCAACTTTTATTAAAATTTATTAAGAAAATAATAATTTTCATTCCCCCAAACAGGGACTTAGAATGTATTTTATAATTTATTGGTAGGAGGCTTGGTACTTTTGACTAAACAGACTTGTATTCCAATCTTTGAATTTGGGAAAGTGTGTTGTTAGGATATTGCTAATTTATAGACTGGGAAACAGCTTTTAGCGTATTTTGATTTTTGTAGGTAAAGACGGTCCCTACCATTTTATACGTGCGGTTCCAATCAATGCGCCTATCACGGCTTCGATGTCAATTTTGCGGGTACAAAGGTTGGCAAAATGCATATTATTTAATGAATTTCCAAATACATTGTTGAGAGCTATTCCACCACTTTCTTTGAATTATTAAGTAGGATGGTCGATTGGGTGTACTGACAAGGACGGATTCAAGAATTTAGTTAGGGCTAAAACAACGATGAATCGA
The DNA here is from genome assembly GCA_019097785.1 of Fraxinus excelsior. Classification (NCBI taxonomy): domain Eukaryota; kingdom Viridiplantae; phylum Streptophyta; class Magnoliopsida; order Lamiales; family Oleaceae; genus Fraxinus; species Fraxinus excelsior. The sequence continues at coordinate 22,848,167 of CM032634.1, forward strand.
CAATTTTGCTGGATGCCACTTGATCTTGATGTGTTACTTTCTTTTTTTCTACAGTTGAACATGTAGACGATATGTCAATAATTATATACTACAATAACAATTCAAAAATTCAACAAAAAGATGGCAAAGAAACACATTCAACAACAAGTTGACAAAACAACAATAAATAACTAAAGGGTCGACAAGACAATACAATTTCAGACTTTTATTTTATGGAAAAATTCACTTCTCCTACTTTTACTTTACCCTGTTTCAAAAATATCAAAATAACTTTTACATTTAAAAAATCGGATATTTTAACATATACATATACATATATAAATATTTATTTATATATATAAATCTAAAATATAAATATATATATATATGTGTGTGTGTGTGTGTGTGTGTGTGTATAAAATTAACCCACCCCCACCTCCACCACCCCTACTGTTCTGGTGATCGCTCCGGCCACTACTCCGATTCCGACGACTACTCCGACGATCGCTCCGGCCACTACTCCGATTCCCGCGACCATTCTGGTGCCTATTTCGATTCCGACGACCATTTCGACAACTATTCCAATTCCGGTGACCATTGATGGTCACAGCTTACCGTTGTATGGTCACAGTCCAGATCATAAGTCATAAGTCACAAGTCAAAGCTCAGGTCACAAACTCCGACGAATATTCCGACGACGACTACGTCATATTTTTTTTATACAGTTGTGACCACTATCAGCACATCGTCCGCATTTGATGGTTGAATTGCAATCTAAATATTGAATATGAACATGACTAGATATGAGACTTTAGTATTGTTTAATCAGATCTTTTATTTGTTCAAAGTTGTTTGGATTTCAAATCATGGTTGCAGTTTAATATTTCAAGTCACAACCCAAGTTACATGCACAAGTTCACAGCCACAGACAATTTCACATCCCAGGTCACAATGCACGTCACAAGTTCACAGCCCAGGTCACAGGTCAGATCACAAGTCACAGCCATAGTCGCACACACCAACACCAACTCACCGTGACATCCAGCAACCAGCTCCACTACAAAACCGCCCCTACCACCGCCAAATTCAATAAAACCAACCCCAAATCGTCGATCCACCGTCACACAAACATCACCACCGCTGCACCCCACCGTCGATCCGGATCCAACACCAATCTTGGTCACGAACAACCACACACAGATCTGGACGAACAACGCCACTCTGGACGAACAATGCCACACAGATCTGGACCAACAACACAAGCAGAACACCAGAATGCCACCTCCATAATCATCAACACCCGCCATCTCCCAGCCCGTGCCACCACCATCAACAAGAAAATGCAGCACCTCCACTACCATCCGCCAACCCGTGTCACCACCAGCACCCACGACAGAAAACCCAAAAAGCCGGCACCGCCAACACCTCCACCTGCCAGTCTCCAAAATCGTACATGTGAACCATCCCCAGCCCGTGCCACCACCATCAACAAAAAAATGCAGCGCCTCCACCACCATCCGCCAGCCGTGCCACCACCAGCACCCATGATAGAAAACCCAAAAAGCCAGCACCGCCAACACCTCCACCCGCCATTCTCCAAAATCGTACCTATGAATTAGGGCAGACGTCACGCGATGCTGCGCACGACGCTGATTAAGGCAGACGAGCGATGCACGTTGAGGCGGCGGGCGGCAGTTGAAGTTGTATCAGTTCGGAGTGAGAGAGACGGTGGTTAGCAGAGAGAGAGAGAGACCGTCAGAGGGTGGGTGACGCCGTGGAGGTGAGATCAGATAAGTGATTTTAGTGGAGGTTGAGCGACAGAGGGCGAACAACGGACAGCGCCGTGGAGAGGGACGAGAGAGATTCTTCAAAGCGGGAGATTGAGAAATGAAATTATGGTTGATAAATTAAATTTTATAATGTTACTATTACTATTTAAATAAATATAAAAAATATGTATCTATATATTAAAATATCTGATTTTTGAAAATATAACTATGAAATCTGATTTTAGAATTGAGATCTTCAAAAGTAGAGAATGTTGTAATTTTCACTTTATTTTAAGCATATAATTTGAACCCAAAAATATAAATAAATTATTACTATCACAATTCCAAGCTGCTCGTGGGCTGCCTTAACATCGACAAAACGGTCACTTTTAAAAGTTTTGTGATCAGTCCACAACGATCATTGAGTTTTTTTTTTTTTAAGCTCTATAAATATTCCTCATTTCACTTCATCTTTCACACAATTTCTATACAATTATCTTCTATATTCTCTACAATCGAATTACTCACTCTCAAATCTCAATTCAATTTAATTCATCTATTACATTTCTCATTCTTCATTTTATCTCAATTTTATAATTCATCCATTACATATTTACATTCCGTTATCTATAGATTTTAAATACTACTATAATTCTATTTCATTTTTATACGTTTCAATTCTATTTCATATAAATGGATCTCAATTCTTATGTGGATAGCTTGTTCGTTGGCAACACACATATGACACCACATATGGCAACTCACATATGACACCACAATCTCAATTTCATCATGAATTTTTCGATCTCAACGATGTTTCCATTCTTGATTATTTGGGCTTTGATGACGATCACAACAGTAGTCATCCAATTAATTTGGATGCCATTGATGAAGAAGTTGCAAAATCAAAATTCCAGATGCAAGAAGAAAGCGAATGGGTAAAAAATTGCAAAGTGTTAGGAATGATAACCAAAGAACAACTAACCAAGAGGGAGGTGAATTAGTTTTTGAAACTTTTTTGACAATTAGTCTTTAAACAATTTAACACACAAGATATAAATGCTAAGTACGATACAAAAGTTAAATATACAAGTTCAATAATTAAATTCGAGTATAGATATAGCTCAATTAAATAGCAATGTGAAGTAAAGTGCGATAATATAAAAATAACAAACTAATTTAATAGGGTTCGATACAAAATGTATTCTACGTCTCCGTTATCAAGCCCTTTGTCACGAGCAAGGTCAAATGCACTATAATGATAACTTACAAACAAGGAATATCAATCCTTAAGTGACTTACAATAAGGAGCACTCATCCTTAAATGACTTACAACAATGAGCATTTATCCTTAAGTGACTTACAACAAGGAGCACATATCCTTAACAACAATCGAGTTTTCACAAGCTATTCCACCACTTTCTTTGAATTAAGTAGGATGGTCGATTGGGTGTACTGACAAGGACGAATTCAAGAATTTAGTTAGGGCTGAAACAATGATGAATCGACAATTTTGCTGGATGCCACTTGATCTTGATGTATTACTTTTTTTCTACAGTTGAACATGTAGACGATATGTCAATAATTCTATACTACAATAACAATTCAAAAATCCAACAGAAAGATGGCAAAGAAACACATTCAACAATAAGTTGACAAAACAACAATTAATAACTAACAGGTCGACAAGACAATACAATTTCAGACCTTTATTTTAAGCATATAATTTGAACCCGAAAATATAAATAAATTATTACTATCACAATTCCAAGCTGCTCGTGGGCTACCTTAACATCGACAAAACGGTCATTTTTAAAAGTTTTGTGATCAGTCCACAACGATCACTGAATTTTTTTTTTTTTTAACTCTATAAATATTCCTCATTTCACTTCATCTTTCACACAATTTCTTTACAATTATCTTCTATATTCTCTACAATCGAATTATTCACTCTCAAATCTCAATTCAATTTAATTCATCTATTACATTTCTCATTCTTCATTTTATCTCAATTTTATAATTCATCCATTACATATTTACATTCCGTTATCTATATATTATAAATACTACTATAATTCTATTTCATTTTTATACATTTCAATTCTATTTCAATCTCAATTCTTATGTGGGTAGCTTGTTCGTTGGCAACTCACATACGACACCACAATCTCAATTTCATCATGAATTTTTTGATCTCAACGATGTTTCCATTCCTGATTATTTGGGCTTTGATGACGATCACAACAGTAGTCATCCAATTAATTTGGATGCCATTGATGAAGAAGTTGCGAAATCAAAATTCAAAATTCCAGATGCAAGAAGAAAGTGAATGGGTAAAAAAATTGCAAAGTGTTGGGAATGATAACCCAAAAACAACTAACCAGGGGGGTAGGGTGAATTGATTTTTGAAACTTTTTCGACACTTAGTCTTTAAATAATTTAACACACAAGATATAAATGTTAAGTATGATACGAGAATTAAAATGCAAGTTCAATAATTAAATTCGAGTATAGATATAGCTCAATTAAATAGCAATGTGAAGTAAAGTGCGATAATGTAAAAATAACAAACCAATTTAATAAGGTTCGATACACAATGTATTTTACGTCTCCGTTATAAAGTCATCCGTCACGAGTAAGGCCAAATGCACTATAATGATAACTTACAAACAAAGAGTATCAATCCTTAAGTAATTTACAACAATGAGCACTTATTCTTAGGTGACTTACAACAAGGAGCACATATCATTAACAACAATCAAGTTTTCACAAGGCTCTCGAAATCACCAAAGTATAAATGAAAATTTTACAATTGAAAGAACTATCTTAACAAATGATATAATCTAGGGTTGTAAGTAAAAACTGTCAAACCGAACCGAAATCGCATTTTAGAAACTGTCGATTTGGTGTCACGTGGACCCGTCAACAAAATGGTTTTGAACCAAACCAAACCGGTCAAAAATGGTTTGGTTTCAGTTTGAGAATTTTAATTGCGATTTAAAACCAAATCGGACCGGCGAAAAAATATATAAAAATAAAAAAATAAAAATAATGATTTTTTTAAATTCATCCAAATATGTAAAATTCAATAGTTTTATCATTTGTGTATATTTTTGTCAATTTATAATTTTCTGTTACATATATATTATTTTACCAAATAATTCTAATTTATATCTAATAATCTCAAAACTAATATAATCTATCAAAAACCATTTTCCTCTTCAGAATTCAAATTTTTACAATTGCTTTTGAGTCTGCATTCTCAACTGGAGATCGGATACTTGATTCTTTTAGGAGTTTATTAGGTGTAAGAATGGTTGAGGCTTATATATATGAAAAGAATTGGTTGCAAATTAAAAATGAACTTATAGTGATGCGCCAATATTTAGATGAAGTGGAAGCATTTGATAATTCTATAAAAGTTGTGGCAGGTGGTTTATATTTTCTATTACCGTATTTTTAAAGATTCTCTTATTTATCTAGTATCTAATATTATGATGATGTAACGAATGCATTTGTTTGACAATGGAGACTATGAATCATGTGTGACAATATTTGATGTTTGAGTATATGTGAGAAACTGAATTCGTAGCAATATACAACGGTAAACTTGTGTAATTGTTATGTTTAGATATTATAAACAATTGATTTATTATTATTATTGGTTATTCTCTTTGTCAAATCAGTAGTTTTATTTTTCAGATATGATGATCACAAGGTCTTGTAGAACATTATTATATTTTTTGGGCTTTATATATAATTTAGTAGACTGTATTGTAACGTTATCGTAAAGTCTTAGCCTAAAATGGCAAACAAAAAACTATATTTTAGTTTATTGGGATTTCACTTTGATTTAGTTGGTATTTAAACTTGTAGTAGATATATTTACTTTGTTTTAGATTTATTGGTAGTAAGATATAAATATGTATTGAATTCAATAAATTAATATCATAAAAGTAGACAGACAAAAAAATATACGGCGAAACCGGCAGTTTAAAATCGGATCAAACCGTTAGGTTTAGGTTTAAGTTTTTTTCAAACCGTTCAAAATGGTTTTGTTTAGGTTTAAGTTTTTCTCAAACCGGTCTAAACGGTTTGGTTTGAAAAAATTGTCAAAAATTGGTAAAACCGGACCGCTTACACCCTTGATATAATCAAGTCAAGTATTTAGAAAGTTGGGATAACACTTCAATAAATATTAAATAGCAAGTAATAAAGTTCAAGTGTTTATGAAAAAAACTTTGATAGATAAATGATAATGAAGTAGTTTGAGTTTTTGTATCAAAGTTTTTTCAAATCAATGATCTCTCTTAACAAATAATACAAGTTAAGTATGAAAAGAGATTTACACTTAAATCAAAGTATTGGCAAAGAAAACTTTTATCAAGAATGAAGAGTAAATGAAGTTTTATGAAAAGTTCTATGTTAAAAAGGATTTCTTGATAAGATGAATGAAATAGATTAAATCAATCAAGAAACTCTTTTGTAATAAATGATAAAGACTTTAAACTCAAGTAAACTCAATGATTTCTCAATAAATAATCTCTCAAAAATCTCTTGTAAGTTGGTAGAATTGAATACAAAAGAGATTGATATTTATAGAGCAAAAAGAGGCACTCTCGGGTAAGTTCGGTTGACCGAAATTTTCGATTGACCAATTTTTGAAAATATTGCTGTTGCAAAATACTAGCCATTGGACTTTCGATTGACCGGAAAGTTCGGTTGACCAAACTTTGACTTTGACTTTTTTTTTATTAAATAGCTTTTTCAAAATCTATTTCATATGAATGAAAATCATTTTTATGTAAATGATAGATTATGAAAAATAATTTGAGTTTTATGCATTTGCTAAAAATTGAAGAGATAATACATTTACATAATAAACTACTTCCAAGAGTTAATCCTCAAAGTTCTTGTTCTCTTCGAGTCTCATTTGATTGCTTGTTCTTCATCGGATGACGATTTAACTATTTGAATACTTAAGAGAATATATTCATGAAAAACTCAAGAAACAAAAACTTATTAAAAATATAAGTGTATTGTTTGTTATAATCAAAACAAGTGGAGTTATATTAAATCATAGGTCAACAAGAAATACTTTAAATGGGTTTCAACGAGTCGTACAATAGCCGAAATTCAAGAATTTAAAGTAGAGTGTAAATATTGCTACACGTGATTAGTATAACAAAAAAGAATAGGTGCCAAGCATGACTAGTTGGCCATACACGAACACAATTTTAATTTGGTACTCCTCTTGGTACTACATCTAGTACACTAAGCACGTGGATATATTCGAGAGAAAATTGCCGTGAAAGCATGGTGAGGTTCATTACCGGTACTGAGTTGCTGCTAAACATAATGGACAACCAACATTTATTCGTGTAAGAATATCTTCAATCGAGACATGTTAGGTTAAGTAGAAACATTCTTCATTTCGATTGCATTGAGTATTTTGTTAGGCACAAAAAAGAACTAATACATGGTTTACAAAAATATGGTGGAGATATCTTTCACTTTGGATATATACGGTAAACATTAATAAAAAATGTTATATGGTTTCAGCTGTACACTACATAGACCCGCTTTGAGTTATACATAAAAGAGTAATTGTTTTTAAACTAATTGAGTTTTCCCACAATGCTAACAACGTATTTAATGCTATTATTTTAATTATAAAAGAATATCATTGTGAATCTAAAATTCGTTGTTTTACATTTGATAATGCAAGTATTAATAAACTTGTTATTGATAAATTGTGCAGGGTTTGTAATCTTAGTTTCGATGGTTTTCTATTTCATATTCATTGTGTGTGTCACATATTCAATTTAATTGCATAAAATGGTATGAAGCATATTAGGGATCAAATGTGTAGTATTATGGATGCATTAGTATATATTACTATATCACCAAGTAGAAAATAAGCATTCGGAAAATATTGTGTAACATTTGGTATGGAATCCAAACAATTTGTAATCGACATGAAATAGGTGAAACTCGACTTACTTATTACTTAAATTATGTGAAGGATAAGAAGAATTCATCACTGAATTTTATAATTCTAGTCATACAAGAAATGATGATGAGTTTGTCTTGGTTGATACCAATTGGTAATTGACTTTTAAAGTTGAAATTTATTTAAAAAGTTTATGATTTTACAAATATCTTACTTGGGGTATATAATTCCACCGTTCTAAAGTTCTTGAACGTTTTTTTTTAATTGCAAGAACTTTCAATAAATATAGAAATGATCTTGATTTTATTGAAATATTATATTATACGGAACTAAAGTTTGGAAAATATTGGAAAGACCTACCTAAATTATTTCCTTTAGCATGTGTAATGGACTCTAAGTACAATTTGAAATGCACTAAACATTTTATTAGAGAAAATCACAAATGCTTTGAATTTTGATAGTCTTATCAATTATTCTAATTTAGAGAAAACTTTAACTTTAATTTACGAATTATATGCACAACAATTGGGTGCGGAACAATTGGGTGCAAATGTTAGTTGGACACCCTCCGCACCCAAACACTAATATTGAAGAAGATGATAAGAAAATATTGAATTTATTTACAAAATTTAGGGACGAAAGATTTGATGTATGTTCTTTTAATATGTCTCATGCATATAATCGAAGTACACAGACACAGGTCCAACTGAAATCCCTGAATATTAAATAGATAATTTAATCTTCAAATACTTAAGACCGTAGATCCAACTGATGCAATGACTTTTGATTTACTTGATTTTTGAATACATCACGGCATAAATATCCTCTTGTTTCTGCGATTGTACGTAATCTACTAACACATTCGATTAACACTGTAACATTGAAGTATGCTTTTAGTATGATGTTCAGGTTCTATCTGATTTCACGAATCAGCTCAAAAAAGATATTTTGGAAAGCTTAATGTGTATAAATGATTGACAAGATGCTCGTTATCGAATACAAAATAAGTATATGTCAAAATTACGTGTAGTTGATAAATAATATTTAATTTCGTCATCTTTATTTTTCTTAATTAAAAAAAATGTACATGAAATAAGTTGTTCGTGTATAATTTTAACTCAATCTATTGAAAAAATAAGTAGTCAATCACAAATCCAAAGAAATTGTGAGTTAAAGAAAAAATCTCCCTTCAGCTCACAAGCCAAAGGGCCAAGCTGAGCTTGGGCATTAAGTGACGAGCTGAGTGCTCGGCTCGTTCATTGGACAAGCTGAGCTCGTGGACAATGAGCTTGAGCCAACCTTGCTCGACGCATTGCCATGCCTGATTCACTTGTGTAGGATAAGTCCTTGACTAAGTCAAAAGGCCTTGAACAAAGGGGGATTATTAAAAATGGCTTGTCAACTTTTAAAATATTTGGTTTTCGTTAAAAAGTCAATTTTACCCTTAATGAAATAGGTATTATATTGCAAAATTAGTCCTCATACTTAGAATAGTTTTATTTTTTCTATTTCTATTCTTCTTCACTATATATTTCATCCGAATCTGATTTTTCTTCAAAAATTTCTTCATCAGTTTCTATTTCTTCAAAGTTGACTTCTTCACATTCATCTCTAATTTGTTCAAAATCGGTAATTAGTACTCTAACTTTCTTTTTTAGACATTCAGTGCTTATATGTCCTTCTTCATTACAATTTCAACATTTACATCGTTTTTTATCTAATGATTTTTTATTATAAGATTTATATTTTCTTTTGAAATATTTCCTTTTTGGTTTAAAATATTTTCTTTTAAACTTTTTATATTTTTTATGTTTTATGTTTTATTTTTATTTTTTCTTTTCTATAGTCATAACATCCCCAATTTCATGGTACTTCAGTGTCTTGACAACAAATTCTATCTTGTACAAATTCTGATTGTCTATAAACCATTTGATTGCTACATATTAAACTTATTTCATCTTTTATAGTTCTTATTATGAGTCCTAAAGTATATGCTTCTGTATTTCTTCCAATTTGTCTTTCTCTAATCTTATTTTGAAAATAATTATTCTATGGTGGTGGTAATTTTCTGATAAAAACATCTTTATAATAATCTTTATCTACTCAATTTCCATACATTATATAATAATATTTACTATATTCACAGCAATATTCATTAAAATAACACATATTACAAATTTGTAAATGTTCTATTCTATTCTTAGCATCTTCTATTTCTTCTGCTTTAGCTTTAGTGCTTTCATTTACTCAATCTTCTCCTGCAAATTCTCTATAAATTCTTGTAGCAACTCTATTTATTCATTCATTTATTGTAATTCCAAATCTTGTTCCAATACTATCTTTCCAAATTCCTTTTGTTATATCTTCTAATCCTCCATACCAATTAGCTACATTTCTTTTGAAAGTTGCTAATAAAAATTCAGTTATATTTTTATTATCTGTATTACTTCGATTATAATTAAAGTGTGCTATCATATTAGTACTTCATTCATTAATAGCTTTTCTAACATCTAATTCACAATCTAAATATAAATATGATCATGTAATTTTCATTTGTCCAGATTCTCTTAATACTGGTTTAAATTGATTTCTATACATTTTATCTTTTCTAATTTTAAAATCAAATTTAGTATTAACATATCTTCTATGATCTATTTCAGCTTCATATCTAGCTGTACTACTTTGTCCAGCTTCTCCAAAGTCTTCTTCTTTAATTCCTCGTGGTCCTCCTATTCTTCCAACCATATGATTTTTAGTTATTTCTTCACAAATCTTTAAATCTTCCAAGTCGAATATTAGGTTTTCCATTTCTTCGTTCATTATTCTTTAATAATTAATTTTTCTTCCCTTTTTTCTTCTTTTTTGGTAAGATTTTCTTCTTGTTTTCTAAGATCGATTAATAATCTTTCTATATCATTTTTTAATCCTTCATCAAGTTCTATTAGTTCTTCATACTTTTCAATTTTCTTTCTTACTTCTTTAAATTCTTCAGTATAATCTGGTTTAAAAGGTTTTTCTTTATTTAGATTTTCTATTATTCTATTTAAAAGATTTTTTATTCTTACGAAATTATTTTGTAATTTTTCTTTTACCTCTTCATAACTTATTTCAATTCTAGTAATTTTTTCTTCAATTATTTTTATACATTTTTCAATTAAATTAATTTTATCATTCATATTCATCCTCTAGATTTTTTACAAGGTGGTTTAATGTTTTCAAATCCTAATTTGTCTAATAAAATATCTATTTTATAATTAATAATATTTAGTTTTTCTTCTAAAGTTGCAATTTTATTAATACTATTTTTCTGTGCAATTTTTGATATTTGGTTTTGTATTTCTTCAAGTTTAGCTTCATCAAGCACTTCTAAATTATTAATTTGTTCTTTGATTTTATTAAATTGTTTAGACATATTTTTACTTAAAACTTCTAATCTTTCTTTAGCTATTTCATCTTTTGGATCTATGTTATTAATTCCATCTATAGCTTCTATATCTTTAGTCTTTATTTGTCCTAATTGTTGCCATAAAAATGCATTAGTCCAATTGGTAGTCATATTCAATAATCCATCTGTATTTCCCCATGAACTTAAAGGTTGAAACATAGTAGTATTTCATCCCCTATTTTGATAACTTCCTATTTGTGGTCTTATATTTTTGATTTCTTGTTTATCAAATCTTATTTTTGTTGGTAAACTCATATTAATCAGGTAGGTTTAAAGGATTTATTACTATATTATTTATCATTTGTTCTATTTCTCTCCTTAATTGTTCTTCTCTTCTTAATTCTCTTGTAATTTCATTACCTATTAATTATCTTTTAATTTTATTCCAATTAAAAATTTCTCTTTCAATTTCTCTTCTATTACTTCTAGTTATTATTTGTTCTTCTAAAATTTTTATTTTATTATCACAAAATTTTTTAGTTATTCCAGGCATATTTTATTCTTATTTAATAGTGGTGTATTCTAAATATTCTTTTAATTTACCAAGATCTAGTTTATTTTTTTATTATAGATATATAAAATTTTAATGTGAGATTAAATTTTAATCTCTTATATTCTTGTGGTAATTTGTTAGAGATAGGTTTTCTCATTTATAAGATTCTGAATGTTTTTAATTCTTTTATTCTTTATCATCAAAACTAAGATCAAAATCATATAATTCAGCAACATTATTATAATTATCATATTGTTCTATACTTTCAAATGTTCTTTCACTATTTTCACTATCTAACCAGAAAAATATAATCATTTTTATTATTTCTTTAGGTAATATTTCTTTTAATCCAAAATAAGCAATTGTAAGACATTTTTGGTAATATCTAGAATCTCTTTTTATGAAATTTATTCCTCTAGTAAAACTATCATAAGTTTCTGGGATTTCTATTATGTGACTATAATCAATACTATTAGTGTATCTAAAATGTACAATTCTATAATAAAATTCGTAAGTTTCCATTATGAAAAGTTCTTCAAAGTATACAATCCTATAAAAATTCTTATATAATAATTTTCAAACAAATCTTCAGACAATAAATATCTTCATAGCGTAAAATAAGGGCATTACCACGCTTCGCCAAATAGCAAGAATGTTATATGTTCCTGGTCACCTTCGTCACAAGAGTTGGCCAAAGTCAGGGGCGAATCTAGTGTCGAAGTTCAGCTAGGGCGGAATTCACCAATGACCGTAGACAATCAATGATCATAATAGCCTGATTGTTTATTCATATTTGATTAAATAATATTAAAAGTTATTCAACGATCGTAATAATCGTTGACCATTGACCATCGACAATTAGTGTGTCCCTTGCTGGGTGCTGGCTTCGCCACTGGGTACATGAATCTCAAAAGAAAAATGTTCTTGCTTACTGATAATAAGCAACTGATACAAAAATCACAAACGAATTTTATTCACTCGGTTACTTCACTTTATTAAATTATAAAACTGGAAAACCTTTTCTACTTAGCCTTTTTCTACTACATTTTCCTCCAGTGAATTCACCAGACGATTTACACTAAAGTCTACATTTTTCGAAAAAAACAAATGATACAAAATCAATTAATCACACAAGAAATTCAGACTAAAAATAATCGCAATTATTGATTTATAGTAAGAAAATGACAAAGATAACACAAGTGAAGCTTATTCAATCAGTAATTTCACTTTTTCTCTACTCTTTCCTACAGTAATTTCACTAAACAATTTACACTAAAGCTTGCATGTTCAAAAATTAAAAAAATAACAATTAATCACTTAAAAGACCTAGACAAGCTGAACGGCAATTTCGATTGTTAATTAGATCATAAGTGGCAATCAAGATTAAAATAAAAAAGAAAGAGACAGCAAGAAACTCAGATCACTTTGCTCGGAAGTAAGTTGAAGAAAACCACTGAGTAATGTCATTATCAGTTTTGCTTGAATAATGAACATAATAATTAACAATCAAAATAAAAAAAGTAGATCTGGAATCAAAATCAGTGTAAATCAACAGAGCATGTAGAAAACAAATGATAATACAATGTGCAAGTGCAACTAAGCTAAATGCATTTTGGTTTATGAAAAGAATATAACAATAAACCAAGAGTAAAATCCAAATCGATTTTTACAGCTCCAAGAATTGAATTATTATCTTTCTATAAAAAGATCCAAAGGCACCAAAATATTAAGAAGCACGAGAAATTATCTCCGCACAGACACAGTCGCGACTCGCACATGGATTCCCCCTGACTCCAGGCCGCAGCTGCTGCTTCTACCTCTCTTGGAAATAAGGGTTCTTCACCTCTTTGCCGGTTTTGGAGAGTTTTGGACCCTTTCCTCTATTGGGCCTAATTTTTTTTACACAATTAGAGGTCCATGTCATTAGCCAAAGTGACCAACTGCCCACAGAAAAAAGAAAAGAAAGGCGTTTTCTCTTCTCCAGATCTCCCATTCTCCCTTCTGGCCTTCCGTCTCTGCAATGGAAGGATCTGCAACTTACTCGACGGGCGGCGGCAACTGAACTTTCGACAGATCCAGCACGGGCGGCTGCGGGGGCTGGCCAGGTGCTGGATCCGCCACTGGCCAAAGTCCAACAGCATCACAGCAAAACGGACACATAAGCACTTAAAACTCTAAAACAGACTCACTGTGTAGAACAACACTCAAAGCGTAATAAAAGATTTATTTCAAACTTAAAGACTTTATTGATCTGATGATAGCTAGAAAGCTATTATACAAAGATTTTTACAGAGATTGATACTCCGAAGAGTGGTTTCTATTCTTTCAAGAAAGTGGTTACAAAGATCATTTTGAGATAATACATCTTTTTTTTTGAATTTTTTTGGTCCTGCCTCTTCAAGTAAGAAGGGTCTTCATTTATAGATAGACTTGCACTTCACCGAGAAGCTTATAGCCAATAGAAATTTTACAACATAAAAGTAAAAGTACAATAATTTCTTCAAAGTGGTTGCAATAATCAAAGCACTTGTCTGCTAGTGTCGGCAACTTTATTCCAGCTTTTAACAGCCGTCTCCTTTTTCTTTAATGATCACATGGTGCTGTCTGGTGATGTAGCTTTCTTATCGTCCTTTATTTATGGACGTGTCCCATCAATCTGCAAGCTTCTTTTATGCATTCTTCACTCCCAAGGAATTGATCGTTCAAGATTTCACAAATCTTATCTTCTAAATCTTTTGATTATTTGTCTCCTCTGCAGATAAGGATCCAATTATTACTCATTCCATACACCATGTATTTTTCTCCATAGAAAAATTGCATGGTTGAGCAAACTGATTTAATTCCAAGGGCTCGTCTGTAAATCATTCATTTTCTATTGATAGTGGGCATCTCCTTAAAAATCTGAATCTCCTTGAGTGGATTCCCATTATTTTTTCGAACAGTGACAAGATAATGTTCTCCATACCATTTGGTTCTTTATACTCATGACTGATAGTATAGAATCTCAATTCAACTTGTTGTTTATCACTGTATTTTTTAACACAGTTAACAAATTCTCTGTCGAATTGTTCAATTTCTTTTAGATCTGCTCTTGGGAAGAGTCGATCTAAAAATGCATATGTTGCTAATTTTCGAACAATAATAGGATCAGCACCTTGAACTGCACTAATCCTTGGATAAATCGCCGTTGGAAGGGCTGTTAAGTAAAGAGAACTTCATTCTCTGAAATTATATATCCATTCTGAGAATTCGTAATACTCCTTCTCCATAGGATGTAAATTGGTTCTAACATGATGAGTTGTAATTATTCACTTTGGTGATTTAAGGTCACCGGTAAATGATTTTTTATTTTCTTGGAATTCACTGATAACAGTAGGCTGTTCCAATGAGCCTTTTGATAAGGATGTTTCACCTAAAAGGTGAGTGGCTCCTTTTCCACTTGTAAATTTTTCCAACAATTTGTCAATACTGACAGGTGATTGTTGTGGACCCTTTTTTATGACTTTTTCCTCTTGCGAGGTAAGAGAGTCATTTCTCTTAAATTTTGATTCTCCACTTGAGGTGGATGTATTAATCTCCCGAAATGGGATGTGACTAGCCTTTTGACTGTATTCACCTTTTTGTAAATGAGGGTATTCCTGGTTGCAAATTACAAAAAAAGTCTAAACATTCTGTCAATTTTTCAACTATTTTTTCTTTATTATTGTTTAATTTCTCAATCTTTTTTCCACTCTCAACAACCTTGTTTGATAAATCACACAAAGTTTGTCGAATATTAAGATGATCCTCTTGGACAGCAAGATAATTTGCATTAAAATCTGTTAGAAGATTTTGTAATTCCTTGGTAAACGCTTCAATCTTTTCCATATTTATGATTCCTGATCAAGAAATCAACAAATAAGTTATCTTTTCCTTTAATATATTCAAATTTAAAATTATAAAAAGATAATAACACTTGCCATCTATGCAATCTTCTATATTGAGGTGAATTTGGTAATTTATTATTTACTAATCCATTAAGTTGAGTGTTATCAGTTTGAACAATAAATTCTTTAGGTAGCAAAAATATTTTAAATTTATTTATTCCTTTAATAACTGCTAATAATTCTTTTTCATTAGTTGAATAATTTACTTCAGCATTATTAAATGTTCCACTAGTATATCTACAAATTTCATTTAAATCGGTTTTTAATAAAGCATTCCAATATAAATCTGATGCATCTGTCTGTACAATTAACTTATCATTTTCATCAGGGAGTCTAAGTTTAGGTAAATTTTTACAATTTTCTTTTAAATTTTTAACACAAAGAGTATGTTCTTCATTCCATCCTAACTTATTTGATTTTCTTAATAATCTTTGTAATTTATTTATTTTTTCTGCAAGTTTTTCTATAAATCCTTCAGCATAGTTAAGACATCCTAAAAATTTCTGAATTTGCTGCTTATTTTCTAATATATCAGGAAACAAAATTATTTTTTCTGATATATGAGTTTGTAATTTTATTCCATCACTATTTATTATCATTCCTAAAAATTCAATTTCATTTTTTGCTATTTCTGCCTTTTTCTGACTAAGTATTATACCTTCTTTTGAGCAAAGTATAGCAAAGCTTCTAAGATGTTTAAGATGATCTTCATATGTTTCTGAACAAACAAGTATGTTGTCAACATAAACAATAAGAAAATTATAAGTTTTAAATCCATTCTTCTTTGATAAATTTGTGGTGCATTTCTTAATCCAAATGGCATAACTATCCATCCATAATGTCCCTGAGGAGTACTAAATGCTGTTAATCGTATACTATTTTCTTCTAGCTTGATTTGCCAAAATCCAGATTTACAATCAAATTTTGAATAATATTTTTTATTCTTAGCTATATTTATTAAGACTTCTTTATTTGGTAGATAATATCCATCAAATTTAGTATTTTTATTAAGTTCTTTATAATTTACTACCATTCTAGGTTTTCCTCTTTTTATTTCCGCATGATTTCTAACCATAAAGGCAGGGCTACTATGAGGGCTATTACTTTTCCTTATAAGTTTTTGATTAAGAAGTTTCTGAATTTGTACTTGAAATTCTTCTTTATCTTCTTGATTATAAAGCATATGTTTGACTCTAATAATGATTGTAGGTTCAAGTAATTCTATTTTAGCTGTAATTTTTTATTTTTCCCATTTTTCAAGTGGATTATCATTATAATTTTTTGCTAAAAGTTCTTTTATTTGGTCAAGAGTAATTGTTCTGATTGAGTATTTGAGTAATTTTGGTATAAATTCTATCTTTTCACCACGCTGAGCTGGCTGAACTCTGAATGGTTTAAATTCTCTTGCAATTTTTAGTAAATGTCCACATGGGGTTCTTAATTGGATAATATAAATATTTTGACTATATTGACTAAACTGTTGTAAAAAGTCATTTCCTAGAATAATATAACAATCATTTATATTATATTGATAAACATTTTTTACAGTTACTATTTTAGATCTTATGATAACTTTTATATTTATATTTTTGTATTTTAATGATTCTTTTGCTCCAGTTATTCCTTGTAAAGTTAATTGTTGTTTGTTTTCTATCCATTTTGGTAATAAGAATTCTTTAAATACAGTTATTTCAGCTCCTGTATCTATTAAAGCACAAGTAGTTATTTTTGTTTCGAATACAGTTATTTGTATATATACACTTATTGGAAATTTTATTTCTCTACTCATTTTTCTTTATGACAATATGTAGTTATTCCTTGATGTATAATAAGAATTCCTTCTTTGTCTATTTTATAATTATCTAGACTATCTAAAAATAAATTTCCTAATAATATTGGATGTTCATCAAAATTCATATTATTATCTATATAACATTCTATATTTAATAATAAACTTTCAAGTTTAATTTGAACTTGTCCTATTATATCACAAGAGTTTATTCTTCCTTCAAAATCTCTATAACTATAGGGTTCTACTTTTTTCTTTTTAATTTCTTCATCTATTAGAGAGCAAATATGATTTTGACTTGCTCCAATATCAATAAGTATTCTACTTTCATTTATCCATTTATTTCCATTAAAAAAATTTCCTTTTATTCCATAGACACTACTATTTTTATTTTGTTTTATTTTTGAAATACTATGTCTTGAAGTACTATTACTTCCAATAATTATCTTATTTTCTTTATAAGTTATTTGTTTTGGTATTAAAGGTTGATCTATACTTATGGCATCATCATGTCATATCTCAAAATTTTCTATTTCTTCTATATTTTGTTCTCTAGGTAGAATTGCTTCTCCTATATCTCTAAATTCTTCATCGATTTCTATAAACGATTTTTTCATATATATATTTCCATAATTAATGTTTGTATAACAGTATAATTCTTGATATAATATAGTAAAAACTTTATTATCATCTTTTAGTATTTTATTAGGCATCTTAAAATGTAGACTAAGACAATCATCTAAATTTTTATCATTTATATGTACACAATATCTTGGATAACAAGTAAATTTTAATTTTTTATATGCTAAGTTTCCTTTAATTATTCCTAAATTTCCATTTTCTGCGTTTATACATCTTTCATCTTGTAAATTAAGTATTATAGGACTATTAATTCCTTCTTTAAAACATGATTTTATTATTATTTGTATTCCAGCAAGGTAGACATAAGATATTTTATTTCTTTTTTCTTGTTTTAATTTTCCTAGGAATTCATTAATATTTCTTTTGGTTATTAAATTTAGTTTTATTTTTCCATTTGTATGTTTTACATCTATGACTTTTTCTATTTCGTGATATTCATTGATAGTTAATAACTAACTTTTTTCTTTTAAAGGCTGAACCAACCATACTGAATAATCTATTTTCTCCTGGAGAATTAAGATTTAATTCTGCTTTATTTATTTTTCTAAATTTTTCCCAATCAAATTTTCCTTTTAAAGCATATCCTTCTATTCCTTCGTAAACTTCAGTTTCTATATCCTCAGTATTTTCAATTTTCATGATCTCTAGGGCTCTGATACCATTTTTGAGGGGGTTTATGCAAAAATACAATTATTAACAAAAATACAAGATCAATATCGAATGTTTTGGACTTAATTAAGGTGGAAAGAGTTGATGGTGAAAATTTTAAATTTTAATTCCAAAGGAGGGTGTCGAATCCTAAATTAAAATTTTTAAGGACTAAAATAGAGTTTATTTTATAGTTGAATGACTTGTTTTGAAACCATTTATATTGAGGGTATTTTAGGAATTTTAAAGCTTAAAAATGGTCAAAGGCCAAAACCAATAAATGGCCTTGTTTTTAGGCTATTTTCAAGTATTTTCCTTGAACAAAGTAGATTAAAGTAACTAGAATATGGGTGAACCAGAGTCAAAGGGCTTAAAGTTGACTTAGTTAAGATTGGCAGAAACTATGCAGCCTTTTCTAGTTAGTGGATTCAAACCACGCATTAAGCAAATGATTACTTATAAGTTATAATTTATGAATTTCCAAACTGTACCATTTCATAGATTTTTATTTTTTTCCTTATTGAGGGAAGCAAAAATGATTTTATTGATTATAGGAAACTACTTGTCTTTGGAATTACATCTGTCTACCCCTTCAAAAGAATAAGATCGTTGAAATTTTAAAGAGCATTAAAATATTGCCTCAACAAGTTAACTAGTTCATTGGTATCAAAGTGTGTTCGATTGTTCAACTAGGATGCAGCTTGACCTTTTAAAGCCCCAATGTAAAGTCGTGTAAAATAAATGAGGAAAAAAATTCAAATGAAAAAAAATTAACAAAAAATTTAAATTCAACTAATCACAAACCACCGGCAGCCAGTTAGGGCCGGCAGCACCCGTAACTCCGACGTCATCCCCACCTCCGGCAGCTGATCAACTCCAACATTGTACATTACTCCCAGATACAACACACTCTTTCTTATGCACACAAATACATGAAATCTTGGTCTATATTATTTGTGAAAATCAAGGTTTGCTGATGACTGTTATGAGCAGCCGGTGTTCCCACACTTCACACATCACAGAGATCATCATCACCAGCTTTTTTTCGTCACAAAAATCTAAAACCCACTTCTTTAAAGTCCCATCATCCAAATATAAAGGCCTGGTGGTTTATTTGATAAAAAAGAGCAGGATTTACATTGCAGTTTCTTGAAAATTCATCGTTATACTGATATAGAAAAATAATAATAGATGGCAGTTTGGAAGACGGTTCGTGGCGGTCGAATTGTTCAAATATCGGCTGAATGTAACTTCAAATTGGGCGGTATCGACTTTGTGTAACATCAAATTGGGAAGAAATGGGTTTGGAGGAAGAGGTTGATTTTGGGGGAAATGGTGCCGGAGAGAGAAAATATACCCAAGTACAGAGAAAATACGCCTTTGAAGGAGAGGAGAGGAGCTGAGATTTGGGGAGGTGCCGGTGCCGGATATAGAAAGTTGAGATTTGGGGAGGTGCCAAAGAGAGAAAATGATTCAGCTACAGGAAAAATGGTTCTTTAATTTCCCCCCATTTTTGGCGCCTACACTTCAACATAATCACAATCGTCCACGCGTCATTATCTCGACCGTACACATAATTTTGTCAAGTGGCTTAGTAAGGCAACTTGGTACAAACAGCATTTTCCCACAAAAAAAAAAAGGTAATAGAAAGGAGATAATAAATAGAATCAGTTGAGGTGTACAATGCCAAAACACAAATGACCTAAACAATAAATCTTTATTGGAATCGTACACAAACATCAGACTTTTAGCAATAAGATTGAGAAGAAACGAAGCAAGGAATAAGACAAAAACTTCACACCTTTTTTGCCCTTTACATGTAACAACAAATTATAATGCAATGAAGACATGACAAAGGTAATCTTAGAATAACAAAATTCAAGTTTGTAATGCTCCCGTGAAGTGAAGAAATACTTTGCCCCCGTTTGACTCCTATTTTTCTCAAAACTCATTTCCGATATACTTTCCCATAAAATAATTTTACTCGTAAATCAAAAAACAAAATTTCCTATTTTTAAATCATGCATTTTCAAAAAATTCAATATGGCTTTATACGTGGTTGTGGTATATTTCTTTGTTATCTAGAATGACAAAACTTCACTAGATCGTTTTGGTTTATTTCTTTGGTTTCTAATGTAGAATAAGAAAATGTTGTAAAAATCCTTTTTGAAAGAGAATTTTATAGAACACGACGAGTTAAAAAATGAAGTAGCGAAAGTTTAAAAGCTAAAAAACATTTGAATTTACTTTTGTAATGTAATTAACCAAATAAACCCTAGTTAAGATTTAAATGATGCATTGATAACTATTTTTCCATACTTAAAAGCTTTTTCATCAAGTGATTCAGGAAATTATCATAGCAGATAAATGTCCTTAATTCGAGTTTTGTAACCCATCATTTAACGAAATCGTGTATGTGTCAGGCTTTGATTGAAAAAAATGAACCTTGCATAGAAGTACATATCGAATGTCGTGTTGAAGATAATATTTATGTTTGGTTAAGTTTTTTCAAACTTATAATCTAACATTATTTTTATTCATATATTATATAATATTCATAACTAAAAATTGATTTCCTGCCCTCAGTGAGTATGAT
Organism: Fraxinus excelsior; assembly: GCA_019097785.1. Classification (NCBI taxonomy): domain Eukaryota; kingdom Viridiplantae; phylum Streptophyta; class Magnoliopsida; order Lamiales; family Oleaceae; genus Fraxinus; species Fraxinus excelsior. Next base: position 22,869,407 of record CM032634.1, read on the forward strand.
AAAAACTTTTCACCGCTAACTATAGGTATAGTTTTCTAAATGTATGATTATTTCAGAGAATCATAAGTAAGATTTTCCTCTCATATCAGCAATGAGAAGTTTTTATCCTATCAACAGTGGATGTGAGATCAGTTCTGCTCATAACTATTACCTCTTAAGATTGACTACTTATAAGTCAAAATTTATTTACATGCAACCCTTCTAATAAACGTAATATGAGTAATGACAGGGACAGTGAGTATAGGCTTTCTATTATGGCGCAAATGGCGGGGGATAATGGAATAAATGTTTGTGATTAAACTTGTCTAAAACAATTCTTAATATGTATTATGTTTATTAATTATTGGCGAGATTTTGGGTTTTGTCTTTGAGTCGATGGCTTTGTGCTAAGTTTAATTTTCCAATGGCAACTTGAGAAGTGGGTATGACCGGCTAAGCAGCCACGTCCTGGCCCACCCTTTTACTGCCCAAAGTCTAATCATCCATTGGTTGGAGTTGGAACAAAATACATTTTTCTAATAGGATATAGACTTGAATTACTGATTAAAATAAGATTTTTCGTAGATTTTGATAAATGTTGATGAAATATATGATTGAAAAATTGTAAACCATACGAAACATGTGATTAAAATTAATTATTGATTTTGACTTAAGATTCCAAATGGTGACTAGAGTATAAGTGTAATCCACCCAAAACATTCTCGTTCTACGACAGAAATATAAATGTATGATTATTAGCGGTAAAGCGTAAAGATGTGAAGAGTTAAATAACTCAATCTGATCAAACATGAGAAAATCCTTAAAATGCGTTGGATCAAGGTTTTGAGGGTTGCGAGTCTAGCGACTACATGGATTGGGATAAAAAAAAGTATTGGTACGTTAGATATACTATATTTCTAGAGATGCATACACAAGACATGATAGATCATAGGTTATGTATTTTGATTTATAATGTTGTTACAATTGGTATGGGTTATGGTGTACAAGTTCGATTTCCCACTAGATAGATCATGTGTAAATCTAGATTGATTCTACAAGTAATTTTGATTTTGACCCTTAAAAATCGTATAGAAACAATACTTTTTGACCGATTTTTTTGAATTCATTGACTCGGTTGCATGAACAATATGACAATGGACAGGTTCAACGAGAAAAAAAAAAAATTAAACATTATTTGAAAGAAAAAAAAAATTAAGTAAAATCTGATATATTGTTGCAAGTACTACTATTCAATATAGCATACCAGATATGCCAATAATAAATAGCATAGAATAGAATAGAAAGTGAAACCATTTTTCATAGCTAAGATGGGAATTAGGCGACCATCACTCAATCCCTTAGGAAATGTGGGCTATAATAGAAATTAGCAATTGAATTCAGATTATATATGTTGCACCACTTTTTATTTGTTGTAAGTTTTTACGTTTTTTCATATGTTTTTTCTCTTCATTTTATACTATAACAAATTTTAATTCATATTATATCATTTTAATATTTAATATTTAATAATTTAATTTATATTTATCATATTTATTATTTTTATACTGTAAGATTAAATGTAATATTTTTTTAATTGTGGTATTAAGTGTAATCTTTTCTAATTTATCAGTAAATACAATATTTTTGTTAATTAAAGGTAGTTTTTAATTTAGTGATTTTAGTATGTGATATAATTTGTAACTAAATAATTTTTTAAATAAATAAATTATTGAGTAATGTAAGGAAATAAATGAAACATTATTCATTTTTTGTTATATTTGATGTAATGGATTTGAGATGATTAACAAAATGCTCTTGAAATTGCACCATTTTGATGTGAAAGTTGAACATGTTCATGAAGTGGGTATGAGAATATATAAATATGGTCGTGCTATTAGGGATGTGGTGTGCTGTCGTAGGTGATAAGTGCATTTTGCGCACTTAATTATGCGACAAAACATGATTAATCGTTGATATAAGTGCTTGAATATGACTTAATTCAATATGAATTGTTTTTGTGGGACTAATTTGATGGAATGAATAAAATGTACGCGAAAAAATGCGAAAAGGACCAAAATGGAAGGAAATGAAAGTTCGGGGACTAAAGTGCAATTACTCAAGCGTTTGCCCGAATGATGAATCAAGCTTGGAATCTCACTAAGGATCCAATTTTTATAGTTAGAAGGAGGAAGAAGAGGAAACAATATCTAAAAATGGAAGAAAAGAAAGTTGGGGACCAAATTGCACTAGAAGAAAACATTGTCCCATGCGATCGCATGGGAAAATACCTTGCGATCGCCCAAACTCAATCAGGGAGTACCCAAGAGCAAAGTAATTAGCCCTTGCGATCACATGTGGATACACTGTGCGATCGCAAGGCATGTTTCTGGCGCGAGAAATTTTTATTTCTTTTTTCGATCTAACAGCTTATGGAATGATACTTGGAAAATCTATTTAACCCAAAACTCGTCCAGAACCTAGGGTTATGCATTTTTAGAGAGAAAAACACCATTGAAGAACAAGGAGAAATGTTAGAACAAGGGTTTCACTTCAAAATTCAAGATTGAAGCTTTTACTTCTAGTTCTTTGGTAATATCTTCTATTTATTACTTTTATTGTTCTTTAATTTTATTCATATTATGCTAGACTTTTTATGTACTAGGTGAATGATAAACCTTGCATTGTGATATTTTAATTTCTATTTTTGCAATTTGATATTTAAACACGTTTGATGGATGTTGAATGATTTATATACATTATTTTTTCTCTACAATTATATGCGCAATAGTTGTATGAGTGTGGTTGCTTATTTTATGCATTCGAAAGAAGGGAAATAAGCTCGACAAGGTATAAACCATCATTTAGTTTATAGAGGATAGAAATATACTAATATGATTTGCTTGAATCTCTAAATGTTTACAAAACGTCATACATTCTTGTATATTGCATTTGTCATAGAAATATAGTCAAATGGTATGCTAGAATAGGTTCAATTGTACTCGAAAGAGATTGTTGGATAAGTTAGAAACATTGGTTTTTTAACCAATTCATCGTGTTATCAAATTGTGAAATATGGATTAAAAGTGAACTTGCTTGGTGATTCAAGATTCTAGTACGCTTTTTCATATATTAATTTCATTTAAATCTTTTGCAGTGAAACATCATTTTGCATTTAATTTGTTATTTTATTTTAATTTGCATGCTAGTGTAGTTTAGTCATAGAATCACAACAACACATCTCAATTTTAATAGATTCGGTTAAGGTCGCGATAATAAAAATCAAGTTAAATCAATTCTCGTAGGAACGATACTCGAAATTCTCGGATTTTCACGTTATTACTTGTCAACGAACCGTGTACTTGCGGTGATTTAAATCCGAAACATATTTTCGGGAGCAAGTTTTTGGCGCCGCTGCCGGGGATTGAGTATTAATTTGATTTTTGTTATTTGGACACTAACTCAAACTTGTTTTTCTTTTAATTTTATTTTATTTTCTATCAAGTTCAATTACTTAGGTCGAGCTAAGTGCTACTATTTTTTTTTAGCTTCTTTAGGTCTTACATGCGAAGATCAGTTGGCGGTGAACTACTTCTAGTTGATTTGGAAGTTGAACAAACATTTCATCGAAGACAGAGGATAGCGAGAGCAGCACAGCAGGAAAATAAAAAAAATAAAAATGGCTGATCAACAACTGGAATCAATTGTAGAACCTGCAGCTCCAGCCAATGTTGAAGCACAATATGATGGGAATGCTTTGCTTGAGGATTTTTTTGGCACCGTTCATCATTCAAAGCCAATCCAGCATTGTCTACCCCGCATTCGAACAATCGAACTTTCAGTTGAAGACAAATGTCATCCAACTCTTTCAGAATGGACATCAATTCTACGGAATGACCAACGAGAATCCATATACACACGTCTCCCATTTCTTGAATATGTGTCAACATTTCAAATACCAGGGGATATCAGAAGATGTAATCAGACTGAGGTTGTTTCCGCACACTCTTCGTGATAAGGCACTTGAGTGGCTTGATTCACTCTCGGTGGAAAGTATAAATACTTGGGATGACTTGGCTCATAAATTCTGTACCAAATTTTTCTCACCGGCCAAAGTGGCACGACTAAGGCACGAAATATCGATATTCAGCCAAACTGAAGCTGAATCCTTTGATGAGGCTTGGAATAGGTTAAAAACCTTGCTACGAAAGTATCCTCAACATGGGTTCGACAAGACCACACAAATCATAGTTTTCTATGTGGGACTACTTCCAGCTTTCAGAAGTATGGTAAATTCATCATCAAATGGGTCCCTAACTACCAGAACGATTGATGGAACTTGGGAATTGTTCGAGAGAATGGCTAATACTTTAGCCATGTGGTCTTCAGATAGAGTGGGTATAAAGAAAGCAGCTGGAGTGTATGAAGTTGATACCTATTCGGCATTATCTGCAAAGATTAACTCTTTATTTCATAAGATATATTTCATAAGATATATGACATAACACAGACGTTGAAGTTAGCACAAGTGAGAAAACCAAATTGTGAAGAATGTGGAGCAGAACATGGTGCAGCTGAATGTCCTATCATTATACAAAGGATGGAACAGGTAGACTTTGCTCAATGGGGTCAACGTCAGCAAAACCCTCACTCTGATACATACAATCCGGGGTGGAAAATCATCCAAACTTCTCTTGGGATGGAAACCAGAATCACAATCAGAATCATAATTGGGAGCAATGGCAGTTTCAGCAAGAGAAGAAACCTCAGTTGGAAGATATGTTTGCAAAATTCATGGAAAAACTGATAAATACATGAAAATCACTAATCAATTCATGATAAAGACTGAAATAAACTTCTAAAATCAGGGAGCAACTATTAAAAATCTGGAAACTCAAGTGGGACAATTAGCTCTCTCTATGACAGGAAGAGTACATGGTGCATTACCAAGCAACATAGAAATAAATCCTAGGGAGCATGTTCAATCCATTACTACACGAAGTGGATTCAGCTATCTGAGATACATGTCAAGCGACCGGGTGTAAATACAGAACAAGTGAAATCTTCTGAAAAAGAGAGTGAGAAGCAAGTTGACAAAACCAAGAAGACAACTGTAAAAGAAAGTCCAAAAATGTCACATCAAATGCCAGATAATTCTGTCATTCCCTATGAGCCACCCATTTCATTCTCACAACGATTGATGAAGCATAAATGGGAACAACAATACAAGAAATTCCTCAAAATCTTCACGAAACTCCACATAAATATCTCATTTGCGGAAGTATTGTTCAAAATGTCTGGCTACACCAAATTCCTAAAAGACATTATTTCCAAAAAATGAAATCTAGAGAACCATGAGACAGTGACGCTGACAGAGGAGTGCAGTGCCATAATTCAGAAAAGCTCCCACCAAAACTAAAAGACCCAGGGAGTTTTACTATACCTTGCACTATTGGTGAATGCCATTTTTATAAAGCTCTTTGCAATCTTGGTGCAAGTATTAATCTAATGCCTCTATCTATTTTCAGGAAACTCGGATTAGGCGAAGCCAAAACAACCACGGTGACACTGCAATTAGCTGATCAATCATCGGCACATCTGAGAGGGATAATTGAGGACGTGCTAATCAAGGTGGACAAATTCATTTTTCCAGCCGATTCCCTCATTCTGGATACGGAGGAAGACAAGAATATCCCACTTATCTTGGATAAACCATTCCTAGTTACCAGCAAAGCTCTAATAGATGTTCAAAAGGGCAATTAAATTTGAGATTTGGCGAGGAACAAATCACTTTCAACGTCTTCAATACTATGGACCATCATGTCGAGTCAAATAGTTGTTATCAAATTGATGTGGTAGAGGAGGTGGTGCAGGATAAAATTGTGTTTCAAAACTTTTCAAACACTGTTGATGATCATAATGTGCATTGTCAACCCAAACAGAATCATAAGAAACAAGAAGTCTACATTATTGAGTTTGAAGCAGTTGATGAGGGAGAAGCAGATGACACAGATAAAGATAAGGCTAAAGTTTGGAGTAAGAAAGAAAATGTCATTGAAGAAGCTAGTCAGGACCTCCAAGGTTATATTCAACGTACCTTAACAGACTAACACGGTATAGTCGAGCTATAGACTATAAACTAGCGCTGGATGTGAGGCAACCCATCGTTTCTACCATTTTATTCATTTTGCTTTATGCATTCGATTGGTAATTTTTATTTTTATTATTATTATTATTTTTCAAATTTTTTTTAATAAGATTATTTTTTCATCATCTTTACAGGTAATAAAAGAGTCCATGCATGGTCCACACTTCTTTTTCCTCTTTTTCCTCTTCACCTTCGCATCCCCATCGATCAGAAGAGTATTCCCCACCTTTTGTTCTTTATCTTATGTGAATTTGTCCTTAATTTTATAAGCTACTAAATTTGCATTTTGTTATTCTTTAAACATTGAGGACAATGTTCTGTATACGTTTGGGGGTGGAAATATGTCATTCATCATGTTACTGTAGTTTTCGTTTCTGTGTGATTGTGTGAAAAAGAAAAAAAATTGTGTCGAGTACAACGTTGAACGACTTGCCGCCTATAATGATATTTGTTTGAATTGAGTATAACTTGAGCTAGAACTGGACTACATCATATCTTATCTTGTTACTTGAGCACATAGCCATCATTGACTTATCACTTATGTTGGAGCATGACTTGATTATGTGGAGTTAATGATTGATATGTTGACCTAAGTTTGAATAAAACCTTCAATTCCTTTATATAGAAACCAATTTGCTAAAAAGCAGTTTGGGGTGGAAATGTTAGTGCTTATGTTTATAGAAGTTTGATGGTTTGAAGTTCTTGGATCATATCCTAGGCTGAAGGAGTTTGAGTTAAGAAGTCTAGAACGGGTACTGATCTATGTTAACATTTGAATCCAAAAAAAAACTGTGATACATCTTGCACTTCTCTTCGTAGCCTTTATGACTCGAGTTATTAAGCCTATTAAGGTATTCAAAACCCGATGCCCTGTGGTTATCTAACTTGGGAGTCATCGGCCTAAAGCTCGCTACATGGGTCATTTAAAAAGCTTAATGGAGAGAAGTCTTGCACACAAGATGTAAAAAAAATGCAGCAATCAAAATATGAACGTAGCAAGAGAAAGAAAAAGGGATTTAGACTATAAACAATGAGAGGTACCCTATAAAGACTTCAAGACTTGAGCTTGGATTGACGATGTGACTTTGAAAGATTCTTACCATGTTCCTTCTAGAGATATAAGTACCTAATTATGACCACTTTGTGTTGAAAAATGCATTTTTATGATTAATAGAAGCTTACATGTGCAAAAACACCTTGGGATTGGAGAGAAGAGCATAAAGAGTGATTTTACACGAGAGATGTAAGAAAAATTGACTACCCAGGGATGGGATTACGATTAAACCAACAACACTTAATTGATTGTGTTCTAGTATGGAGGTGAGTTCAATACTGGCTAATCACACACGCACTAAGTCAAGCATTGGATAAGTACAAATGTTTTATTCTCTTGTGATGTTTGGATCTATCTAGAATGCTATTTTAATTTGAACCTGAGGCATATGGTAAGCCGTTTAACATGGACTCCGTTGTTTTGGATTGTTTAGATTAATGATTTGGTTGATTTCCTAAGTTTGTATGTGTTGTTTTACTCGAGGACGAACAAAGACTTTAGTTTGATAAGTGCATTCTTGTGCACTTATTCGGGGCCATTTTACTAGGTGTTTGTATCGTTTTATTATTGGATTGTACTTAACTCAGGCTATTTGTTATCCTATTTCAGTTTTGGATCAATTCTAAGCAATTGGGAAAGAAAGAAGGATAATTCGACAAATTGATGGAAGTTTGGGGACCAACAAGCATTTGGGTAAGAGTTGAAATACTAAAATTGAAGTAAATTGATGAGCAGGACCAAGATAGAGGAAAGAATGAAGAACAGGGCGAAAAAGAAAAGTTTCGAAAATTTTACCTGGGCAACCTTGGGAGGTCGCCCATGCATAATTGTTGGGAGGTTGCCCAACCTTAAAATTCTCAATAGAAGCCAAAATATTATACTGGGCGAGCGCCCCATTTTGTACTGGGCGGGCACCCAGGCCAATTCGTCAAAAAAATTCTGATTTCCTAATTTGACTCCAACTCTTATGGAAACAAATCTTGGGGGGGGTATTTTAAAACCTAGGGCCATCCAAAAAGAAGAGGGAGAGACATTACAATATAGAGAGAACCCGAGAATACATTAAGAAGAAGATCTTGGAGCAAGGATCTCAACAAGAACTATAAGAATTCTTGGAATTGAAGCAAAAACTGTGATTTTGGTGATGTCTTCTTTTACTTTAATTTTATATTTTCTTATTTTCTCCATGTTAGGCTAGATCTATTGGTGCTAGGAGATCGATAAACTTTGTTATATGAACTTTGGATTTTAGTTTTACAATTATTGACAATTAAAACATGTTTTGAGGTTTGAATGACTTTTATTCACTTATTTGTTTCTACAATTATTATGCATGCGATTGTGTAAGTATTGTGGTCTATTTCATGCATTCGAGAGAAGGATAGTAGACTTGACTAGGTATTAGCCATCGTAAGGTCCGATAGGGAATAAAGATATACCCCTATGCTTTGCGTAAATCTTTAAGTGATCATAAGATTTCATGCATTCTTGTGAATTTACATTCATCATAGAGATATAATCGGGTGGTTTGTATGAATAGGTTCAGCAATTCTTGAGAGAGATTTTTGGATAGGTTAGGATGATTAATTTTTCAAATTATCAAACATGTTGTCGATGTTGTAGAACTAGATTCCAAGGT